>MU968363.1:44384328-44889901 GCA_034641835.2 Pinus albicaulis
AAAATACACAAGAGGTATTTATAATAATAATAATATTTTATTGATAAGATATGACATGATCAAAGTTTACAATGAGGTCCCGCTTTTATACCTATGCAGGTACCTTTTCACGAAGGGGCATGTCTTTTAGACATGCCTTTTCATTAACCTAATGACTATTTAACATAATCCTAACTGATTAGTTAGTAATTACATTTATTTTATTTTATTCTATTAATAACTATATTTATTACTTTAGTTATGAATTAGATTCATAACATTGCCTCTTTCTTCGAAAAGCTTTGTCCTCAAAGCTTAACTTTCGACAATTTTTCTTCATCTCGGATGATCTCATAAGCATGTCTTTTAATCACTAGGACTTTGGCATATATAATTCTCCCATAATACTTCCTTGAAACTAAGTTCTCCTTTTTATATATATATATAATTTAACTTCTCTTTTCTTTTCTTTTTTATGAAAAACCTCTTCTTTTCATTTGAATTTGTATCTCTATATATTGATATATATATGTATATATGAATTTTTAAGTAACCTCTCCCTTTTCCTTTTTTTTTTTTTTTTTCTCCATTAATTTAATTAATTAAATAGTAATTTTAATTAATTAAATTAATATTTCTTTTTATTTATTTATAATAATTTATTATAAATATAAACTATATATGTGTTATATTAGTTGTAACCGTGTTCCACGGAGTCGCGACTCCCAGGGTCGGGTGCGCGCACCCCTCGCACCCCCCGCACCCCGGACGGGGAGTCTCAAGGGGAAACGTTTCCCCACGCACCCTTTTTGGGGAGTCTTGGGGAGTCGCAGGGGGGTGCGTTTCCCCAGTGTGGGAGTCGCGACTCCCCAAAAAATGAGCTTCTGGGCGTCCCCCCCTAAAAAATGAGCCTCTGGGCGTCAGATATGCCCGCGGGTTCAAAAAAGCGTTGTTTTTTTATTATAAAGGGGGGCTTTTGCTCATTGTTTTTCACCAATTGAGGAGGATTTTTCAGGAGAGGGCATCAAGCCTATGGCCCTAGTATTTATATATGATTCATGGTAATGTTAAATTCTTAAAGTAAAAGTGACATTCTCCTTAATCTTCATTTTCATTTTCATCCTTTTACTTAAATTTTTAACATTACCATGAAATGACTCAGGATGTTTGAGAGTGGTTCCGACCTCATTGGATTTCATATGGAGAAAGTAGAATTTTAGATCTCATTCAAAATCCAGCAGACTTATCAGTTTTTCAGGATTTCAGGATTGGGCTATTGCAATATTTCCATGGAATTTTGTCATGTATTAGGGTATGGAACTCGTATTTAATCAAGAGCACCAATCCACTTGGCAGTGTTCTTATGTAACACATTTTGATTCTGATGACTTAATGAAAAAACTACAGTATCTTACTATCTTCAATCTTGTCTTTCTGAGTAAATTTGACGATTGTATCAGGTATGGTGTATCAATGTATCATTGTAATTTGTATTATAGTATCAATGATGATGTATGACTCATGAGTATCTAATATCTATGTTTGAATCAATGAATTTTGTATGAATTTGTGCAAAAAATATCTAATTTTTAATATATATATATATATATAACGTAACGTATCCCAGAAGTATCCTGTTCCGGGGTCACCGTACCCGTATCCAATACTTCGAATCCCGGTATCCCCGTATCCCCGTATCAGGTGACTTAGATTTTTACTTTTCAGTTGTTGACCTCACACTAATTCCTAACTCTTGACTCTTAACTATTTTTGAGTTTGAAACTTTGAGTTATATAAATTTACTATTTACTATTTACTATTTAGTGTTCAAAGTTCAAACTTAGTATCTACTATCTACTTCTAGTATGTTTTGCTTTCAATTTCGATTCTAGAATGATGAATGATGAAATTAATTTTTAAATCAATGTACATTGTAGATTGTAGAATGATGAATGATGAATGATATGGAATCATGGATCAATGTATTTAAAGATTTCATTATTGAATTTATTTATTGAATGATCAATGATTATGGATGAATATTAGAATAATGAGTATGTCATATGAATGATGTATGTATCAAAATGAAAGATGAGGATGGATCAATGTATGTCATTATTCAATTCAATTATGAATTTAAATTTTATCATGTGTAGATCAAATTTCAATTTTCAATGTATTTACTATTGGTATTATATATATATATATATATATAACAATGAATATGAACTTGAATTTTATATATATATATACCCCGACGACTCCCCGCACCCCCGAAATTTCCCTAAAATTTCAGGGTACTC
Organism: Pinus albicaulis; assembly: GCA_034641835.2. Classification (NCBI taxonomy): domain Eukaryota; kingdom Viridiplantae; phylum Streptophyta; class Pinopsida; order Pinales; family Pinaceae; genus Pinus; species Pinus albicaulis. Next base: position 44,386,611 of record MU968363.1, read on the forward strand.
CCACACGTCCCCCCTGTGCGTCTCCCCGCACCCGCGTCTCCCCGCACCGGAGTCTTGGTGGAACATTGGTCGTAACTATATGTTATATATAATACATATATCGATCAAAAACATCCGTCCGTTTTTTTTTTAAACCATTACACGACACACCGTTCCATAATCTCTTAAACCCATAATCTCTTCTTCATATATCTGATATTCACGGCCGCTATTGCTCAAGGTGGCCTCATCAGTGGAAGCTACCTGCAGGTCACGAAAACGGGAAATGCAAATAATTACAACCATCACGACGGCTTCAACATAATCCTGCATATTGATGCTATCAAGTCTGATCCAGGGGTGATTCAATATTTGTTGAGCAGAGAAGCGTTGCTGAGGATTTCCCTCCAAAATCCCCAGAACAAGTTCTTTCGCAGAGCTAGAAATGTTCTTCCATCTACTGGAGGTAACATCTGGTGATATTCTCTGTATTTTTCTGCACACACGATAGATACTATCCCCGTCGAATGGAAATTGTCCGGATAGAATAAAATATAGCACCACTCCCACGCTCCATATATCCGCCTCTTTGGAATAACTGTCGTTCAGTTTTTCGGGCGATGCATAATAGAGATTGCCAACGCGATCCTTACTGATCATCTCCCCTTCTTTATATTCGTCAGCGTGATTAAAATCTGCGAGCTTAACATTCCACGTGGAAGAGGAATTGCGATTATTCAAATCCCAATATAGCAATATATTTTCAGATTTTACGTCTCCATGTATAATGTTGTTGGCGTGTGAGTAGTCGAGAGCCTCTAGCAGAGATTTGATTATTTTGGCGGCTTCTCTCTCACAACGAAAACCCTTTTGGTCGATCACACTACGCAAATCTCCGCCATTACAGAGCTCCGTAATCATGTAAGTAAATTGCGCATCTTCGTATACAGATACGAGATGGGGAATTCGTGGGTGGCCTGATAGACGTCGGAGAAACGATATCTCGCGTTGTGCAGCTTCCTTGTTGCGTATAGCTTTGCAAGCATACTCTCCTCCTGTTTTCTTGCAGATACACTTCTTCACAACTCCATGATGTCCTTCACAGCGAACATCATCGCATACTGTAAAATCGTTCTTGATACATTCATAAGTGGGTTCCGGCTCACTCCTACAGCATAGAGTCACGATGGCTTCTACTGCGCGCAGCATTGCTCCAACACTTGGTACTGAAATATAATCACGTAAATATTCACCAGTAAATTTGTTATCGCTGATATGTAATGGTGAACGGTAATTTGATACTATATAGCAATGGCTTGTTTTCAGTTCCTCAACCTTCTCCCAAGTAATGCTCCCAACATGACGAGGATATTCAAGAGAAAGAAGTCGTTTCATGTAGTCAGTTATGTGGTATCCACCAATGTTAGTTCTGGAACATGCTTCCCTAACAGGCTCACCCTTTAGAACAGGAATAACATGGCTCGTGGTAAAGCCTGCACATACAACTAGACCATCGCTATCACAATCTCCCAATTGCTGATTGTACTTATAGCTGAATGCAGCATCGACTCCAAAAGCTAAATAAGGTATACCATATGTCTCAAAAAGAAGCTTTGCCATCTTGCTACGAGACTGGAGTGGATTATAGGGGCACTCAATTGCTATTCTCGGATTCATTGCAGCAAGGTGACTTTGCCAATTCTTTTCATCATCCTTCTTTAAACAATCATCTACCTTCCGATTATTACCAGCAGCCTCCAAAGAAGCTATATCAGGTAAAGTTGTAAGAACACTGTCAATTTTTCTCTCAGACACATATTTTTGAACTCCAGCAAAAGAAACAACAGCTAGTGTCTGTTCTTTGTAATTTTCCTTCAAAATTGAAGATGAAATACTTTTCTGTTCATAACTGCAATTTTCTGGGTTACAGTTCATTATTTTGGACCAATGCACAGCGTTTCCCCTTATAATTTTTTCAGTACTAGACATTTGTACAGCTGAAGAGTCTTCAGACATGTAATCAGTCCTTTTGAGATCCTGAATTTCGAGCATGGTGCTTCCTTCACTACTTGATGAATCTGCCTGTCTCTGATCTTTATTGTTCAGCAAACCCTGCTTATCCACTGACCCATCAGATAACGCATGTGAAGAGCGATGATTCTCCTTTGGCAAACTAACTGCCTTTTCATTATCTGAATGAGTAGGATGAATAATTTTTTTAGTAGGCAGCAAATCGCAATTTTTCTCTGAATTTCTGGCCAATGTGTTTTCTGTATAAAATGCACATTCATGTCCTGCGTGATTTAGATTATCTCCGAATGGTTCAACATCAACTAGAATTGGCACCTTTTGTATATTCTGTTTAGTATACTCGTTTTCTATTCGATGCCTCGTGTTTGGAGAAGCATCTAACTCCATTTCGACAGCATTTTGTTGGCTGGCCATGGAAAAGTTAGCCAATTGCAATTCGCATTCACTATTAGAACTCACCACATTTTTGGGAGATGTGATATCTTGATTATGGTTTTGCAATTGTTCTAGTTCATTTTTATCTTGCAAATTATTTTTATCTGCATCAGCATGCTCTTCATCTTTTTGTGTTTTTTTATTGTTGCTGGCAGTATAAAAGGCACATTTATGTTTTGGGAAATATTTATCTCTACACTTCCAACATTTTCCTTCTTCTCTACTTTTATTACGCATTGGTGGAGGGATATATTTAGTTGAATTTTCCATGGATGTTTTATTTGATTTCCCTTTATCATAACTAACTGCTTTATCATTATTACTGCATTTTTCATCTTTTTTATTATGGTCTACTGCAGGATATTTTGCAAGTAACTTCTCAAGCTTTTCTAGCATTTTTCCAATTATTTCAATTCTTTTGGGATCTTGACGTAATGGCACATTATATGGTAAATAATCGTAGGTTTGTAGAACGACACTGTGTGCCATTCCTTCAACTTGTCCACAATATGGCTCTGATACCACTGTAGCAGCGGAATTCGTAGTTTTGAATACTGTAGCAGAAGACTTGCAGATTTGTAGATTTAATAGCAAAAGGCTTTAATTATAAAAATACACAAGAGGTATTTATAATAATAATATTTTATTGATAAGATATGACATGATTGAATGATTACAATGAGGTCCCGCTTTTATACCTATGCAGGTACCTTTTCATGAACAGGCATGTCTTTTAGACATGCCTTTTCAGCTAACTTAATCACTAATTACATAATTACTATTTGATTAACTAGTAATTACATTTATTTCTATTTATTCTATTAATAACTATATTTATTACTTAAGTTATGAATTAGATTCATAACACCTTAGGGAAACACCGTCCTCCCACTAAATTTCAACACTGCCTCTTACCGAGGAAGGTGTTCCTTACCACACCCATCTTGTCTCTGAAGTAGACATGCTTGCCCCGTGGTAAGGCTTTGGTAAGAATATCTGCAACCTGCTCATCAGTGGGAATATACTCAAGCTTCACAGCTCCTTTCTGAACATAGTCTCTGATAAAATGATATTTGATCCCGATATGCTTTGACCTGTCATGAAATACTGGATTCTCCGTGAGTTTAATGCAACTCTGATTATCACAGTAAATCACTGAAGGTCTCAACGGCTGACCAAATAAGCCAAACAACATCTTGTGAAGCCAGATGGCCTCACAACTAGATGGACTGGCTGCCATATACTCTGCGTCCACTGAACTCAATGCTACTGACTGCTGCTTTCGGCTGAACCATGACACTACTACCGAACCCAACCCAAAACAGCACCCTGAAGTGCTCTTCCTATCAGAAGCACAACCTGCCCAATCAAAATCAGTGTAACCGGCCAATCTCACTCCATCCCCCTGCCTGTAGTCCAGACCATAATCCACTGTCCCCTGCAAGTACCGCAAAATGTGTTTTGCAGCCACCCAGTGAACCTTCCTAGGCTCACACATAAACCGACTCATCGTGTTGACTGCAAAACAAATATCTGGTCTAGTGTTGACCAAATACATCAAGGAACCAATCAGCTGTCTGTACAATGTGGGATCCACCAACTCGGAATCCGAAGCATGAAGCTTCTTCCAGTTGGTGATCATCGGTGTCGACATGGGTCTACAATCCTCCATGTGGAATCTGCCAAGGATGTCCACAATACACTTCCCCTGTCCCAGGAAGAAATGCCCCTCCTCCTGCCACACCTCCAAACCCAAAAAGTAATGCATCAAGCCGATGTCCTTCATCTCAAACTCCGCCGCAAGATCTCTCTTGCAGTGCTCTATGAGTCTCTCTGCACCCGTAATGACTAAGTCATCCACATACAACACCAGAATGAGAGGCTCCTCACCTATCACAATATAGTAAAGGTTCGGATCTGCCTCACTCTTTGTGAAACCCATCTTCTGCAAGTAAGTATCTATCTTGGAGTACCAAGCTCTGGGAGCTTGCTTCAGGCCATAAAGGGCCTTCTTCAGTCTGCACACATGGGACTCCTTCCCATGCACCTCAAAGCCCTGTGGCTGCTCAATGTACACCTCCTCCCGTATGAAGCCATTGAGAAATGCGGTCTTCACATCCATCTGGTGGATCTTCCAACCCATCTCTGCTGCTATCGATATAATGGAGCGGATCGAAGTATATCGAGCCACGGGAGCGAAGGTCTCCTCATAATCAACTCCCTCTACCTGGGAGAACCCTCTAGCCACAAACCTCGCATTGAATTTCTCAATGCTGCCATCTGCAGCATGCTTTACCTTGTAAAGCCATCTGGAAGTAACCACGGATTTGCCCTCAGGCCTCGGCACCACCTCCCAAACATCATTCTTCATGATAGAAGAATACTCCTCCTGCATGGCCTCTCTCCAGACCTGCTGGCTAGCTGCCTCCTCATAGCTAGAAGGCTCACAGTCAAGGATGCTGGTAGCCATTGCCATATAGCTACAAAACCTCTCAGGTGGTCTCCGCTCTCTCCCCGACCGGCCTCTTAGGCTCAGCAACAGATGTGGCATCTCTCAAGGTGTCCTGAAGCCACTTGGGCTTCCTCTCCCCTGAGTGCACTTCTCCCGCCGGAGAATAAAACTCCTCCTCCTCAACATCAGGAGCCTGAACTCCTGACTGTCTGTCTGCTGTCCTCCTGCCTGCACCTGAACCTGTAGATGCCGAGGTACCGTGTGAACTGTCCATCAGTGGACTCCCCAGTGAACTGCTCTGTGGACTGCTCTGCGTGCTGCCCATAGCACCACCCCTCTGACTCTGCGAGCCACTCCCCACTGACGGACCTGACATCGTCATAGATGTACCTCCGGATCCTCCTGATCCCTACCCACTGGATCCCTGTGACTGACTCAACTGCTGCTGAGGGTCTGGCTGATCCAGATACTCTAACTCCCGTGACCTCCTAAAGGCCCTGTCCTCCTCGAACTTCACATCCCGTCTGACAACAACTTTCCTCTGTGCAGGAATGTAAATCCGAAAGGCCTTGGAGGTCTCACTGTAGCCCACAAAGACACCCTTCTCTGCGGTGGGCTCTAGTTTGGTCCTCTTCTCCTTGGGTATGTAGGAGTATGTCATGCACCCAAAGATACGAAGATGACCCATATCAGGCTTCTTCCCAGAAAAAGCCTCCTCCGGAGTCATGTGCCCCAAGGCACGTTGCGGACTCCTGTTCTGCAAGTAAACAGCTGTGTTGCAGGCCTCTGCCCACAAAAACAATGGCAACCCCTGATCATGTAACATGGCTTTGGCAGCCCCTCCGATGGATCCGTTCTTCCTCTCCGCAACCCCGTTCTGCTGGGGGTTGTAAGGAACAGTGAGCTCCCTCCTAATGCCTGCCTCCGCACAATAGTCAACAAACTCTCCAAGGGTGTACTCTCCTCCATTGTCCGACCTCAGGGACTTGATCTTCCGACCCGTCTGTGTCTCCACAAGAGCTCTGAACTCCTGAAACCGCTTGAAGACCTCACTCTTGGTCTTCAAGAAATAAATCCAGGTCCTCCTGGAGTGATCATCAATGAATAACACATAGTACTCATATCCACTCAAGGAAACATGAGACATCCGACCGCTCACATCTGAATGAATCAAATCAAGTATCCCAGTCGCTCTGCTGTCACTGCTGGGAAAAGGGGATTTGGCAAACTTGCCCATCGCACATCCTCTGCAAGTATCAAAGTGATCGGTACTGAAATCTGGCACACCTGTAGTGATCTCCCGCAAAGTCCTCAAGGCTCCATGATGCATGTGCCCCATCCTGCGGTGCCAAATCTCACACTGCTCAGAACTGCTAGCTCTGCTGTCGGTACTGCTGCTCAATGCCAAAAGGGACTGAAATGCAAACTTGTACACCTTTGCATGGCGTATACCTATCACTCTAGCTGAATCAGCTGGAGTGCCCCTGGGATACATCAACACCTGTCCTCCCCTGAATAGTATCTCATATCCTCTGTCCTCCAAAGCTGAGACGGATATGAGGTTCTTCCTCATCCCTGGCACATAAAGAACATCCGACACCTTCAAGGGAGGTTTGGACTCCCTCTGAAATGTCAATGTTCCCACACCGACCGCTCTATGCTCTAACAACTTTGTCGTCACCGAGTACTACCTCTACATCGTTGCCACTCTCTGAAAGCTCTGAGAAGTACTCACGTACTCCTGTCATATGACGTGAAGCCCCACTGTCTACATACCAGATACCCGAAGATGCTCCGCTAGTCGAGGGAAATGCATGCTCCCTCTGAACCTCTATGGCAGGTGATCCTGCACTAGAGGACTCACACGCAATGAACCCAAACTCTCAGTCAAAACGATTTGCAAAGTCCTCAACCTCTACTGATGCTGCCATGCTCTGGTTCTTCCCCTTCTTCTTCTTCTTCTCCGGACACACAACTGCATAGTGTCCCATCTTCTGACAATTCCAACACTTCACTTTGGAATAGTCCTTTTGTGTGTTATCCTGTTTACCTTTACCTTTGCCTTTGCCCCTACCATTGCTTGTGGAAGCCTGCTTCTTCCCTTTGCCTTTCTTGCGTCTTGCCAACAGTGCTACATCCTCATCCTGCTCAACTGGCTTGGCTGCCCCAAGCTGACCTTTCCTGATCTCTGTCTGAATGCAATCATCCCAAAACCTCTCCCATGTGGGAAGGGTCTCACGTGCACAAACCCCATCAGCAAAGTTCATCCATGAACGGGGAGGCCATTCACTACAATCCGCACCAACTCAGTGGGTGAGATGGCCTCTCCAATCGCTGCCAACTCATCTCTCACATTAGTAATCTTTGTGAGATATCCAGCTGCACTATCATTGTCCATCTTAATGGTCTTCAGCTTCTCCTTCAGGACCATTTTCCGGTTCTCATTGGTACTCTGGTAGAGATTGGACAATGCTGTCCACATCTCATGAGCATTTCTCTTTCCTCTCACATGAGGAATGCAATGGTCTTTGATTCCGTCTAGAATCAGCCTCTTACCCTTGTTGTTCTTTTTATTATATGCTGCCAACTGAGTAGCATCAGTAGGCACATTCACAGGGTTCTGTGTGGTATGCACCATAATGTCCCAGACTTCTGCCTCCTCAAAGATACTCTGCATTCTCTCCTTCCAAATGCTGTAATTGGAATGCCCATCCAACCTATCCTCCACCCCCAGTCCCAAAGACATCCTGCTGTCCTAAAACTGAAAAATAGCACTGCTGTAGTAAAGGTAAAACTGCTGTTTGTGAAAAATCAGCTTGCTGGAATTTTCTGAGTGAAAAATCAGCAGGCTATAATTTTCCTCCTTGCTGTCCCAAACTGCCCTTCAGCGCTCAAGCTCCGATACCATGTAGAAATTTATAGTTTCCCACCCCGGTTTTCAGTTTTTCACCTTATTACTCCAAAATAGTTAAATGCCCTTTCCCATATCCATACATTTAACAAACTGGAAAATAAATTTTGCTGAAAACACAAATTCTGGAAATTTTTCAGAATGCTGGAAAATGCAGAAATAAAAAACAACAGTAACAAACAGCCATTCAACACATCATAACACAGTAATTTTTGGTCAAGGTGACCCTGGAAAAACCCCCTACAACTCTTGGGGAAAACCAGTTCGAAAGCTCCTTCTTATTTATGGAAAAATGCTTTTTACAGTGAGAGAAATATTCAGCAAAATAAAAATCAGCAAACAGACTTTTACAACTTATCTCTTTTTCCGTGCTTAACCACCGCCTCGGAAAATGTACAAACAACAAAACAGGAACAACAATAAATGTTGTACGGATTTCTCGATTTGCGTGCCCAGAAATCTGCAATAAATGCAGTTGTACGGCCACCTCGAAATCTGTGCCAAAACAGAAATAAATGCTGTTGTACGGACCTCGAAATTCGTGCCAAAAGACAACAAAAACTTGCTGTACGGAATCTGCCTCGATTTCCGTGCAAAGGTACAGCCACTTGCTGTACGGCCTGCCTAGAAAAACGTGCCAAATAAAACAGCCCCTTTGCTGCCTCGAAATCTGTGCCCAACCTTGCTGTACGGCCTCCTTTTCTCGAAAACCGTGCTCAACAAATCTGCCTGCTGTTTGCTAAATCTGCTGAACTTGTCTTGCTGAAATGTCTTGCTGAAATGCTGCCTTGGAATGCGTGCCAAGCTGCTGCCTCCTTCTCCTCACTGCCCAGAAATCTCCCTTGCTCTCTTGCTCTCCTTCTCCCAATCTGTTCATGAAAGAATGAATGACCTTTTCCTCCTTTTCCTCCTTTAACCTAACCCTAAGTGACTTTTGGGGAATCCCTAAATCCAATGGCTGAGATAGATTGAGATCTAGGGATGAGATTAAATGCTCATTTAAATCTCACTTTCTATTTTTTAATTCACCCCACTTTAATAAAGACCCACTTAGTCATTTATTTCCAAAGTCACTTTTCCTTTCTAATTTTACATTGATTTTATTAAAGTCACTTTAAAATTAGACTTTAGTAACTTTATCACTTAAAGTCACTTTTAAATTAGACTTTAGTAACTTTATCACTTAAAGTCACTTTTAAATTAGATTTGACTTTATAAAAATTATAAAGTCACTTTAGGAGAAAAATTAAATTCTTTTCGACACTTTTCCCTAGGCCAAAGATCAAAGCCTTAGGGAACCACTTGTCCTCCGGTAACCAAATTTCAACACACATGTTGTGGCTTGAGATTGAATTGCCTCTTGATGTTGGAATATCCCCCATTTTTAATGTTGCAGATTTGTACAAGTATGAAGATGAAGGTGCGGAAGAAGGACCAACAAACAAGGAACAGATTGAGTGGGCAAAGCAGCTACCTCCAGCACAACCATTGCAACCAGAGAAGATATTGGACAAAAGAGTGTTCAAGAAGACCAGAGGACAAGAGTACTTTCAGTACTTGATCAAGTGGAAGGACCAGCCGGAGGAATATGCCACTTGGATGACTGAAGGAATGTTGCAGAAGATAGGCAGATCAACGGCAGAACTCATGGACAGGAGTCCATGAAGAAAAATTGCCCTCGGAGTCTGATGCAGGGGCATTAGACACTAGCCAGCAATGTAGGAGTTTTGTCCACATGTTGTGGCTAGGAGGGTTCAAAATCATTTGAATTGTAACAGCAAGGTGTCAATACCTTAGCTGTCTGTTGCATTTAGATCAGTTAGAGTCAGTAGAAGTCGAATATTTTTAGGTTCAGTCCATCTGTCCTGTTCAGTTATTCGAATGAATGTACTTAGGCCTTTTGATAGAGTAGAAACGGTCCTCACAGAGGTACTGAAGAGACACATAATAATATATATAAATTGTATTCCCCGGATGCATAGAGGGGGAGGAGATTTCCGCAGTAAAAGTTGGTGTCAAGCAATTGCTTCCTGTTGAGTAAAACACAGTGTTCATCGATTATCTAATTGTCTTTGAATTGATCTTTGTGTGAGAGTTTGTTTAATTGCAAGGTGGTTGAAACACCATTCTGTGTATAATTATTGAATAAAATTGCCGTGTAATCTCCGCATGCCTCTCTGTCCATTGTTGATCGTAGATTTCTCTCTCTTGGATTGTCAGAATAGGCTCTGTTGAAGTAAATCCCAGGAAGAAGCCATAGTCGGATGTAATTAGTCCTCGTAACAGACTTACATTGTACCCATACCGTTTCTGAGAATGAGTTCGTAAAGATGTTTGTTGCAAGCCCTGGGTGTGAAAACCCCGCTTACATAGAAATAAGTCGTTTTATTGTGAACTGAGAGTGTTGTCCAAGAGTCGAACTTGAGTTTAGTGAATCGGAGTGAATAGGAAGAAGGGTGTTTACCCTGGTTCAACCTACAGTCACCTACTGTTCAAAAGCCGGAAGCAGTTTGATCACACCGCCTTTGTGGGGTAAGTTGTATTTCCAATTCGAATGCGATCTATGACATATGCTGACACGTGGCCTTAAGCGGTTTGGAGATACCGCCCTCATCGCGTGCCATCGCGCGTTAACTGTCGACTGTGGACTCAGCCTGATATCGACGTACGCCGTCCGATCGGAGGCTGGCTCATCGAACGGTGATCGCTCTCAAAAGAGCTCGGAGGATAATCTAAGGTATGGCGTGTGTGTTTAATTGAACCCGTCGATTGTATAGGTGGGCCCGGGGCTTAAGGGTTGTTATAAGTGTTTTGATTGTAATGAGTCGGCTATTGATGTAAAGTCCCGAAGGTGGCAACCTTAGTTATAATGTTCGACGATAGAGTTGAAGTCTGTAAACATATTAAATGTTACCAAAGTTCTTAACATTGGATGACTACAATATAAATTGAATACGTATATGACTGCGTGCATGGGATTAAGGAGCACAAGTAACAATATATAGGTGGCTATAACCAAGAAATTAGAGACCAGCTCTCCTAGGGGGCCAGATTCAATTTTGTTGCTGTCACTTATCATTATTCATTAGGAAAATCAACATCATTTTTTCTTGTATATTTAATGAATACCAACTATGAAATAAGATTATTCAACATCCATCTAGGATATAGGTTATCTCATCGATACTATTGATCAAGATACTTATTACTTTTCAATAATCATTTCCTATTCTTTCTACTAGGAAGTTGTCTGTTTATACAATAGTTATAGTCATTTAAGTACATTGTTAAACTCCAAATGAGCCTTATCATCTTGAGCCTTAATCTATAGTCATGTATTCTTCTTTCCCCATGGAAATTCAGTGAAGTTCATCATTAATATATTATTGGTCGTATAATCATTCCTTAAATCATTAATATGAAAATTAAAATTCCACAATTACTATACATATTCTGTTTATCGATTCTAGTACCATTCTAGTCAATGGCATGCAAACACTATGCTATCATTGTTTGTGTCTTCTTTGATGTTTAATCCAATTGCACGAAGGGATAATCAATCTCCCTTGGCTTATCCATCATGTAGTAATTATCATTGTTCACTTTCAGAAATATTGGCTTATTTCATCATGTTCCCAACTCAGTACCATCTGATTTCTTTGAAGATGTGATCTCTTTCAAGTCGGACTAGGGATTCTTCTCCTTCACTTAAGACTCGTTAGATTTATCTTTATTTAATAATGTGAAGCACGAAATGTTGAAATTTGATGACTAAAAGGTTTCCTGCAATCCCAACTCGGTTTTAGTTTCACCTTATCACTCCCATTCAGTTAAATGCCCTTTCCCATAAACATACATTCTACATATAGAATTCTAGAAATGAAATTTCAGATTAAAACACATGAGACTATCAACACATGTTGAAAATAAATATGGACATAAACAAGCCAGCAACACATAAAAGTACACAGATTTTTGGTCAACTTAGACCCAGGCAAAACCCCTTCAATCTTCTTTGGGGAAAACCTGTTAGAGAGCTCTTCAAATTTATTTATCTTTCAAGTTCAGGAAAAATACATTTGCAGACAAAACAAAACAAAAAAATACAACTTATCTCTTCATCCCAAAACTCCTTGAAAACTTTGCCCACTTTGCCTTGATTTCTGTGCTCACTTGATGCTGAAAATATGTACTGTACAGATACCGACTGTATGGATCAATGTTGCAGGAAACGTCCCCCCCGGCTCTAACGCCCGATCCGTGTCCCGTACGAGATCCGCCGTACGAAATGCAGATCCGAATTTAGGAAATGCAGATCAGGCTTGACCGTACGGTTCCTGCCATTTTGGAAATGTCTAGCCCCGATCCGTGTTTCCGTACGCCGAAACCGCCTTTCGTACAACGGATCAGCGTACAGAAACGTGGCGTTTCCAGGTTGGATCTGTACGAATCACGACCGTTTCCGTACGGATCTGAAGGGAGATGACCCGTTCCACAGGGTTCTATATATATATATATATATTTCTTTGACTTAAGTTGGGTTGGGGCTTAGATGCTTCTTAGATGCTCCCTCATGGTAATGTTAAATCCTTAAATTAAAAGTGACATTCTCCTTTATCTTTCATTTTCATCCTTTTACTTAAATTTTTAACATTACCATGAAATGACTCAGGATGTTTGAGAGTGGTTCCATCCTCATCGGACTTCATATGGAGAAAATAGAATTTCATACCCTATTCAAAATTCAACAGGCTTAACAGTTCAAGACCAATAGGCTTGTGGCATTTCATTAGATTATATCATGTATTAGGGTATGTGATTGGCATTTAATCAAGAGCACCAAGCCCTATATGTATTCTAGTGTTGGTGGTGTTAATTGTTGAACTCCTTTGTTATGTTGTTAGAAAAAAATTCCCTTTCATTCAAGTCAAAATCATCGATCAAGCATGTTAAGTTTTTTCTACCATATTTTAAGGCCTGGATTAATCATTAGGTAGTTTGATCAAAATTGGGAAATGTTGACTAATATCCTAGACAATCGAGGTAGAGGCAAAGGCTAGACAAGAGGAGAAGAATTTTGGGAAATGACGCTTTCGCGTCCCTGCTTCATGCAACCTCGGTGACTTTACTTTACGGATTCGGTATGGACTGTTCGGATTTCCGTACCGCTGTACAAACTATACGATTTTTTGATTTTTTTCTCTAAAGCTTCTCGCGAACTGCGTGCAGCTCACAACATTAAATGTTGTTCATACTGTACCTTCCGTTGTCTTGTATGTCTTGATTTTCTAGCTCAACTTTGCCCATAAATCACTCCTTCAACTTGTTGCAACAAATTTCTCCGTCAAAACTTTTCTCTAGCCCTCAGCCTCCTTTCTTTAATCTGCTCATGAAGAACGAATGAATGCAGTCTTTCTTTTCTTTTCCCCCTTGTGTTTCCCTAAATGACTTTTGTGCAACCTTAAGATCTAATGGCTTAGATTCTTTTAAATCAAGGGATGAGAATAAATGTGCATTTAATTCTCACTTTCTATTTTTTAACTCACCCATTAAATAAAGTACCCACATTGTACTTTCACTTTATAATTTAACATTTACTTTACCACTTATAAAGTCACTTTCACTTTATAAAGTCACACTTAGGAAAATAAATATTTTGATACTTTTCCGTAGGTAGAGACTAACCCATGGGAAACCACTTGTCCAAGGTACATTAAAAATCAACATGAAATCACTACAGCCATTATCATTCACCAAAAAGGTTTTATATGTTTGGTGTGCATGCAATAACTTCTTTCAATACTAGTAGAACAAAATTGATAAGTTGTTGATATGAAGTCATAGTGTATCATCAATCCATTCATGAAACAATAAGTGCAAACAAGTCAATTACCTCCTCTACTAGTTGATTCTCACTTCTGTTCCCAATCCAAGCATAATTCTTCTCAAGGTGTCATTACAAAATTTCCAACGACATTTCTTTCTTACTCTTAATGCTAGATTTTTTCACATTAATCTTCATAGTCTAGTTCATTTGCTAAAAGGTAGGCAATTGTTATCCTTGATCGTCCAATCCTTTACACATTTTTCCAAGTCTATCACTTGTCCTTCTTCACCGATTATGAGTGTTCTACCTCATCACTTATGATTCTAGCACTTTAGAATTGTATAAGCTATCTCCGTGTCAAACCAACAAAAAAAGGCATGTAGATATTAAAACATTTTTGAAGGATGCCAATGCATATTTGAGCCTCTAAATATTGGCCAAAGCAACGTGTAAGAAGCACCCTGAAGATTCTGACGATTTTGGCCCAACGGCTAAAGAAGGGTGCCAAGGAATTATAGAGCTTTGACACGTCAGTACAGGGTTTCTGAAAGTGGATTCATCCATCGCCTTTCCATAGTTTCCAAAGTCAATTTGGAAATCACTGTTTTTCATGGCATCCAGGTTGTCTTATTTCAAAATATTTTAGAATAAGTATATTTCAAAGAACACCAAAACTTGTATCTAAAAAGCGATCCACATTACAAAATCATATGGTCAACGTGGACGATAAACCACTTGGTTTCTATACAACTACTAGTAATAAAATATAACTTACTTTACATGTGATATATGATTATTTCATGGATTTAGAAAAAAATCTTTATAAGATTTTTGGGTATTCTTATTAAAGGAAAATCATATGTATATTATATATATTACATATAAGAGAGAAAAAATTATGCTTTTGGTTTTCCCTAATTTTACCAATATATAGTACTTTTGTTGTAATGTTGTAATTGTCTAACTAGTACTACTATCATATTTGATTTGAAATGTATATATTTATTGTTTTTTTTTTTTTTTAATCATGTTTCTCAAAATTTAAAAATTATTACGAATTTCAAGCATAAAATACAAATGTTTAGTTAAAGAAAATCAAAACCACGAGCAGCAAATACCTACCTGTAGAACAAAGATTTGTCTTACTGTTGATTATGAAGCTGTGGTGCTATTTGAACCCTGTTGACTGCAACAAAGTTTTGGGGGCAACTCTCCACCCAACCATAGGCTCAACTGCACAAAATCTTTCTATAGCTGGCCACCCCGAGCTCTCAATCAATTACTAGTGTTAGGGAATCCTTTGTCTCAAAACATGATCCTCTAGAAAGAATGAATGTTTCTCATCTCCCTTTTTAGCCATTAAATAGAACAAACTATTCAAAAACTAGAAAAATGATTGGAAAGGGGATTCTCATGCACACAATCTGTGTGTCATCATAACTTTTATTTCTTTGTCTTAAGTTTTACTGAACTCTGCCTTTTTCTTAATTTAATTCTTGCTTATTTTATTCATTTTTACTTTTTGTTAACTTTACTTATTCTTACTGTATATATATATATATATATATATATATGGATCATCAGTTTATTATTTTATTTATTTACTATTATTATCTTTTTCTTATTATTTATTGTTTTATTTATTTATATTTTAATAGTATTTCATTTATTATTATTATTATTATTTATTGGTTTATTAACACGGGGCATTACAAAGAGCTTAGTATATTCAAACTGAATGCATTGTGTGGATAAAACATGTCATTAGATTTTTATTGCTATATTTTTTAATATATTTTCTATTACTTTGCAGTCAGAATTTATAATTTAAAAATGATGTTCTTACTCAGGTGCTGAAGAAGAAGCAGCTGAACTTTATGGTGATTCAGCTGTTTTCCGCCTTCAACAGCAACACCAATTAGAATTAAGTTCTCAATATTTGCCATCAACTGATGATCGCAATCTGCCATCTAGCCGGTCTTCCTACTCTAATGATGTAAGTCCAAGACAAGCAAGACTATTACCTGTGAGCAGTGGTGGAGAATTGCCTGCAGGTAATGCTTCTGCTTCAGGGGCTGGGAATATTACACTTCATAGTACACCATTTTCAGTGAACATGTCAACATACAGCACCCCTTCTCCAGTTCCATCACAAGTAAGCGCTCATCATGTCTAAACTTGCTGTAGAGCTTTTTTCTGTAAATTGGGTCTGATATGTGTACTAAGAATTTTTGTTGTTGAAGTCTAACTAATGTAACGGAAAACTCATGGCTAGTTTTTCCAGTATTTCCTAGAAGCTCGAATATTTGCTTATGATAGTTTATTTTGCTGCTGTTATACATTCTATTCTTTATGGGATGGGTCTTGACTCTTAACTTCAGATTATGGTCTAATTATTGTTTCATGGAGGATGTTAGACTCGTATCTAAACTTTCAGTTATAATTTCTGTTGATTTGTGGTATAAATCTAGAAGAAACATGTTGGCTATACCACCACCATTGTAACATATATTGTTTTTTTAAACTTGTTCACTTTAGTGCTTTTTACTAGATATAAAGTTGCTCTTATCATCTTTTGGGCCATTGTGCGGTTTGTCCTACTAAAGGCCTTTGTTTTCTCTATGATCTATTATTCTACTCATCTAATATTACTTTGCACACTGTATAAATTGGAGGCAAGGTAGCATGAGAAGAGTTTAGCATTTTCTTAGGTGGGTGCCTTTGTTAATGTTTTCTATATATGATCTATTATCTTACTCATCTTAATGTTACTTTGTGCAGTATAAATTGAAGGCAAGGTAGCATTTGATGAATCTAACATATATTTAACTGTCTATCTGTACCTTTGTTTAAATGTCTAATCAATTGAAAATTCAGGAAAATTTATTAACTTCGTAGTGTGTTTTTCTAGAAATGGTTACAGCCCATATAATATATTGTGAAATTATTTGATTCATACATTCAAGCCTAGTTGACTCCTGTCCGAATGTTCTCATGCTAAATAACTCAAACAGAATTTAATTAACAACAGAAAATTAAATTTCTGAACATTGGATCAATCACACAAATAGCTGAAAAAATGAATAGTGGAAGAAATAAAACACATACAAGGGGAGTCGCTGAAGAAATAAAACACGTACAAAGGATTTTTCCTTCAAATTAGCTTTGCTAAGCTTACATTGTGACCTATGCAGCCTGTGTTAAACCAACAGCTGTATAGTCAATAAAATCACTTCAAACAGCAGCATATGAATTGTGAAAGAAGGGTACAGCTACAGCCGTTGAACCTGCTCTATTGCTACCTTTTCTATACAATATATTGCTCTTTCTCCCTCTAAATCACTGAAGTACACTCAAACAATATACTGTATGTCCAGATCTGAAGATGTATCACCTGTACCTGAAGAAAAGACAGCTACAGTGTGATACTTGTTGTTTGGCCTACTGTACTCGCTGGCCTCTTTAGCAGATCTTCTCTTCTCTTCTGGATGCACTCTTTATTCATCTAGCTCTCTTGTTCTTTTTTCATGTATGTGAGATCTCTCCTATCTTTTCCTATTTATTCTTTGTGAGAGGATAATTATTGTCCTAAATTCTAGCAACTGATCTTCTCAATCCTAGCTGCTATCTATCTCAATTATAATATGCATGGCTAAGGTTAAATTCTAATTTAAGTCACTAATTTTTTTGAACTTCTAGAACATTTCATTTAGATTCCTATGACTATTTGACTACCAAACGTTAAGTTTTCACTTTTATTTTTATTTTTCCAGTGAAATTATAAGATAGAATTAGTGATCACCTTTCCAAAGTCGTCACCAAAGAAATGTCTCAAGTCACTTCCTGCACATTTGCACTAAACTTGTGCAAGAAGTTCTTGCTTGAGCTACATTTCTCAGCAATACAATGTGGCAATCTGACCAGTCATAGAGCATTGGATATTTGTAGAAAGTTCCCTAGTGGTAGTTTAGTAATTTTTTGTACTTAAAATTCTTGAATGGTGTTGTCATTGATGCCAACGTCTATTAATGAATACTCTTAATGTTTGTCTGGATTGCATTAGTTGGAAGCTCCAATGGAAGGATGGCTGGAAACCCTAGCTCTATGGTTTGGATTCCTTGGGCGATGAACATACCCTGCACTTGTTGGAGGTTTTTGAAGAAATGGGTCACCGAATTTGCTTCATTAACCATCATTAGTTAATGGTCCTCGTCAAGCCGAATCCAGTGGTATGTGTTAAAATTTGGCAGCTCAGGGATGAATTTCTCCTAGAGGAAATCATATCTTTCAGTTATGTTTGAAGTTTGAACCACCTATAATAAAATTTCATTTATGACAATTCTAATATGACTTCCAAAAATAGTATGTCACATCTCAATTTGGAAGCGACTTTCCAAAAATAGAAAGCCATGTCTAAATGATCAAGGATAATCTACTCATATGGAATCCACTTTAAAATCAAATCAATCATGATTATACAAATCAAGAATTAATATTTTTATCCTTACTAGTATTATTATTATTATTATGATACTATTATTTACAAAATAGTCTAAAATCTTTCACTTTTAATGGATTAATAAAAACGATTTTTCTCATGGAATAAGTAAATTAAATTGAGAATCTCGTACTTGGAAAATCGAACCTTTCTCTTGAAATAAAATAGTAACTTCACACTTAAGAGAATGTAACTCCCCCTCTCCAATTCAATGAATGGAAAAAGTGTAACTCCTTCTCGTTAAATGCACTTGTAACTCCCTCATTCAAATTAATTTGTAATTCTCGCCAAATATTCTCTCATGTCTAAATGTAACTCTCTCTTTCCCTAATTAGAATTGTAACACCTCAAGACAAGTGCACCTCTCTCTCTATTCTTGGGATGAGTTACATTTCTCAAGTAACTCCTCCCTCATGGAATTAAATTTTTCTATTATTGGCTCAAGGAATGAATTCATTTTGTAATTCCTCTCCTTCCTCATTTATTTAAGCAAGAGCAAGTGCGAGTTGGGAGTAGGATGTTCATTGTGAAGAAGGGGAGCTAGAGTTGAGCGTGTGCAAGAGAAGTGTGAGAGCAAGTGAAGAGTAAGAGTAAGGGAAAAGTTGGAGCAAGTGTGAAGCACAAGATCTAATCAAGAGGAGGAGATCTTCAAGCAAAGAGAAAGAACACTTCAGTTGCAAGTTGATCAAACATTGGTGACTTTATTCCTTCTCATTTTCTTTTTCTCTCTATATTTTGCTGAACAATTGAAGAAATCTAATAGAAGAAGAATCATTTGGGTTTTCCCCTTGTGGGTTTTGCTTTGGTCATTGGACCTAACTCTCAGTATCTCATATTTGTGCTTGATTGTCTTCATATGATCCTTAAGTTTATGTTCTATCTACAAATGCTGATCTGAAAAGTTGTGAAGAAGAAATATGCATTCTAAGTAATTGTAACAACATAATACATTCAATTTTCTGCAAGTATATTAAGTTTTCTGCATAGAACTTTCGAGTTTCTGCTAAGAATTTTTAGACTTCTGCATAGAAATTGTTGCAATAAGGAATCACTGAGGGCAGGGGGGAGGGTGAATTAGTAATTGTGTGATTCTTTTTAATTTTTCTTTGATTAGATTTTTAGTTCTTCTCACTACTGTCTATTACCTGTGAGAGCATTCATTCATAAATAAAATGAGCAATAAAATTGAGCATTCATATGTTCAACAATTGGTCTCATGGACAACACACACACACACATTGACACCAATATTTTTCACATGGAAACTATTGATTTGTTGTAGCATCGAATGTGCTCTAAGTCTCAAACTTTGTGGAGAGGCTTAGACACATGTATTCCACATAACCCATAAATTGTTTTGGGAAATTCCACTCGGAGACAGTTTTATTTGATAAATTAAATATTTTTAATGAGACCCCAAGTCTAAATGTAATATTCCCAATTAGCTTTGCTAATTGGAATATTGCATTTTTGCTTTATTTTGCCGCTTTAGATAGAAATAATAAATAAAGTGAGAAATAAGAGGGGTCACCTCACTTTAGTCACCTCACTTTATAATAAAGTGTTCTTTTCCCTAGTAGATTGACGTTGTAACTTAGAGAGGCCTTGGGGGTCCACGTGGATATGATGGGAGGCATCGGGCTAACTTAGTGGCTAACGCAGTCCGGGGAAGTTAAGTTTTTGGAGGAGTTTGATGTTATAAAAGAGCTCTCACCTCATTTGATCATTCATGATTTGATATTCTTATTGATATTTGGACTTTGTACGCCGGCACGCCGGTTGTTTTTTAGTCGGTGCAACGACAGCATTTGGTCACACCGAGTGTCCTCGGTCGGAGATCTCACCCTTAGCCTCGGGGGACTTCGAGGTGCAACCTAGTAAGGTTTTACGGTTTCACCCTTAGCTTCGGGGACTTCGGTGCAGCCTAGTAAGGTTTGTCACGAGTATACTTTTCGGTTCCGTGCTTGACGACGGCGGTTCGAAGCATATCGAGGAGGAGAAAACTCTTGTGGTGCCGCCAGGAAACAGAAGAAGGAAGGACGGCGATTCTTGAGAAGGAGAAGGACGGACTGTCTCATACGGAAGAGAATATTTGATCCTTTCGGAGAGGAAGGACGTCGAGAAGACGCGATTACGGTTTGTGACTTATTTGTTTAGGGAGCGGAAAAGGGTATTTGTCTAGCCCTAGAGTGAGGAGCCTTTGTCCATTTCGGTAAAGTTTAACGAATGCGAAGGCTTATTGTTAGATCCGGCTTTGGGAAGGATAGATCTTGCGGATCTAGTCTTGTATGTTGCGAGATCTAGTCTTGTACGGTTGCGGATACGGAGGTTTAACACTAGATCCGGCTTGAGGAGTGAGATGCGAGGAGATATTGATAGATCTAGTCAGTCTGAAGGGATAACACCCGAATCTAACCCTAGAGTTGTAGATGCGAGGAAGTAGTTCCGGATCCTAGCATAGATCTGAAGGTTTGTATTCGTCCGAGGTATTGGAGGACGCGAAGTCCGGGGAAAGGAAGGACGTAGATTTGATTGGAGGCTTGAATCCATCGGGTGGGACGCGGATGCGGGGAGCAAACTATTGTGAGAGGAGCTCAACGAGCGTTTTCCCGATGCAGCAACGGAGTTCATGCATGCGGAGGTTGAGGGATTTGTGCTTCCTTTTGTTTGCAACATTTGTCACGCGAGAGACGGCGTTTTCCATTTGTGAGGGTTTGCGGCAGAGATCGGCCCGGTACAGTGAGTTCCTCTTCGGTCTCGGGAAGCGGCTAGGACGCGTAACATTGCGGTATTTTCTTGTATGGGAGGGTCATCACTTGCCTAGGGCAAGGATAGGTGCAACGATTCGATTTACTCCTCTCTATGTACTTTACGATTAATAAAATGGCTCGGTTGCAGTATTACATGTGTCATGATTCGGTGATGCAGTTCAGGTATTGTATTTTCTATATCACAATCGGCATATTTACGTTTATTCTTGGTTATTTCCCTTTGGGGATAATACGATTGAGGTATCGAGCTTAGATGCAGCTCGGCACATTGGTGCTAGCAATCTATGTCTTTGGGGGTGTGATCTCCTCGGGGGAAGCGATTCGATTCGGGCGGGAGACGGAGGAATCAATGGAGGCCATGTTTGCGAGGTTGGTAGAAGTTATTTGAAGATGGATGCAAAGATGGATGCATTCATGCGAGGTAACTAAGAAGGTTGCGAGAGGGGACGCGAAGAGCCCCTTAAGTCTTTCGGGTAGGGGAAGGATCGGGAACGTCTAGTTGCATACCGAGATGCTATTCCCATTGTGGCCATTGTGAAGGTCGATTCCATGGACATGCGGCCTACCATGCCTACTTTCGGTGGGGAAGGCAACTGACATCAAGAGATGAGGGGTCTCGATCTTCATGGAGTTTGGTTTGCGGATTGGCGAAGCATGGGACGGGGAATTCATGGATGCTTTCCTTTCAATCAATATATTCGGTTCCGAAGTGGCGGTAAGCCTCATGATCGAAATAAGGGACGGGGCTCCCAAGTGATAGTAGCAGTGCGGCCGGCAAATTTGTTCTTAGTGTTTGATGGGTCACCAAAGACTACGGCGGGTCTTGGGTGGAGAAACTAGACCTCTATTTTCGGCTTAACAGTCTGAGAGAAGGAGGCCATTAAGATGGGCATTGCATCTAGGGTGAGGCCCGGAGCGGGTGGTTTCTTGGGTTAACAACAACGGGGCATTCCGCGGTAACTACATATCTTTGAGTTCACGAGGAGAGTGGTGAAAGCGTTTTGACCCGGAAAGGACCGGATCGACCTTTCCTCGGTGACCAAGCTCGGACGGACGAGGTAGTGCGAGACGCCATCTCGGACTTTTGAGGGTTTCGGTGATGGTACACGACATATCGGCGGCTCGGTTGATCACGATGTTTGTGAAATTTTGGTCCCGAGAACCACTTCGTGGTCTAGTCCGTCGAGCAAGCCGGCTACACTTCGGGATGCTATCAGTGGGGCACGTGACCTACAAGATGTCTTGCCTAGGACTCGACCACCTTATCCCCAAGGAAACGAGGCTTTCCGACCCTAAGGGTAAGGACACGAGGATTCCGCCTCCCAAGGCGAATCCGGACGAAGAACGATATGATGACGAGGAGCTAGGAGAAGGCGGGAGACGGAAGCGATTGTGCTTCACACGCGGGGCCGGTAGGCACCGGGACACGAGTGCACGGCGGGGAAGGCACATTTCATAGAGGTCTTCTCAGAGGCCGGAGTGGAGAGAGGTGGAGTTGGATGATGAGGAGGCGAGAGTGTTATGCGGCGCGAGTAGCTACCACCTCCACCACCGGAAATGCGGGGAGGCATCATTTGCACCTACTGGGGGAGCTCTAGCGACGTGAGGAGTCCCCAAGTATGCGACATTGCGTGTACGTGGGACGGTGCGGGGACGAGCGTGTCTCGGTTCTGAAAATGACAGTGGGGCCACCCACAATTTCATCGATGCCCCGGATAGGTCGCACGGAGAGCATACCTGACTTTGATGGGTTTCGGTTTTGGTTCCGGGGGATCGGACCATGGCTTGTGCTCGATATGTACCGGAGTTGCTCCCGGTGGCCGATGGGCACCTATGTGTGATCACTTCTTTGTGGTGGACATTAGGACACCTGATATGTGATATTGGGAGTGCGAGTGGCTTATCACTGCGGGGAAGGTCTGCTCAGTTGGAAGGCCTTGGAAATGGAGTGGGATGATCCCAGAGCGAGGGGAGGCATCGAGAAGATCAGGACGAACACATATCCGCCCCCGGACGTGTCGGCACTGACATGGATACGACATTCCGCGGGGAGATATAGAGTGGGCGGTCGAGTTGCGGAAGGAGATAGTAGATCTGAGGAAGGGCGGTGCAGTCTACGGACTCTTCTCGTGGTATACGTGGATTTTGGAGACATTCCACCGGGGCCGGCCACGGATCGGGGGTTTGAGCACACGATCGAGTTTGGAGCGAGGATACGGGCGGTGATCACCACCCCATATAGGCATCCCAAGGCCTATCGGGATGAGATAGAGCGGGCCATTCGGGAGTTGCGGCCACCCAGGCATCTAGACTTAGCACCGATCCTTTCGCTTCTTCGGTAGTCTTTGGTGAAGAAGAAGAATGACACATTACGCATGTGCATCGATTACGGGGCTACGAACAAGAAGACACGAAACGGAATGCCCCATTCCCGGATCGATGAGTTGATGGACGCGGGTGAGAGGAGCACGGTTCTTCTCGAAGATTGATTTGAGAGATAGGGTACCATCAGATACGCATGAGGGAACTGAGGACATTTCCCAAAGCGCTTCAGGTGTCATTATGGGCACTTTGAGTTTGGTCATGCCATTTGGGGCTGACCAATGCACTGCCACTTTCGATCTTGCATGAACCATATCTTCGAGTCATCGAGGAAGTTCGTCGCTGGTTTTCTTTGATGATATTCTCATATACGAGCGGGACCTGGGAGGAGCACCTCCGGCCATATTGAGACGGTCTTGCGCATTACCGGAGACGGCGATTCTTTGCCAAACTCTCCAAGTGAGTTTGGATTGACGAAGATGTTGTATTTGGGACACATCATAGGAGTGGACGGAGTGCGAGTCCGCAGCCCGAGAAGATCCGGGCTATCGAGGCGAGCCACGGAATGTGACGAGTGTAGAGGGTTCATTGGTATACGTACTTACTACGGGAAGTTCGTCAAGGGTTTCTCACGGCTTGGCACCTCCTGGTGACGAGGAAGGGGGCATTCGATTGGACGGATACCACCCGGCGAGAGCTTTGATAAGCTCAAGGGGAGTGATGAGTAGTTGTCCGTGCGGCATTGCGGGTCACTCGGCCCTTTGTCACAGAGTGCGATGCATCGGGGAAGGGATTAGGCCGGTTTTTGATGCGGGAGGGTCATCTGGGTGCGTTCGAGAGCGGAAGCTCCTTCCACGCGGGAACTATCCCATGCATGATAAGGAGATGTTGGCCATCATGCATGCATTGGCAATTACGACGTACTTGGTAGGCGGCGGTCCCGAGTCGGGACGGATCATAACGGCTTGAAGTACTTTCTGGAGCGAGAAACGATTGCGGGAGAAGCGGCGAAGTGGATCGACCCAAGATCCGGGCTTACGATTTTGACATAGAGTATGTCGAAAGGGAAAAACAACGTGGTAGCAGATGCTCTTTCCGTAGACCGGCCACGTTATCCCTCTGAGCTTGGACGGCGGTGGAAGAGCTCTATTTCTTGGTTGAGTATTCCCCGAGGATAGATTTGCATGTGAGGTCTTGGATGGACGAGGGTAGCGAATGGCAGTCTGAGTGCGGATAGAGGTCATCTATTACGGGGAGTCGGATCTTCTTGGGCGGGGATCTCGGCTCAAAGGAGAAGACTTTCCATGCCTCTCATGATTCACCATTGGCGGGCCATCGGGGTTCACCAAGATGTACGGGGCCATCAAGGCAGAGATTTGCATGGAAGGGCCTCAGGAAGGGCGTGCTCCGGCATGTTCGGGAGTGTGAGGTTTGCCGACGGAACAAAGGGGAGATGAATTCGCTCATCACGCGGGGGTTGTTACGCTTCGCTTCCCATTCCGGAGGGGAAGTGGGAGAGTGTTTCGATGGACTTCATCACGGGGTTGCCCACGGTGCGGGCGGAGGCGCATCTTCGTGGTAGTTGACTAGCAGTATGCTCACTTTTCGCCATTTCGGCACATTATACGGCGGCGCGAGGAATTGTGTTGTTCTTCGGAGATTTTGAATTACATGAGTCTGCCCAGACCATCGTTAGTGACGAACGGCCAGTTTATGGGTGGTTTTCGCGAGGCTCTTTCGATTGGTAGGGGCCGAGTTGACAGAGGCACTAGGCCCCATCATCCCCGGACGGACAGACGACCGAGAGATAGTCAACAAGTGGTGGAGGGCTACTTGCGTAACTACGTCGGTGGGCGGCGAGAGAGCATGGTTGAAATGGCTACATCGGCGAAATCTTTGCTGGCAGCCACCACCTTGACCATTGGCATGACACCTTTCTATGCGTTGTATGGATACCATTCCTTATCTTTTGTGGATGTGATGTTTGGTGTTAGCGGGGCTCCACGAGCCAGATTATGGATCCAGAAGCCAAGACATCCTCACGGAGCTCTCAAGGACAACACAACCCACGCACAAAATCAGCGAAATTATATCATGACGAGGGCCGAGTGGAGAGACACTTTGAGGTAGAGTTTGGTCTACCTACGGTTACGACCATACCTTCGGTCGTCACTCAAAACGGAAGGGCGAGAGAAGCAGCCTCGCTTTGGACCATACGGGGTGATTCGTAGGATCGGACGGGGTTGCATATGAGTTGGGCTGCCCAAAGCGGCCGGATTCATAACATTTTCCATGTATCATGCTGAAGGAAGACCTTCCAGACGGCATGTGACGATCCTTGGGGGAGCTACCTCCAACGGATGATGAGGGGCACTGGTATTACGGCCAGGCCATTATTGACACGAGGAGAGACGGTGCCGGACGAAGATCCCGGAAAGTTCTTGGTGAGATGGAAGAATGTCTGCTAGATGAGGATGCCACTTGGGAAGATGAGAAGATCTTACGGCATCCTCACTTTCCAGTTGCTTGAGGACAAGCAACGTTTTTGCGAGAGGCTTGTAATATTCCCAATTAGCTTTGCTAGTGGAATATTATTTTTGCTTTATTTTGCCGCTTTAGATAGAAATAATAAATAAAGTGAGAAATAAGAGGGGTACCTCACTTTATCACCTCACTTTATAATAAAGTGTTCTTTTTCCTAGTGGGTGTGGATTGTAACTTAGAGAGGGGGCCTTGGGGGTCCACGTGGATATGATGGGGGAGGCATCGGGCTAACCCCAATTAGTAGCAGCGAGATCCGGAGAGTTAAGTTTTGGAGGAGTTTGATGTTATAAAAGGAGAGAGGCTCTCACCTCATTTGATCATTCATGATTTGATATTCTTATTGATAAGTGGACTTTGTACGCCCATGCCTTCGGTTGTTTAGTCGATTAACGAACGCGCATTTTAGTGCACGAGTGTCTCGGTCGAAGATCTCACCCTTAGCCTCGGGGGACTTGAGTGCACATACCCAGTAAGGTTTTTACGGTTTCACCCTTAGCTTCGGGGGACTTCGGAGTGCAGCCTAGTAAGGTTTGTCACGAGTATAGCACCGGTTCCGGTCGCGGCCCCGGCCCGGCCCAGTTTACCGAAGCATATGCGGCGGGGAGGGAGAAAGCCCTCTTGTGGGCACGCGAGGAAGCGAGAGAAGGAAGGACGGCGATTCTTGAAGGAGAAGGGTATTTGCTCATGCAGAGAGGACGGCGATCCTTTCGGGGAGAGAGGAAGAATGACATCCAAGGAGAGCCTTCGATTCGATGCAGCGGAAAGCTGTTGTTTAGGGAGGCGGAGAAGGGCGGTTGTCTCGCCCCTAGAGTGAGGAGCCTTTGTCCATTTACGAAGGTAAGGGTGCGGATACGAAGGCTTATTGTTAGATCTGACTTTGGGAAGGATAGATCTTGCGAGATCTAGTCTTGTATGTTGCGGATCTAGTCTTGTCTGTTGCGGATACGGAGGTTCAGCACTCGTCCGACTTGAGGAGTGGCCAGATCGGTGTGTGGGTAGTCCGGATGCGGAAGGGATAACACCGGATCTGGCCACAAATTTGTAGATGCGAGGAGATAGTTCCGGATCTAGCATAGATGCGAAGGTTCTTCGTCGTCTGGTATTGGAGGACGCGGATCGGAAAGGAAGGACGTAGATTTGATTGGAGGCTTGATCCATCGGGTGGGGGGCCAGCAGTCACGAGGAGCAAACTATTGTGAGAGGGCTCAACGGCGTTTCCCGATGATACTGTAGCGGAGTTCATGCAGCGTACGGGAGGGTTGAGGGATTTGTGCTTCACATTTTGTTTACTGTATTTGTCACTAGCGAGCCGGCGTTTTCCATTTGTGAGGGTTTGGCCCAGAGATCGGCCCGGTACCGTGTGAGTTCCTCTTCGGTCTTGAGCGGCTAGGGCCATCGCTTGTTGCGACCATTTTCTTGTATGGGAGGGGTCATCACTTGCCTAGGGCAAGGATAGGTGCTTGATTGATTTACTCCTCTCTATGTACTTTACGATTAATAAAATGGCTCGGTTTACGGTATTACATGTGTCATGATTCGGTGATGCAGTTCGAGTATTGGCAATTTCTATATCACATGCCGGCATATTTACGTTTTATTACTAGGTTATTTCCCTTTGGGGGATATTACACTAAACATAGGAAATTAAAATAATTCATGAGTGTGTCTAAATTGTGGGTGAAACTTCTAGAAAAAGAAAATCGAAAGTCGAAATGTAATCTTAGCCAGTTGATTGGAGATCTAATCTCGGCGTTGAAGTCTCAATGAGAAGACTATAAAGAAAACTTGAGGGTCATTTGGAAAAGACACTGCAGAATCAAGAAGTTGAATTTTACGGGAAGTGACCGGTGCACGGAGGGAAAACTTGTCCGGAGATTCTCACGTAGTTTGGGGGCGAGCGAGTTTGGTCGGAGGATCTTCTGCTCGAGGACCAAGGAGATGCTTAATAGAGAGGCGGAGAAGACGTAGAGGAAGCAACACGAGCCCAAAGAGGGTGACGCAACACCCGGAGAGAGGGTGACGTAGGGCCACACGGGCCACATGTAGAGGCAATGCGGTGTTTTCGAGCTAGAGTTTGAGATTTTCTTCAGGAGATTGGGATCTGAGTCGGGAGGGATGGAATCGGGTTTTATGAGAGAAGATCGATCCAACGGAGGAGGTGACCACGGTCCTTCGGGGAGGTCCCCACGCCGGGCCTATGCGACTACTAGGCGGAGAGTAGTGCGAAAGTCTTGGGGGCTTGCCATTTCGGCTACTAGAACAACTAGGACTTGCAGAGTGAGGTAATCGCATATTTTCTTTGTCGATTGATATTCTCTGTCTTGAATTATGCAGGAGAGACATTCGGAGATGTGAGATTTAACGGCCCTTGTAATAAAACCCTCGGATCTGTTTGCACAGTTTTCACTTCAGGTTTTTCCCGAGACATTGTCCAAAAACAATGGTGTCTTGTTTGATATTTTCTCTTGCTCGGTTCTTGTTTCGCATATTAATTTAATTAAGTGAAGAAATTTGCTTTAGTAATTGCTTCGGTATTTATAGAAGAAATATGCAAATAACTTGTTAATCTAATTTACAAGTAGGTGAAGTTAATTCGGTTCTTTGCGATAGGAATCTAGATCTAGGACTTGGAGATTTTCCATGGTATCGGAGCGTTGCGAATTGAGACAAGAAGAGCGAGCCGGAAGTGACGGGGAGAGGCCGAAAAGTTGCGAGGAAGACGCGGTTGAATCCGGAAGGGATTGCGTAGTCCAAGCCGGAGGCTTAAATTTCTAGGAAAGTCTCTGAGTGAGTTGACGGAGAGAAGGGCTTCCGGAATCGAAATTTTGTCGTGGTAGAGGAAGCGATGCGAGCCTCGACATAAGTCTTCAGTGGGATGCAATTTTTTGCGAGTATAATTTTTTTTTGTTGGGAAAGAAGATCGTCCAAAGAAGAAGCATAGTGAGGGATTTTCTTCCTCGGGGAGTTCCATTTTTCATGATCGCAGGTAACGGATTCGGGTGGCGGATCTACAGCTCTAGCAAGAGTGCGTAAGCCCGGTCAGGTGTTGTGTAGAGGGGAAGAAGAGGAGCATATTCGACATTCTTGTCGGCCATGGCGGCCTCACGGACTTAAAGATAAAACCCAGGTTTGGAAGGAAGCCTCTAACTATGTAATCTAGAAGGCGAGAATTACAACCTTTATTTGATGAATATGATCTCAGCTTTCATGATGCGTACGGTAGGCATGCTGTAGATCAGTCCCGGCCGAAGTACCGACTAATATGGCGAAGGTAGAGGCAACTCTTGATGGAGTCAAAGTTCATTGTGTGTCCCACATAACTGACAAAGTCTGACTAGAGCTGATGTGGGAAACTAACGGCGCTATGCGAAGGATCTTCCGAACAACGAAGATGTAGAGTAGAAGCTTGAGGATGATACGGATGCGGAAAGGGAGCGTGGTGATCCGTTCTGTCAGGCTTCGAAATCCATGATCAACTAGCGGTTGTGGGGTCCACGCCTCAGCCTGCTTGGCGATGAAATGAGTTGGCCCTCAACACGGTCACGGAAAGATAGGGTTTGTCTAGGGCATCTTGGCGAGCAACCTTGCAATTTGGGAAGAGATTGTGAGAATTTCTAACCAAATTCTCTGCTATAAACGTGTATTTCTACTTATTTTCCACAATAAGTTATTTACAAAACCCTTTAGTAGACAACAAAATAAATTCTGTTTACAATTATCACATAATTGCACGGAAAAAAAACAGTGAAATGCAAGCATAAAGATCAATCATCCCAACACGGTGATTGTTTGGAGAATAGTCCCGGAAAAACCCGATGCGGGAAAACCGATGCGTGGATGAGGTTTATTTGGCTTATTCTTCGGTAACAATCTCTTTGCAAGGAATGATATATGCAAAATCATGGAGAAAATTTTGTGAAAACACATGAGATAGTTTCCTCCGATCTTGGAGAAATTATAACACCCCGAGAGACCTCGACCTCCATGCGTCACCTACTGCCTTGCCCTACGCATTGTCCCCTCTGTACTCTGCGTCCCTCCTCCTGCGTCTCGACCCATTGCGATACCCTCCTCTTCCTTCACCTTGCAACTTTCCCTTTGAAATCGGGCCTCTTGCTCTGGAGTATCGACTTCCTACGTTCTTGGTATTTGCAGTATGTCTCTAATTGACCCTCCAAGTCTTCATTTCTACTTTCTTGTTGAGATATCAATGACGAGTAATCAAATCTATAATCAACGGCTAAGATTAGAACATACTTGATTCTGGAAGTCTCCATAAACTTCTCACCTATATTTATATTAATTCCCTTTAATTATTTTAATTTCCTAAGTGTTAACTTAGGAATCATTAAAATAATTAATTATTTTCATAGAATGCACTTCGGGTGGATTTTCTTCAAATGATTCTGGGTCTTGGAAGTCTCATCTGTTCAGCCCCTCCACAAAATTTGAATACAGGCATGAATGCTACCGTCCTTGAATGTGGGTTTCTCTTTGAAGAGCTAAGGAGGGACCTAGTCAAGTGAAATCTTGACGGCATAGTAGCAGTGGGTCGAAGACAAAGGAGGAGGAGGAAAACGCAATCCTTGCATCCCGAGGGCAACGGAGCAATGGAGACGAAGGAAGGACGTCTCGAAGATAAAGATGCTTAAGGTGTGGTGAACTTGGTCATTACGCTGCAAATTGTCAGCTGAAAGGACAAGGACAAGAAGCACGATGCGAGAGAAGCCCAGGTTTTCGCAAAGATCGAGGATAGGTATGCCATGAGTGCCCACGCATCTCCGGGGAGAGGGAGATGAAGTGATGTCATGTGAGTTGTAAGTTCGCAGAACTTCGGTTAGACAAGATCCTTGAGGAGTCCATCTTGGATCATGACCTTGCTCTGGTGCCCAAGATCGATAGTAGCGGTAGGAGAGTTTCCTTGGTGCAAAGGAGTGTTGGAGTGATAGATTCGGTAGTTAGCGAGCGCCGAGAATCGCGTGTGGTGCTGTCTGAGTTGCGGCGGTGTAGAAATGCGCGGCGCAAAGTAGCAACAAGCGGTGCTTTAGAGTGACGGCGTGGGACAAGCGGTGGTCGAGTTTCAGCCATGAGATGCATCCACAGACACTTGTTCAGTTACGTGGATGTTTTTCGAGTTGCTTCTCTCGGGGAGGCAGGAGTTGTAGCGCGAGTTAGCCATGGCGGTCTTGCTTAACATGCAACATTTGAGGAGGGAGTTGCGGTATGCGGATACTTGTTGATCGTGGTAGGGTCGGCGAGTGAGTACGATTGCGGTAACAACGCGGTGGTTGGAGGAAAGAATGTCGGACATCAACAACGCGAGGGAGATACTTGAGTCGAACAATGTGCGGCGGGGCATATTCTAGAGCACATTCCTCGTTAAGAGGAATGTTGATTTGTGGTAGCTTGAGATGTACTCTAAACCTCAAACTTTGTGGAGGCTTAAATACTTGTATTCCACTTAACCCGGAAATTGTTTTGGGAAATTCCACTTGTAGACAATTTTATTTGATAGATTAATTACTTTAATGAGACCCCAAGTCTAAACTTAGAAATTAAAATAATTAATGGGTATTAATCTAAATTGTGGGTGAAACTTCTAGAAAAGAAAGATCAAGTCAAATGTAATCTTAGCCGTTGATTGGAGATCAACTTGGTCGTTGAAGTCTCCTTGAGAAGACTATAAAGAAGACTTGAGGTGCATTTGGAAAGAACACACCAAGAGATCAAGAGATCAATTTTTCTAAAGTGGCCGGTGCTTAGAGGAAAACGATCTTCCATGCTGATTGAGGGGTTGGAGGCACATTTTGGACGGAGAGGATCTTCTCCGACGCCAAGAATACTCGACGGAGAGGCGAGAGAAAGACACAAAGAAAGCAAGCGTAGAGCCCAAAAGAGAGGGTGACGCGGGGCCACACGAGCCACACGTGTTGATTTTGGGGTAGATTGGATGTGCTTTGAGTCCTCGAATTTTGTGGGAGGCTTAAACACATGTATTCTAGATAACCCATAAAAGTTTTAGCGAAATTACACCTGGATTGTATTCTATAGAAATAATTAATTATTTTTAAAAAGGACGCTAAGTCTAAACTCGGGAAAATAAAATAATTAAAGTGAATTAATAGAATATGGGTGTGAATGTTCTAGAAAAGGCGGGTCAACAAAGTTAATCTTAGTAGTTGATTAGAGATCTAATACGGGTTGTTGAAGTCTCGACAAAGACTATAAGAATGGCTTTAAAGGTCATTTGGAAAACACATTTTGGTAGAATCGAGAGATGAATTTCTTTAGTGAGCGATTAGCTCGGAGAGAAAATTTGATGGTAGGATCTTTTGAAGAGAGGGGCGATAATTCAAGTTGGAAGGATTCTGAGTTTGGAGAGTGCATAATAGCGAGAGACGAGAGAGAGAGCCATAGTAGCGAGCGCGAGCCGGTGGCCGGTGCTTGGCCAGTCCATGCGTAGAGGATGAAGGAAGTCGTTTTCTTCTTGAGGAAGACGACGTGGAGCGGTCTGAGATCTAAATTTTGGAGGCTAGAAGGCTTCATTTTCTAATTTGTGAGAGAGACGTACTATGAAGGTAGAAGAAGCCATAGTTGTGACATAGAGGCCACATTGTGGTTGATCCCAGTCTATGGCTTGGTAGCAGGGGCAATCCGATTTTAGATGTGATTAGTGTCGAAGTTTCCCATGGAGGAGTGAGTTTGTCTCACAAGATCTCTTATGCAATGTCAGTTTCTATGTCGATTTGATGGATGTATCCAATCATAGTTTTGTACTCATAAATATTTGCTGCATAATGTATAAACCCTTAGATCTGGCACACGATTTTTTCACATTGGGTTTTTTTCCGAGGACATTAGTCCAAAATAAGCGTAATCATGTGTGATGATTGATCTATTCTTGTTTAGTTGTTTCCACACTTGTATTTCTTCCACTTAATTTATTTGTGTAGGTTACGGTGTGATGTATTCGATATTTTCCATAAGCGCAAATATATTGTTAAGTTAGAAATTAACAATTGGTGAATATCTTCAGTTGTTGCAATAGGATTCCGGTCGCCGAATTTTCGGAACACGGAGGCATCGTAGTGTTTTGGAGCTATAGTCAGAGATTTGTTGGGAGATTGGGATTCTAAGGCGAGAGGTTAGATCGGGTTTTAGAGTAGATCGATCCGGCGGAGGAGGTGACACGATCCTTCGAGAGGTCCCATGTAGGCTTGCGCACCTGCGCACCCCGGAGGATCTTGGGGGCTTGTCATTTCGGCCTTCTGAGTCATGAGACTTGCCAGTGAGGTAATCTCACTATTTTTTCTCTACCAATGATATTCTCTTTATTAATTGAATTGTCAGGAGACATTCGAGAAATGTATTTAGATATAAGCACTTCTTAATAATAAAACCTTGAATCTAGCACTGTTTTCCACGCATTAGGTTTTAAAGGGACATTTGTCCAAAAACAATGGTATGTTATGTGATATTTTTTCTTGCTTAATTTTCTTGTTTCACATATTACTTTAATTAAGTGAAGGCATTTGATAATTTCTTCGGTATTTATAGAAGAAATCACCAAATAACATTAATCTACTTTACAAGTAGGTGAAGTTAATTCAATTTCTTGCCGATAAGTTCGGATCTGGACTTGGGTACACACGAAACCCAATTAAAGCCTGACTGTTGTTAATTTTAAGATGTAAATTAAGCACTCCTTATTCACATCGGTTATTTAATGACACCCTCCCCTTTGTAGGCCATAAGAACCCCTTAGGATAGCAAGCACCAACTTGTCGAAACAACCTTTTTGAATGCGGGCCACCACACATTTGTTGCCCTTTGTTCTGCTACTAATACAATTTTGGCGAAAACAAAGGCATTTACAAATAAGAAAAATATCAATCCATTGTCATAGAATCGCCCTTCGCATCTCGGTCCTCTGTGAATCCGCAGAGCTCCTCCCGATCTTACAGCCTTTACCTCTTGTACTTTCTCGTCTCTCTGGTTTCTCGTAACAAATTCTCACATTTGCATGCCCTTCAACTCGGTACTGTGCTCTTTTCCCGGCTTCAACCACAACTCACTTTGCACAACAAATTCAACAATACTCCCTGCTCTAACTTGCTTGAAAGGCTTGATGGTTTGATCCTTTCTTTGCATTACGCACAATGTTATTCTTTATAGCAAGTACTCACACCTCTCTAGTGTACCTATGTGTGACTTACCTTGCGCCATTGCATCTGCCCATTGAATTGATGTGGAATTAATCACAGAATAAACCACGAACTCTTCACACTTCACGGATTCAGCATTATTTTTTATATCTTGAGTTTTTAATTCACGGTTGTGAGACACTCTAGGTGACATGCACATTTTATTTCCTCTTAGAAATTTGGAAAATTATCACAGGGAATGGCAACTTCTGCTTCCCCCTTTTCTTTAATTCAACAAGACGTGCACATGACGTGAATATATACTTTATTTGCCCCATTAGTTCTTTACGTGAGTCAGTGTCCTTGGTGCCTTGTTTTGATGCTTCCTCCAAGCAAATACCAACTCTTTAATGGTAATGCATTTAAACCCAGTGCGGAAGCTCATTCCTCTTTCCAATTCATTGTCTTGACTCATCGAAAGCTCACCATGTCGTAACTCACAGCAGATAATTTTGATATTTAGATCCTTTCAGATATGACATCTGACATGTCATTCTTCCATGATGATTACTTTGTTGAAATTTTGTTGAGGGCATTGTTTAATGCAAATTCTCTACTTTATAATTACTTGTGAGCTTACTTCTTTTACTTATGTCTTTTCTTCTTAGCTTATTATGTCTTTCATCAAGTCAATTATAAAATACAAGAGAGACAATTTTAGGCTCTTCAAGCCCGGAGTCAGCTTCTCCCCTCTTGGAGAGGAAAACCCCTGAAAATTATTCTTATAGACTTTCGAATGGCTTAAATTACCATGACCATGACAGGGACCTTGACCTTTGTATGCCTCGAAGACAACATCCTTGCTTCTTCATCGACTCCACAGTGATCCTTTCTTCACCATTGTCTTGCACCAGCAGTAGAGAACTCGGTCTCTGGTACTTGGTATCTCCTTAGATTACTTGGCTAGACCTTATATTCTTCTAGGCTTATTCTTATCTTTCTTTATGCCCAAGATAGTGGTACATATACTGACATAAATCCTTTACATGTAACCTAAGAGGCGGAACTTATAACATGTCTTCTTCGCATTGTAAAGATATCCTACTGCCACAGCCTTAACCCATTTGAGCAACCCCTAGTATAACTTCACACTTCTTGTAATTCTATTTTTCCATAGTAGCCTTGAATCTGAAACCATGTTAACCTTAGTCGTGCAACTTCGCACTAGATATAGTCTGCACAATTTCGCACTAGATATAGTCTTGCAATTTCGCACTTGATATAGTTGCTGATTCCGCCTTTGACATAGTCTGTAGCTTCGTGGATGTGTATTCTCCATCTTCTTTCTTTTGCTCTAGACCCGGTTCTATCCTTGAATTTACAAAAGTTATATATAATTCAGATTATTTCTCAGGCTTTTCCAAATGCTTAATATTTACCAAATGAGCCATATGTACTATATAGTGTACTTCTTTCGAGGGATTTGGAGGTCAACTATTCAAACTATGGGTAGGCCGACATGTTCATTGCATATAGGCCGACTTGTAAAACTTATCTTCTAGAGTGATGAAGGTTGTCTTGAGTTGGATTGGCAGTATTGTAGCATCATACTTGAGCCATTTCTTAAAGGTTATATGAAGGTATTGAGGCACCTTCTTTGACTAGACTCTTCATATACATGACTCTTAATTAGTACATTTATGACAAGATAACAAATCCCAGAAAAGACATCAAGAGAAGTCTTTTGACCTATAATAAAACCTTGCTCATGAAACCTATGAAGCAAACATAACAAAAATACATTTTATTATCTTTGTCTTCTTCATTACATAAATACATAATTACATAGTCAATATGAAGACCGAACCTAGCTACACTTTCCAACAATCCTTCGAGTGATGACACGTGTCATCGGCTAGTATTTTCCCATTAGGCCTCTCGAAAATGCCATATCCACTTGCCACGTGTCCTTTGCTCACGCCATGTCATGTTGGCATAACCACGCCTTGTGTCCACTACTCTTGCCCATCATGCGCGTCACCTGCCTTCCCCAGCTCTTTAAGGATCAATTGTTTGCTACCATGTGTCTGTAAGAGG
The DNA here is from genome assembly GCA_034641835.2 of Pinus albicaulis. Classification (NCBI taxonomy): domain Eukaryota; kingdom Viridiplantae; phylum Streptophyta; class Pinopsida; order Pinales; family Pinaceae; genus Pinus; species Pinus albicaulis. The sequence goes on from MU968363.1 coordinate 44,422,622, forward strand.
AGACGAGAGGGGATCCTCACATTCCTTGGTTTTCATCGAATTCCTTTGTATTCTTCCTCTTATGGAAATCTTGGAACTTCTCTGAGTTGCACGTTACCGGACTTATGCTATTCAAGGTTTCGATATGTTCGGACCTTGGAGTAAGCTAATGCGGCGATGCCGTCTCTTGGTATGCGGAAACTCCAGGTATTTCGACATGTCGAAACTCTGATATTCCAACATGCGGAAAACTCCAGTCACTACTGCCCTCAACGTTCAGATGCTTCACCTTTCTTGTGATGTTTCGATGCTATTATCTCAGATATTCCAAGATGATTCACATTCTCTGATGTCCCTATACCGACCTACGTGTTCCAATATTTGGTCTCTTGAAGGCCTCGAGCATCTTACTTTGGCAAACAAGATCTATTGATTCCATAGACCACTTTCGGTTCCGGTGCGATTTGGAGAGCTTAATTTCAACACTTTCTGCTATAGGCAATTTGATGCACTATATGAGTCTTTTTCGGTTGAAAGATGGCTCCACATTGACCTTTAAGGTGGCACTTGATGATAATGAGGAGACTCCATGCCCAAGGATGAACCCGGAAGACATTTGTACAATCGGATATTATCGGTTCAATAGAGTTTTTAAACTCTACTTCTACCTATTATCATTTTCTCTTGTACCCGATTCCATGCACTACGGGAATTGTAATAAGTGATGCTAGTAATGATGTGTTTTGAGTCAGTATTGAGTTTGTAACGGGCCTAGGTAGCTTGGGACATTGCCAACAAGTGAGTATTACTACGGGAGGTTTTTTTTTTACTTGGTTAATTATCATCTCCCTACTAGGAGTTAATAATTAATTGAGTTTTCCTTCAATTTTAGCCGGAGTACGGCTTGATGGTGAGCCTTGGGTGACTCCTAGTGTCTAGAGTCAATGTATATTACCATACTAGATCTGAAATTTCGTGGAATTTGGTTAGGTCTAGGCAGTGATTTTTTTTTTAATTTTTAGATTTCCTACTTAGTCGAAAATTGCAATAAAAATTGTAGTGGTGTAATAAGTGTTGTTTTAGAGAAGTTGTATGGGGTATGAGTAATCAAAATTACACCTCACACTCAACTTTCTACTATGACACACTTTGAGGAGTTAAAAATGTGTTTTGAACCTTCAAAACCACTTTTCCTGGTTGGTGGAAATCGGCAATTAATTAAGCCGAGAAATTAAATAAATGGAGAAAAATAAATATCCACACATGCTAAATGAGGTGGAAATGAGGTGGAAAAGTGGAGAAGTTAAAGTGAAGTCCCAAGGTGATATGGACTCCTAAAATCAAGGAAAATAAATGTGCTCAAATAAAATTGAATTTAGGCATTAAATGAGAGTTGCTTACTTGGAAATTCAATTTGTGAATTTAGTGCATATTTGGGAGGATTTGGGAGAATATTTGGTGGATATTTTTGTGGAAATTGTCCCCACATGGGTTACCAACCATATACACATGTCATTCTCATAAATTCGAATTTGGCACATAAAGGGAAGAAAGAAAATGATGTCCACTTGCTAGAATTCGATTTTTACACTTGGTATTAGACTCCACTTACCAAATTCAATTTTCCTTGAGATCTCCTCCCTCTCACCACTTGGCATATGATTCTTCATTGGGATTTGCTCCCAATTTTCTATATAATAGAATACTTAATGGGCTCTCATATTGTAATCATTGTTTACTAGCTATTGCTAGCAGGTATTGTTGCCTTATACACTGAGAAATATCAATAAAGACTTTGGGGTTTCATTCTTGGTGTTCCTCCTTTTGGAGTGATGAATTGTTGATTATTGGTATAATTCCTTTTACTCATGCTTTGATGTAATTTGTTTTCATATGCTCTTGTAGATTTGTTAATGTAGAGCTATCTTACATTGACATTTGATTTAAGTATGCTCTAGGTATAGAATGCTCTAGTTGGTTTCAAATAAATCTCTGTTTGGAGTTTCTTATCATTGTTTATTGCTAGATATATATGGAACTAATTTTTGATTGAAGTTTTGGGGAACATCTTGTTGGGATCAAAGAATCAAGTGTTGGGGGAAGTCTTTGGAGAGACCAACCCTCTTGATACATTCTCAAGGAGCTCTTATTTGTTCTTTGAACCTTCATAGTCTTTTCTTACAAAGTGGTTTGCGGGGTTTTGAGTCATAGCTTGTATACAAGCCAAATACTTCTAAATTTGAATATCTTTTTAAAACATTATACTTCATTGCTTTCTTTGCTATCTAAGAGCTTGAATATTACTAAGGAAAGATGAGAGTTTACTTGAACTCTTTGGCTTAGCTCTTTGTAGGTGTTGTGCAATATTTTGTATTATTTTATCTATCTAATATTTGATTGGTTTTGTAGCCCTCTTTTTGAATTTTTTCTTGTGACAACTTGAGTGGACAACTTCTGAGAAATTACTAACAAGTTGTTGCGGGACCTTTGTTTGAATTTCAAATGAGGAAGATAACTCTCTCTTCTTTGGTTGTGGGCATAGAGAAGGGCAACTTCTCTTCTCCTATTGTAAAGTTTGAATTTATTTTTGAGTTCTTAGAGAAATTCTCCAGAAAAGTCTATGGTCTCAATTTTTATTTGTAAAGACTTTCCTTGGTCTAGAAAGATTACTCATGGTCATTTCATTATTGTAAAATTAATAAAAAAATTTGTTTTTGTTGTGGGGCGTGGGTTTTACCCATTGGCATCCCTATCTCTCCATTTCAAGGAGAGGAATTTGTAGGAAATGGATTGACTTAGTGGTTTTGACATTTCCATTTTCTTTCACATCACATATGCATGCTCTAATTGGGAAGTAACATAAAATCGCACATAGTCCTTTAATTTCTTAATTTTCAATCTCATTTTACTTATCACTTACTTATGTTTTGTGATCTATTTCTCATTTGGATAAGTTTCACAATATACTGCAAGTAAAGAAGCATAGCACTTTCAATTTATGGCAACTTGAGTTATTGTTTTAACTATAGTATATTTAATTGAATCATTTCCATTTTTCACATAGCACTTGCTAACAAACTCACTTTCATATCATTTAGGCATTTCACTTTTCATACTAGACATCTCTAAATTTACCTCAACTAAAGTTGGTTGAATAGATGTTTTAGGGACCCTCTACCTCTATGGACTCCTCCTTGTGAGATTCAAATATTTGGGCGAGGGTGAGGTCGAGGTCAAGAGTTCGATTGTAACCTTGCTTTAGAACTAGTGTAAATAAACCAAGTACTATCACCTCATCACATTTGCTGATTTCCAAAATTTTCGCTATCTTGATGGTTCAAGATTCACATGCAAATATTATCTCAAAGAGAAGCACTTTGGATGCAAACAGTACAATTCCTTAAATTTTACATAGTTTAATTCTATGGTACTTGGAAATTTGCTTCTACATACAACTTCATTGCATGTTGTCATTTTAATGATCATTATGCTTATGGATGATTGATATATCTCGTTTCATTGGCAAATACCTTATTTGGTGTACAGAGATTAATTGCATATTGTGATCTTGGTCTAACACTTCCTTTGTGGGATTATTGTCATTATATCTTGAATTTCATTTTTGAGCAAACATTTGTCATCTACTTTAAAAACCTTTGGTTTATATTTTGAACACGTCATTGAATATTGCTCATATACTTATATGCTTGTTTACATATTGGAATCGAGTCATCTTTGATAGTAATTCCTTCTAATCAATTTTTCTAGAAATCTCACATCTTTAACTTAACAGTTTTTCCTTTAGAGACCACTAGCTAACCACAGAATGGCTTAAACGAAAGAGAGTTGGGAATAGGTAGCTGACCCTTCTCTAAGTTCCTTTGCCACCAACCACACGTAGAGTTGAGAGCTTTTCCACTAGCTTGTAGGTAGGTGTAGGCGGCAAAGATACTGACTCCAACATTGAAGGATGATGTCAAGTACTTGGAACCACGAGTTCACCATAATTCGTCTTTTTATGGCTTTTCAATAAGCTCACTACTTTGGTGATTCTCTATCACCAGAAACACGCAACTTTCGTTGTATTCTCATTGGACATAAATACCTCTTTTATGGCTTTTCAATAAGCTTGTTACTATGATGCTTCTCTGCAAAGTTTGCGGAGTATCATAGATCACCATTGTCCTTTGTAGTTTGACATCAAATCTTAATACTACTCATCTTTTATATATTTCTGATAAACCCTTTGCTACTATGGTGATTCTCTACCGAGCTTGCAACTATCGTTGATCATTGTTGTCCTGCGGACATTAAATGCCAATACACTCACTAGCCAACATCAACAATCTCCCCTTTGGCATTTATTGCAACACCATTAGCTCCCCTAGGGCTAAACATGGTAGCATGGTCTTCTTCATTGCTCCCCTTGTAATGATGCTCGGTGATTTTCTCCCCTTTGGCATCGGTGGCAAAAAGAATACTTCTCCCCTTGAACACTTTATGACCTACTCATCCTCCAATCCTACATGTTGGTAAGTTTGCCATCACACAAGCAGTGGAGTCATTCGAGAGGAGGAGCCACAACTCCTATACGTTCTCACCGAGATAATGCAAAGGTTTTCTTACCGGTGGCTTAGTAAATATATTTGCATGTTGATCTTTAGTATGGCCACATATTCCAAGTCGACAATATTGGAAACAACTTGTTCCCTTAAAAAATGAAACTTGATATGTTCGGACTAGTATTCTGTTGACTTGGTTGACATCAAATGCCAATACCTCATCTTTTATGGCTTTTCAATAAGCTTGCTACTATGGTGATTCTCTACCGGCTTTTATAATATCATTGATCACTATTGTCGTCTATTTGACATCAAATGCCAATACACTCACTAGCCAAGTATTTGTCAACGATACTTTCATATTTTAACGGTTGTTGCATGCCACTAGAGCACGGTTTGGGAGTTATGCTTGTTTGAAGATAAGGGACCCAATTTGTGGGCAAAACTGAAAAGGACGATGATGTGGCAACTCCTCTTTGAGGTGATCAAATGGTTAAGCGATAGGCTCTTCTCCAAAGATTAAAATAATCTTACTCTTTGGTCAAGTCAAATAGTTAAGTGATAAGGCTCTTCTTAAAGATTAAAATAATCTTACTCTTTGGTCAAGTCAAATGGTTAAGTGATAAGGCTCTTCTCCAAAGATTTAAATAATCTTACTTATGACAAAAGATTATTTTGGAGTGTGGTTTCAAATTTATTTAAAATCATAAGTCAAAAGTGGATGCAGTGCCAAATTTAAATTAACTTTATTTGTGGTGCAAATTCAAAATCCCTCAATGTAGCACCTATTGCAAGCCCCTTTTACGCATGAGAAACCTAGTTAAAGGCTTGTGCTTAACTCTCCCTTATTATGCGATTAAAAACAAAACATCTTTTCTATATGGAAATTACTTAGCCCCCGGTGGAGAAGTGTCCTATTCAAAGAGAAACTCGAAGTAGTTTGGATTTGTGCTACGTATTTTTTTAGGTCTATGGAACTACTTGTGAGGAAATGCTTGGCCCTTGATAAGACAATATCTTTGTATTCGTCTCTCTTTTCGTAACAGTTCAAGGCTTGCCATTTCTATTGATTGTATTGCGACCTATTCTTGACGTTGCACAACGAGGGTAAATATTATCTTTTGTTGAAAGGTTACGAAGAAATACACCATGCCTTTGATCTCCATCACGGAATAAATGCGAAAGCTTGCAACACCTTAAATTCTACAATTTTAGAATGATGTTGAAGAACAATGTCTCAACCTTCTCAGAAGTCTAGCCATAAAGATTTGTTTTACGGGCTGCGAAGTAGTGATATTCGACCTCTCACAGGGCATCATTTCTATGCACAAGATATTCGATCACTAGCTGTAGAAATCTCTGAAACCAAGTGAAACAACACACAATGGCCACCAAGGATAATTTGAAGTGATATATTTACAACCTATTCTACGAGAAGTTGCACCTTTTATTTTAATTTGGAACATAACTCGAGATGGTTTCATTTAAGGCTTGCATTTCGAACACAAGGGTTATTAGGCGGTGTCATTGTGTCAACTTCATGATGCCAGTCATTACAGCTCTAAAGGCAACATTCACGAGTTTTCCAACCTTGTATATGTACTTGCGGCTACCACATCTTAAAACAAAGCCGGAAAGCAATTGAAGTCACTCAAAAATTGAGCCGACACGATTCAAACAACGATCAGAGACTATATTCATTTCGGCGACAAAGTTGTTGATGAAGTCATGAAATTTGCATGGAGCGATCAATCCGAATTATTTTGTGTAATTATTGATTATTGTTACCACAATAGAGTGGTCTTGTTTGAAGACATAATTCTCATCTCCTTCAACAAGATAGAGGATGGAGGATAGGTCATTGAATATTTTTGTTTGATGGCTATATGTAACCCGTGCATTGATATCATGAACATTCAAGGGTTTTCTTTAGTTAAAGGGATAGAGGTGTTGTGTGTAAGAATTGAGCTGACATTTTAACGGCTTGTCATTAAGATTTCAACGCATACCTTTACAATAGGGTGTGGTGATATGACTTGTAGCATTGAGTGTTGAGCGTGCTATTGTGTATGGATAAGTTTGACGGGGTCAATATTCATTGCGAGAAGTTTGAGATAGTCTAGAAATGGTCTCATCTTGGTTGACTAGGATTTATGAAAAGTTTGGAGTTGGCGGTGAAACCATTAGGCGTATAATAGTATCTTGACTTTAATGATGTAATAGTCCCTTGACAAGTTATATGGATTCCAAGCACGGAAAATCAAATTGTGTCATCATCTCCCGGATGATGAAGATGATTCAAAAAGGAGCGCTAGCTACCATAGTACAATGTCATCGGTTAGAAATGTTATCTACAAAAGGATCAATGAAGGGTCACCAAAGTACAAGGACTAGTTCGAAACATGAAAAAAGTATTCGAGAAACATGAAAAAGTATTCCAAGACACGCCCAGTAATGCCTCCTAATAGGCTCCAGACATACAATAGAAGTCAAGGTAGGATCCGACCACTGTCAACATCAAATCTTATCGCTATCCACATCACCAAAAGATTGAACTCGAAGATGCTCCAAGATCTTTTAAAAATGTGGTGTCATCTCCAAAAAGCAGACGCCTCTCAAAGCAGAAAGCATTCGTCAATAATGTCCATCATTACATATGCTTTGAGGACAAAGCATCTTTGTGAGAGAGGCAATGTTATGTACATCTTATTAATTATTAAATAATGTAGTTGTCCTAGGTTGTCTTAGGTTTATTTAGTGAAAGCATGATCAAAGTCTTACCTCTTCACAAAGAAGAGGCATCATAAAAATTTGTATTTAAAGCCTTGACCTCTCCCAATTGTAATCATCTCATCTTTTATCAATAATAATATATACATTTCGATTCTTGAGTTTTATATTCCAAATGTAACGTTGGTATAGAAATATATGATAATCATATTATGTAATGCAACGGTATTGTATGTTTGACAACTTGGGTGACAATATTGTTTGACTTGACAAACGATTCTCCATATATGTATTGACTTGACATGACAACAACCTTGATGAATGGGAGTGACCTTTGACTATACGAGTAAACCTTGACCATAACTTGATAAAGGCATTGATATGATGACTTGGAGGTGTTATGCGCTTGCCGCCTACACCTACCTACGATTAACGGGAAAAACCCTTAACCCCACAATGTGTGGTTGGTGGCAAGGAACCGAAGAGGCTGTCACACTAATCCAGGCTCTCTACATTTTAAGCTATCTCTTAGGTTAGCTATGGGGGGTGGTCCCTAAGAGAAAAACTAAGTTAAAGATTTAGGTTTCTAGGAGAGTTGTTAGAGTTAAATAGATTACTTCTTCAAATTTATAAGCAAAAACATGATATGAGCAATAACCATCAATACATTAGATAAACATGAAACATATGAGAAACCGATTGCCTCCCGGAGTATTGCTCTTTGAAATGAAAATGTATTTCTTAAATGATAAAATTCTTTCAAGATAAATAGATTTTTTGAATGAAAGTATGAGATGCAATTAAACTAGATTTGGATGCAATTAATCTTGGTTAGTTTTAATCTAAAATGCTAATCTAGTTAGAAGTCCTCGTCTTCCACTCTTACCAAGGGGTAAAAATTGGGGTATTTGTAAGAAGGGGTGAGGGCACGAGGGTGCCATTAACGATACCCATCCCTCGTCTTCTGACTAACACGTGTGCCTTCGTTCCTACAAGGAGACAAGCCACCTTCATAGCTAACGAGGTCACACCTTTACTTACTTCATACCAAATGGAAGAATTTCCAAAGAAAACCCTTTTCCTATGATTTCTCATCAGCCAAACTTATGCTTGGAGGTAATTTAAATATGCAATAAAGTCAGAGATGCCTAATATGATATGCAAGTAAGTTTGCAAGTGTTATGTAAAATAAATGCTCTTAGTAAGATTGATCCACAAGATCACTTTATATATTTGCTCAAGTAAACATAAGATGCATAACTTTCAAGAACATTAAAATTGTGATGAATCAATTAAAAGCTTGATGCTTATGAGCAATTAATTTGCATGTAAAGTAAATTACAATGCTTTAAAAGTAAATTGAGATTTGTGCTCACAATAGCTTAGCAAAGGAACTTTAAACTTGAAGAACTTGGCTTTACATGAAAATAAATTGAGGCCCTTTGAAAGACAAACTTTGTCAAATACACAATGCTTAGGTGTTCTTAAAATGGAAATGTGGCTCGAAATTTGTGAAACAAACTTTATGGAAAAGAAATGCGATTTGTGTTACTTCCCAATTAGAGCATGCATATGTGATGTGAAAGAAAATGGAAATGTCAAAACCACTAAGTCAATCCATCTACAAATTCTTTCCTTTGAAATGGAGAAGATGGGGATGCCAATGGGTAAAACCCATGCTCCCATAACAAAAACATAAATTTTATTTAAATTTTACAAGAGAACGACACTTGAGGCCTTTTCTAAACCAAGGAAAGTCTTTACAAATAAAATTAAGACCATGGGCTTTTCCTCGATGAGAATTTCTAAAAAACTCAAAAGAAATCGAGTTTAGAATAGGAGAAGAGAAGCTAAGCCTCTTCTATGCCCACAACCAAAGAAAAGAGAGAGTTATCTTCCTCATTTTAGTGACCCAAGGTCTTGCAACAACTTGTTAGTAATTTCTTGTAGTTGTCTACTCAAGTTGTCACAAGAAAATTTTCGGAAGGGAGCTACAAAACCGATCAAATATTGGACGGATAAAATTACAAAATATTACACAACAAATTTACAAAGCGCTAAGCCCAAAGGTTCGAGTAAACTCCTCTTTTGCTTAGTCATCTTCAAACTCTTAGATAGAAAATGAAAACGATGAAGTCTAATGTTTTAAAAGATATTCAAATTTAGAAGTATTTGGCTTGTATACAAAGCTATGTCCCAAAACCACTGCCAAAGCCACTCTGTAAAGATAAGACTGCATGAAGGTTCAAGAACAAATGAGAGCTCCTTTGAGAATGTATTAAGAGTGATTTGGTCTCTCCAAAGACTTCTCCCAACACTTGATTCTTTGATCCCACTGACAAGATGTTCTCTCTACAAAACTTCAATCGAGAATTAGTTCCATATAGATCTAACAATAAACAATGATAAGAAACTCTAGAAGTTATTTGAAACCAACTAGAGCATTCTATACCTAGAGCATACCTAAATCAAATGTCAATGTAAGATAACTCTACATTAACAAATCTACAAGAGCATATGCAAACAAATTAGATCAAAGCATGAGTAAAAGGAATTATACCAATGATCAACAATTCATCACTCCAAAAGGAGGAACACCTCATGAATGAAACCCCAAAGTCTTTATTGATATTTTTGAAAGTGTACAAGTGACGGTGCTTTCGCAAGCACAATATCTAGTAAAACTATGATTACAATGAGAGCCCAAGGCTCATTTAAACGAGGAAAATGAGAGCCGATCTCCAATGATCAATCTATCACATAAGTGACACATAATTTTCGAGTCCAGTGTTTTGTTAAAATTTGGTTCTGGGAGGGCAGGTGGTTCCTAAGGCTTTGATCTTTGGCCTAGGAAAAGTGTCCAAAAGAATTTAGTTTTTCTCCTAAAGTGACTTTATAATTTTTATAAAGTCAAATCTAATTAAAAAGTGACTTTCGGTGATAAAGTTACTAAAGTCCAATTTTAAAGTGACAATAAGTCAATGTAAAATTAGAAAGGAAAAGTGACTTTGGAAATAAATGACTAAGTGGGTCTTTATTAAAGTGGGGTGAATTAAAAAATAGAAGTGAGATTTAAATGAGCATTTAATCTCGGCCATTGTAGATCTCAATCTATTTAGGCCATTGGATTTGAGGATTCCCCAAAAGACACTTAGGGTTGAGTTAAAGGAGGAAAAAGGTCATTCATTCTTTCATGGCTTGATTGAGAGAGGAAGAGAAGGAAGGCGGAGACTTTTTACCGAAGAGAGCTTGAGAAGGTGAATGAGAGGCAAACTCGGCAAATCGACACACGCGGCAAGAGGGCACGGTTTTCGAGGCGATGAGGTGCACGGATATCGACGCTTGGTCGTACAACAACACATAAATGCGTACGGCCAGTCAGGTACAACGGCTTTGAGTACAGTTTCAAAGGGAAAGGCAACACATTTTTAGAGGAATAGTACGGTGTAAGGGGGCTCGATTTTCTAGGTGGTGGGCACGTTTATCGAAGCGACCAACATTTTCGAGAAAGACGACTTCTTGGAAGAATTAGATGCAGGTCCATACGGTCCAGGTACCTTTGTTCGAAATTGCTAGTTTTGGGCCTGTGAATTTACATTGTCATTTCTTGTAATAAATTTCTGTTTTGAGTATTTTAACATTCACAGCACGTTTTCCAAGGCGGAGGCAAGCATAGGAAAACGGATAAGTCTGTAGTGTTCTTGGAATTTTTTAATATTTCACCTCTCTGTGTCAAGCATTTTCCGAAATAAGGAGCTCTCAAAAACTGGTTTTCCCAAAAGAGTTGTAGGGGTTTTTCGGTCATGTTGACAAAAAATATGCATTGTTAAAATGTATGAATGATTGTTTTGAGTTAGCTGATTTTTATTTACGCATTTCCTAGCGATGCAACAAATTTTGAGAATTTGTGTTTTAAAACAAAAAATTATTTCCGGTTGTTGAATGTAAGGATATGGGAAAGGGCATTTAACTATTTGGAGAAATAGGTGGCGAAAGCGGGGTGGAAAACAAGAAATTTCTACATGGTATCAGGCTTGAGTCTTTGAAAGTGCGAGTTTGGGACGATGGGGAGAAAAATACGACTGCTAATTTTTCACTGGAAAATTCGATAATCTGATTTTTCATACACGATTTTTTTATCTTTACTACGGCGGTGCTATTTTTTCGGTTCTAGAATGAGGATGTCATTGGGATGAGGGTGGAGAGATAGGTTGGATGGAGCATACCAATTACAGTGGTGGAAGGAAAGAATGCGAGTATCTTTGAGGAGGCGAAGTACGGGATATCATGGTTCATACCACCACGGCGGCCTGTTAATGTACTCTGATGCTACTAAGTTTAATGACATATAATAGGAAGAACAACAGGTAGGCGATTCTAGACGGAATCAAAGACCGACATTTCCTCATGTGAGGAAGGGAAAGAGAAATGCTCATGAGATGTGGGCAGTATTGTCCAATCTCTACCAAAATACCAATGAAAACCGGAAAATGGTCTGAAGGAAAATGCAAAAAAGAAACCATTTAAGATGGGTAAGGCTGATAGTGTAGCTAGATATCTCACAAAGATTACTAATGTGAGAGATGAGTTGGCGTGATTGGAGAGGTCATTTACCCACTTGAGTTGGTGCAGTCAGAGTGAATGGCCTCCTGTTCATGGATGAACTTTCTTTGATGGGGTTTGTGCACGTGAGACCCTTCCCACATGGGAGAGGTTTTGGGATGATTGCATTCGGACGGAGATCATGAAAGGTCGGCAGGGCGGCCAAGCCGGTTAACCGAGGATGAGGATGTATGTTGGCGGGGAGGCGAAAGGCAAAGGCAAAGAGCGAGGCTTCCACAAGCAATGGTGGCGGCAAGGTAAAGGTAAATGTAAAACGGGGTAACACACAAAAGGACTATTCCAGGTGAAGTGTTAGGTGTCGAAGATGGGACACTATGCGGTTGTGTGTCGGATTAGGGGAAGAACGAGGCATGGCGGCATCGGCGGAGGTTGAGGACTTTGCGGATCGCTTTGTGGGAAGTTTAGGGTTCATTGCGTGTGAGTCCTCTAGTGGGGATTACATCCTGAGAGGTTCGGAAGCGAATGCATTTCCCTCGACTAGCGGAGCATCTTCGGAGTATCTGGTATGTGGGCAGTGGGGCTTCACATCATATGACGAGTCGTGGTCGTTCTCCAGAGCTTTGAGAGAGTGGCAACGTATAGAGAGTGAGTACTCGGTGATGACGGGGATTGTTAGAGAAATCGGTGTGGGAACATTTGAGAGGGAGTTTAAACCTCCCTTGAAGTGTCAGATGTTTATGTGCGAGGGGATGAGGAAGAACCTCATATCCATCTCAGACTTTGGAGGGATATAGGATATGAGATATTGTTCGGGAGATGAGGTCTTTGAAGATGTATCCCGAGGGCACTCCAGTGATTCAACTAGAGTGATAGGTGTACGCCATGCAAAGGTGTACAGTTTGCATTCCTTCCACATTTGGCGGTGAGCGTGGCAGCCGGCGAGCTAGCGGTTCGAGGCGTGAGGGTGGCACGCGGGGATGGGGCACATGTATCATGGGGCCTTGAGAGTTTCACGGGAGATCACTATGGGTGTGCCAAATTTCGGTCTTCGATCACTTTGATGCTGAGAGGATGTGCGATGGGCAAGTTTGCCAAATCCCTTTTCCCGATGGTAATGGAAGCCGTGGATACTTGATTTGATTCATTTTGATGTGAGAGAGCGGTCGGATGTCTCATGTTCCTTGAGTGGATATTAGTACTATGTTTTATTCATTGATTATCACTCCGGGAGGACACGGGTTATTTCTTGAAGACCAAGAGTCGGTCTTTAGTGGTTTTCGAGGAGTTTAGAGCTCTTGTGGAGACACGGGCAATTCGGAAGATCAATTCCACGAGGTCGGACAATGGGGAGTACACCCTTGGAGAAGTTTGTTGACTATTGTGCGGAGCGGGCATTAGGAGGGAGTTCATTGTTCCTTACAACTGTGGAGAACGGGGTTGCGGAGGAAGAACGGATCCATCGGAGGGCGCAAAAGCCATGTTACATGATCGGGGGTTGCCATTGTTTTTTTGTGGAGCGGAGAGGCACCCAACACTTCTTTGTTTATTTGCGAGAATAGGAGTCGCATCGTGCCTTAGGGCATATGACTGCAGGAGAGGCTGCCTGCAGAAGAAACGTGTGGTCTTAATCTTGTATCTTTGGGTGTATCACATACTCCTACATGCAAGGAGAAGAGGACCAAATAGAAATTACAGCGAGAGAAGGGGTATCTTTGTGGGCTACGGTGAGACCTCAAAGGCACCCGGATTGTTACATTCTGGACAAGGAAAGTTGTTGTCGGGCGGGATGTGAATTTCGAGGGAGATGAGGCCTTCGGAGGTCACGGGGATTGCAGAGTATCTGGATCGGTAGACCCTCGGCGACGGTTGAGTCGGTCCACGGGGATCCGGTGGGCGGGGATCGGGAGGGATCGGAGAGGATTCGGAGTTACATCTATGGCAGTGTTAGAGTCGAGTCGGTGAGTGGTGGCTCACGGAGTCGGAGAATTGGTGCTTCGAGACGGCATGCATAGCAGTCCACGGAAGCGGGATTCACTAGGGAGTCCCGCGATGGGGCCGGTTCACCGGTACCTCGAGCTACGAGGTTCGGGTGCGGGTAGGAGGACAACGGACGGACGATCGGGAGTTCGAATACGATGATGATGAGGAGGAGGAGTTTCATTCTCCAATGGGAGAAGTATGCTCAAGGGAAGAGAGGAAGCCCAAGTGGCTTCGGGACACCTTGAGAGGAGCCCTTATCATTCTTGGGCCTAAGGCCGGTCAAAGAAACCAGACCACACAGAGGTTTGTAGCTATATGGCAATGGCTACCGGCATCCTTGACTACGAGTCTTCTAGCTATGAGAGGCGGCTAGCCAGCGGGTACGGAGAGGCCATGCGGGAGAATTATTCTTCTATAATAGAAGAATGATGTTTGGGAGAGTGGTGCAGAGGCCGAAGAGAACAAATCCTAGTGGTTACTTCCGGATGGCTTTACAAGGTAGAAGCACATCTTTATGGTCATGACATTAAAGTCAAAGCGAGTTTGTGGCTGAGGTTCTCCTAGGTAGAGGGAGTTGATTATGAGGAGACCTTCGCTCTAGTGGCTTGATGTACTTGATCCCGAAGCTCCATTATATGATAGTAGCGGAGAGATGGGTTGGAAGATCCACCGGATGGATGTGAGACACTTTCTCAATGGCTTCATACGGGGAGGTGTACATTGAGCGGCCACGGGGCTTTGAGGTGCATGGGAAGGAGTCTCGGGCACCGAGAGATCCGTGGTTACTTCCGGATGGCTTTACAAGGTAAAGCATCTTATGAATGGCGGCATTAAGAAATTCAAAGCGAGGTTTGTGGCTAGAGGGAGTTCTCCTAGGTAGAGGGAGTTGATTATGAGGAGACCTTCGCTCGAGTGGCTTGATGGCCTTACGTCAGCTCCATTATATCGATAGTAAGCGAGGAGATGGGTTGGAGGAGATCCACCCCGGATGGATGTGAAGACCGCATTTCTCAATGGCTTCATACGGGAGGAGGTGTACATTGAGCGACCCACGAGCTTTGAGGTGCATGGGAAGGAGTCCCATGTGTGCGGAGACAAAGAAGACCTTGTAGCTGAAGCAAGCTCAGAGCTTGGTACTCAGGGATAGATACATGCTTGCGGGGATGGGTTTCACAAAGAGTGGGCGGATCCGAACCTTTACTATATTATGATAGGTGAAGAGCCTCTCATTCCTAGTCTTTGTATGTGGATGACTTAGTCATTACGAGTGCGAGAGAGACTCATAGAGCACGCAGAAGTGAGATCTTGCGGCGAGTTTGAGATGAAGGACATCGGCGTGATGCATTACTTTTTGCGTTTGGAGGTGTAGCGGGAGGAGGAGGCATTTCTTCACGGGGGCGGGGAAGTATATTGTGGATATCCTTGATTCACATGGAGGATTAATAAACCCATGTCGACCTTGATGATCACCAAGCTGAGCTTCATGCTTCGGATTAGAGTTGGTGGATCCCATTAATACCAGAGCAGTGATTGGTTCCTTGATGTATTTGGTCAACACTAGGCAGGATATTTGTTTTGCGGTCAACACGATGAGTCGGTTTATGTGTGAGCCTAGGAAAGGTTCAACGGGTGAAACAAAACACATTTTCTTCGACACTTGCGGGGGACGAGTGGATTATGGTGCGGACTACGGGCGGGGGGATGGAGTGAGATTGGCGGGTTACTGCGGTCCCGATTGGGTAGGTTGTGCTTCGAAAGGAAGAGCACTTCGAGTCTTGTTTTGGGTTAGGTTCGGCAATGGTGTCATGGTTACGTAGAAAGCGAGCGATCGATAGCATTGAGTTATTGAACGGTATATAGCGGCAGTCCTAGCTAGTTGTGAGGCCATCGCTTTGCAAGATGTTGTTTAACTTATTTGAATTCGTAGTTGAGACCTTTAGTGGTTTCTTGTGATAATCGAAGTTGCATTAAACTCACCGGAGAATCCGAGTATTTCAGCAATGAGGGTTAAAGCATATCGGGATCAGAATATCATTTCATCGGGAACTATGTTCGAGAGAAAGGAGGAGGCTAATGACTTGAGTATATTCCCAACGATGGCTTGGTTAGAGATATTCTTACCAAAGCCTTCTGCAGGGCAAGCATGTCTACTTCGAGACAAGATGGGTGTGGTGAGGAACACCTTCTCAGTGAGAGTGTTGACATTTGATTCTGGGAGGACGAAATTGGTTCCCTGAGGCTTTGATCTTTGGCCCGGGGAAAAGTGTCCAAAGAATTTAATTTTTCTCTAAAAAGTGACTTTATAATTTTTATAAAGTCAAATATAATTAAAAGTGACTTTAAGTGATAAACTTACTAAAGTCTAATTTTAAAGTGACTTAATAAAGTCAATGTAAAATTAGAAAGGAGAAAAGTGACTTTGAAATAAATGACTAAGTAGGTCTTTTATTAAAGTAGGGTGAATTAAAAAATAGAAAGTGAGATTTAAATGAGCGTTTAATCTCAAACCCTAGATCTCAATCTATTTCGGCCATTGGATTGCAGGGATTCCCCAAAGTCACTTAGGGTTAGGTTAAAGGATGAAAAGTAAGGAAAAGGTCATTCATTCTTTCATGAAATGATTGAGAGAGGAAGAGAAGGAGGAAATTTGGAGACTTTTTTTTGAAGAGAGCTTGAAGGTGAAGGAGAGGCAAACTCGGCAAATCGTACGGCGGCAAAGGAGAACCGGTTTACCGAGCGGTAGAGATTGCACGGATGCGGCGGCTTGGTCGTACGGCGGCACATAAATTTGTACGGCGGTTCGTACGGCGGCATCGAGGCACGGTTTCAAGGGGAAAGGCGGCACATTTTTTCGAGGAATAGTAGAGCGACAAGGGGCTCGATTTCCTGGGTGGTGGGCACATTTGTAGAGGCAACAAACCCTTTGTTTTCGAGAAACACGGCTTCTTTAGAAAATTCCGTACGATGCATGCAGTTGTTCAACTAAGTTACGACTGCATTTACGAACTATCATTTGTTGTAATAAATTTTTGTTTTGAGTATTTTAATAACATTCTGACGTTTTCAAGGCGAGTAAACACAGGAGAAAACCAGAGATAACTCGTAATTAATTTGTTTGAATTTTTTGTATATTTCACCCTCTCTTGTAAAGCATTTCAGAAATAAGAGAGCCTCAACCCGTTTTAAGAAGTTATGAGGGGCTTTTCAAGTCATATTGATGAAAAATATACAATGTTAAAAAATATGTGAACAAAGCCATTTTAGAGCTTTGCATTTCTTCTTGCATTTCTATTGTCTGTAAATTTTCTAAATTTGTAATTTCAGTAAAAAATTATTTTCCGATTCTTGTTGAATGTAGGTATATGGAAGGTATTTACAACTGTTGGAAATGAATTGGCGAAAACCGGTGGAAGCAAGAAATTTCTACGGTGTTAGGTCAAGCTACATGTGGAGAGATGAGGCGTTGTAGGTGGCATAAAAGGAAATACGAACTGCATCCAAGTCTTTAGGTTATTTGTGCATATTCTTGTCTAGCCTTTTAAAAGTAATAAAAGGTAAGAGTATCTACGTCGAGTGTATATCCTCTGCGATGATGGGCGAGAGAGTTGCTGCCTTGTGGTACGAGTGGGTGAAAGAGGCGACGAAGATCCCACTCGTTTCTCAACTAATCAAACCCGAGAAAATGACACCTACTACAAGTGCCAACCGTCCTTCATCTCTGTGTGTAAACGTAACGGTGGAAATTTGCATATAAATTTGTCAAAACATGATTTGCATATCTTCTTGTGATTAGTACATTTAATGGGAGACAGGCGCTCCCACTATGGCAGATTCATCTCCCTCAAACTTTAATAAAAACATTAGTTTGGTAAATATAAAAAATACAGTATTTGACTTTCTAAATTGGCGAGCGTATAATTTGATTGGTATGTGCGTGAATTACGATTTGGCTTATGCATTATCTCCTTTGAATTTCTTATGCGTAGACAAACAGTAATTGGGGCCATTCCCCACTTATTTTATTAAAGTTCCAACCCCAATATCCATTCTGAATTCACAATGTATTAAATCATTGATCCAACCTTTCACCATATGTAATATCTCAATGTTGCACGGGTGACTTATGTTTGACTTGGCCCACTAACTCATGGTGAAGTGGATGCCAAGTCACACATTTTTGTCCCCCTTTAAACTTTTCAAATGTACAACTTATTTCTGATATGTTGAATTAAATTAAATCATTGAACTTTAGGCATTACGTGACAAATTTTTTTGTGAGCTCAACGTGGGACCAATTTATTGGTCATTTGGCATGACTTTGATTTAATTGTACCTTATGTGGTGTGCATTACTTTTGACACCAGATTGCCACATCATCCTTTGTCATATCCTCAATCTGCCATGTCAAAATTTGACTTATTTTGACTTTAAATTATAAATTTTTCCAATTATTCAATTTTTTGAATTTTTCCTCATTTTTGCCAACGACATTAGAAAATCGGATTTTTGAGGGACTATAAGTCATTTTTTGACCCTCAAAGTGGGTCTTAGGATAATGCGGGGTCTTTGGGGATGATTTTGAGCATTCCTTGGACATTTCTAAGTACTTATTTTACATCATTACATAGAAGTTAATTAAAGTCTTTTGTTTGCAAAAGAATTTTTTGAGTATTAAAAAAATCCTACTTAGACCTAGTCAAATTCCGTGAAATTTCGAGATGACCTAGCATGGTAATATACATTGACTCTAGAGACTAAGATGCGTTAGGAGCTCAACATTTGTCAAAGTCACTCTGGCTTTGGGGTAATGCAAGGAGTGAAAAATCTAGAAAATTATTCGTTGTAAAACTGGAATAATTAATCAAGTAAAAAAAACACTCCAAGGTGCTAAACTGGCGATCAAGTCACAACATCCTAGGCACATTCTGAGGCTTTATTCATCATGCTAGTGACATTTATGCAATATCCACAGTAGGCTGCGGAATTTAGGGCTAAAGAAAATGGTAAAGTAGAGTTTAAAAACTGCGGTTAGGCGATGATATCGTATAATATATGATCATTTTTAAATGTCTTCTAGTTCATCCTTGGGCATGGAATCTTCTCATTATCCTCAAGTTGCCTCCGGTGGTCAACGGAGGCATTCATTTGGTAGTAATGGTTTTGTAAGTAGTATTTGTGGTGCATGACTATTTCTCAACTCAACGATGTAAGTGACACATATGTGATAATGATATCCACGATATAATTCTTATTTGTGACGGTGGCACTTTGAAGCGAGATCGAATTAACTACGAGCGAGTCTTGATATCTTTGTATTCACATGTTGTTGGCAAAGTTCTTATTGGGCAAAGAAAAGCATATTTGTGTATTACGGTAGATATTGATTGCGGGGGTTTGATAAAGCGAGTATGAGTAGAAGCAATTATGTAGCGATTAGATTGGTTATTGAGTTTGAGAAGAGAAGAGTTGTTAAATAGCTAGTGTTTGATATGTAGTTTGGATAGAGATATAAGTGGTTGATATTGACGGCTAAGAGTTTTATGTACAAATTGACGAAGATAGATTTGATTGATAGAGGTTGTGTTGTAGTTTTTCTTGTATAATAGTTTCTTTTATATTGTTTATTGAGCATAGGTAGATCGATCTGAAAATTGTGAAACGTGGTCTAGCCGTGATGGAGTTATTGGGTGGTGCAAGGCGAGGAGAGTGGAGTCTCCTTTAAGTTGGATCTTGAGAACACTTCGAGGCGGCAAGCGGTGCTAAGAGGCGGTTGGAACTGCATAGGGCATTGGAGTGTTCGTCTAGTTGCGAAATTTGGTACACAAGGTGTTGGAGCACCTTCGGGTTGGAGCCTATAAACGGGGGCGTGGAGCATCCTCCCAGTTCGGTTAATTAAACAGGGCATTAGAGTGTCCTACAAGTTGGAGCTTGTAAATAGAGGAGGTTGGAGCCTCCTTTAGTTGGAGTGCTTCGATGTAAATCTTTTGAAGACAAAAAATAAGGTGTTCGGTGGTTTTTTCTTGTAGGTGTTTCCACCTAAAATATCTTTCTATTGTCTCTATTTGTTATGCATTGTTGAATGTTGTTTAATTGGTATGTTCGGGTGTGTTCATTAGTGGTGTATGTATGGGTAAGAAAGTTTAATAGTCTCTCTTTGTTTTGTGGTCATCGTGATGGCAATCTAGGTCTTCTTTTGTGCAAGTCGGGGTTGCGGGGGAGCGGCTCCACCCCCCGTCAGACACGCTCTTGGAGCGTTGTCCCACGAGCAAATTCGAGAGAGAGAGACCACGGGAGACGGAAATTTTACACCCTTTCGCTCCTTAGCGTTTTTTACAATTTTGTTTTTGCAAAAACATTCCAAATGCATTTTTTTCAAAGAAACAATAATTTTTGAGTGGGCGGCCTAAGTAAACCTATGGCATTAGTATTGATATATGATTCATGGTAATGTTAAATTCTTAATGTAAAAGGATGAAAATGAAGATTACTTAGAATTTTTAATGTTACCATGAAATGACTGAGATGTTTGAGAGTGTTTTGACCTTGTTGGATTTCATATGGAGAAAGTAGAATTTTAGATCTCATTCAAAATCTAGCAGACTTATCGGTTTTCGGGATTTCGGGAATGGGGGCATACAAAATCTTGACTTGACATGCTATGTTTTACTTTTCTCTATCTTATGTCAATGCTTAGAGGGTGATAATAATGACAGAATACTGGATATTAATGTAGGGTGATATTAATGACAAGATCCTGATTTTCATGTAGGCTAAATTAGGCATTTATTGTGGCGGCAGAGGCCCAAGCATTAACAATAGATAATAGATTTACTTGTTTTTCTAGTTTCAATAGTTTTTGTAATTGTTGACTCTTTCATATTTATTATGATATTTTTTGTAAACAATATATGAGAATTTAAGTTTGAAGATTAAAGTTGGCAATTATAACTCATTGGTAATGAATTATGAATATGATGCTTTGCGAAAGTTAGTTGTTTCATTTCATTTCATTTTATAACATTTCATTTCATGTTAGAATTTTTATATAATTTTGGTGATCAATAATGATAAATGTTATGTATTGAATTTTGAAAGCTTGAAACTTTAAGATGAATGAATCATGAGACTCGATATGTTGTATGTTACTAACTTGTGGACGTGAATTGATGAAAATTATAACCCTGAATGATTGATGTTATATGGTTCAATCTACGTTTTATGCTTTTTTTATGTCTAATTCATCATTCTGCATGTTTTTGTTGACACATATGCAAAATATATAAAATATATATTATATAAATTTAACTCTCAATTTGCTCCTGAACTGGGAGCTTTTGAAAATGTCGCTCTGCTCCCGCTCCCGCTTTCGCTCCTGCTCCCAAGTAACCTTGGCCCAAGTGCTAACTTACTTTCCTCATGTCTGTTTTTCCAAACTTCCATAATGATTTTCTTTGTTCCTAAGTAAAATGATATTGTTGATTTTTCATGCAAAGTTACCAAAAACTTTGGGTATGAGGAAGTTATATTCAAAATTTTAGGATTTGGGTTTTTGAGATCAGAATTTTCAAAGTGATAAAAGCTTATAACATTAAGGATTTGAATAATTTATACAATATAAATTTTAATTTCAAGATTATAATTACCAACATGAATTCTAGTAAAAGCATAGTAAACATAACATTAAGGATTTGAATTATTTATATAATATAAATTATAATTTCTAAAATTACTGATACCAACATAGATTAGTAAAGCATGGTTTAGGGATTTTTAGAGTTTAAGTTGCCTAGCATTTCTAATGTTCTGTGATTTGAACAGATTGCAGCAGCTCCACTACATCTTCAGACAAATGTACAAGCTCAGCAATTCTACTATTCTGACTGGAGAGGTCTCACACCAAGGTCAGGTGTCAATGTGGTCAAACACCAAGGAGGAAGTTTATGGATAGAAACCAGTGAAAGTTCTTACTTGTTCATTTTGCGTCTTTCTCATATTAAGTATCTAGTGGTTGAAGTTTGAACATCTTACTTTGTGAGCTACCAAATGGGAGTTAATTTTTGCACATACTCTTTTTAATCTAAATGTTTTGTAGGGTTATTCCATGCCAGAAAGCTTATTGCATGTTAACATGACTGTACATATCTTATTTGCAAAACTTTAAGTATTATCTACTTTTCTTATTTGATAACTTTTGGATCTGGATATCACTTTTCCCTTTTTGTAGAAGCTTGAATGTGCTTATAGTTGCTCCATCAGTTTCTCTTATACAGTCTTGCTGTTTGCATGCATGTACAGTCCAGACACACTAGATTGTCTTTCAGGCATTGGACTTTGGTTAACTTACTTGTAGTTCTCAGATATTAACAAAACCATTAGTAATATGATAATATCCTTGAGGCATAATCAAGTTCTATGCTTTATCCCATGATATTTAATTAACTATTTAGTATTTTCATTCTACGTGTTTAACATTTTAGCTGATATGTTAGGGAGATGAATTTGGACTGTTGGATGTTAATTTCTGTCTCTTATTATGAAGTATTTGATGTCTAGGATTGAATTCTGGGGATTATTAAGTAAAATCTGTACCTTCTACTGCCCTATGCATTTACTTATTTCCGTGGAGGTCTCCTAGATTTCTGAAGTTGCATTTCAAACATTGTTGGTTTCACTTAGTTTAAAGCCATGTAGGTGAAATGACCACAAGTTATAGACATTCATCACATACTTTTCCACCATTTTCTCCCTAAAATATCCAGAATGCCTCATCTTTTGTAGTATACAATTTGAGTAATATCAAATTCAATTATCATACTGGTATGTTACAATTTTAGTTCTGGTTAAATGTGATTTTTATTTACATATTGATGCCTTGATACTCTCTGGCCTTGTTTCTGCACTAGCAGATATTACTGTTTAAAAGAATCCAAACATCCCAGAACCAAGTTTTCATTTTGTTGTAAGCGCATCACAGATCTTGTAATTCTACCTTCTCATTCTTTCCCGTTTGGTTGGGTGTGAGTGCAGAGCATCCGATCATCTTCCACACGTGCTGCATACTCTCAGGTGCATGCTGATGTCTCTCTGACATTTGAGTACTTGTTCAGTCACTGTGCTCATATTATATACACTGAAGAGCCTTTGTATGGCTCTTATGAGTTCTATTTATGCCAATCTGTGGGTTTTATCCTTATTTGGTCAATGGTTAAGCTTTGCTTTTTTAATTATCAGTTAGAAGTCTATGAGATGGGCTATGTTGATCTTGATATCTGTTTTGTTGCATGTTTAGTTGTGTATCATTACAACATGAAATTGATAGCTTAACTGATTCAATATTGGTATTTGCATGTATTTTAGCTTTTCTTGGATTTGTTATTCATCTTAAGAGTGGCATGGCTATTATGTTGCAGGTTTCCAGGAAGGTTATTTTCTGAAAGTGCACCACGCCGAAGTACAAGGCTTTCAGGAGATGCAACGCTACCAGTTAGCTCATCTGTGCTGCCAGTAGGTGGAAATGGGTCTGGCAATGTAATTCCTCTGTCAGCTTCTTTCAGTTTGTCTTCCTTCAAAATGAATGCTTCAAGCTCTCTTCGGTTGGGCACTGTTCGTAAAAGGGCATTCTTGACTATAGAGAGTAGTTTTGAAGATGGTATGTGGGTGGAAACTTATTCTACCTTGTCTTTTTACACATCACAAAGAACATACTTGTTATTTTATTTTTTGTAAGGTAATGTAAAATCTTTTGTAATGTTCATTGAATTTGAAATCAGAGTGCAGTTGGCTATTGTAGTTTATGAAATAATGTATGTTCTTGCATGTTCTGAGGTTTCCCATTTTTTGTAGCTAACAACATAGCCTCCTGAAATGCTAAAATTCTTTGTTTCATTGAATTATCTGAGGTTGATCCAGTGTGAGGGTCCTTGAGTGAGTTCAGTGCCACCCGAAGTCAGTATAACTGTTTTGGTGATAGAAGAGCAGATCCTCTGAACCAGTGTGAGGTTCCCTGAGTGCCATTGAAGTCAGTATAGTGATTCTTTTGAAGTTGTTGGAAATACTGAGAGGGGGTGAATCAGTATTTCTTTTTGAGTGTTAATTATTGCCAGTTAGATTCTTCACAATTAAAGACAGAGGTGTATAATGATAATATTAAGGATTAATAAATTTCCAATCCTTTTCTAATAACAGTATACAATAGACAATTGAGGGCACCAGCACTTTTAATGAGACAGACACCAACCTGTTGCCAAGCACTGCTTGGACTTTGATGAGGCTCGCCCTCTAGGGCTTTGACCCTATCTTCTCAGGCACCAACCTTGTGTTTGGAGCTCTTACTCCAAGAACACCAATCCTTCTTTGCTTGGTTTAATAGAGAATGTGAATAGTGCTTACTTGAGATGTTCTTGACATATTCATCACTGTATTATTTCTTCCAAAATTCTTCACTGACTTCACTGTCCACTTGTTTTCATCACTGTTCAAGTCTTCAAATAGTTCATACCTCTAATATGTAAGTATGTGATCACTAACAGTCCCTCAAGGTCACAGGTTTGAGGTACTGATCCATCCACTGCACCGAGCCAGGCTGTCAAGGATGCCACAGGTATTTTCAAATCATTGCTACAATAATCTGCTCCCCAAACTGTTCTTAGTGGTGACTGCTCTTAATTAGTTAAAATTCTGCTGCTATAGGTCCGGGCTCCACAAGTATGCCTTCCAAGGTGCTGCTGTCGAGCTTCTAGAAGCAATCCTAGTGTGCACTTGAGGTAAAATTAACTTGAGTTTTAAAGAACAGATTAACTGAAGTCTTAGCTATTCACAATGTCAAGCACAGATCCAGAGCTCAGAATTGCTACCACAGGTGACTAGTATAATCTGTAGTTGAAGTCTTCACATCAAATAGGTTGGAACCCTTGAGATAGTCCTCCTCCACAGGTTAGCTATGGAGTGGCTGCCACAGTTTGGTATGATTGTTCCTCCACAGATCCATAGTCACAGGTGGCTGCCACAGCTACAGGTCCAAGCCTTTGTGCTAGCCTCAGATCCGAACCACAGGCAGCTGCCCCAGTAGAATTAACCCAGGTCGAGTTGTTTGAGTCACTGTGAGTTCGTATCACTGTAACACATCACAAAAAACGAGGTCTGAAGTATTGCAGTGAGCCATCCAAAACAATTTGAGCTGCTGTGATAGGAGTAAACAGGTCTGAGTTTGATGACAGCTCCAAATACGAGGGTATCAACTCAAATATTTACCCAAACAAATATTAGAAAGACTTCCTCGGTGTCCTAGTTCACAATGTGTGAACTTTGTGATGCCTTTCTCTCTATTTCTGACCCAAATTTTACTCACAAAAATGTAGTCAGAACTGTATAGTTATAGTGTGACAACTACGAAAATGAAGGGTCACGTCTCTGCACGTAAATGACATGAAGGACAAGGATAGGTCGGCTCACAGATAAGGTTAATTTTCTTGCCAAAATTCCTCCCAAACCGCTTGGAGTTTTGGGGCGTGTAACTCATTAGAAAGGAAAATTATGCTCTAAAAGATAGTGAGTCTCTGAAAATTCTGCTTCTAAGATCGTGAAACATATTTTCCTTTGTGACTGTCATAAATTTTATGCATAAAAAAGATTGGGACAGCATGAGGAATGTTTGGGGCAGCGTGGCTTCTACATTCTTTGGTTTCTTCATTGTTATTAATGCCATGCAACATCATGTATCAACAATGTCATCATATACTAATGCAGTGATATGTCATAGTACAGCCTTCATCTCAGTCAAAGACATATTGACATCAATGACAATCTAAATTAACAGAAGTAGTGCAATCCTCCCTTGACAAAGGACGAGTCATCTGAGCTAGTGCAAGGATTCCTGGAGTAGTGTGGTGTAGAAAAATTAGGTTCACTAGCAGCTCTCTCTCACAGATTTCAAGTTTTTGCTCAAGACATCACCCACAATCCATCTTAAACATATGAGCGTATTTGTATACTACAACACCACCCAAAATTTTGGGTATATTCAAAATTTTGGTTATATTCAAAATTTTGGGTCCCCCTCTGCTCGCTCGGCCATTAGGGTTTCGGCCCCAGCCTTTTGGTCATTGACACCCCCGAAGTGACCCTATTCCCATGAAACCACTGTCCACCGCACCACTTGTCTTGATATCTCATCTACGCACTAGGGTTTTGGGGTTTCTTGCTTCAAAGAGCGTTGAGAGTCCTTCGCGGATTCAAAGATGTTTTCCCTAGTAGTCATCCCCAATCAATGGGGCGGGCTCGGGTAGGTGATGTCTCGAGTTGGGCTCGCATTATGAAACCCTAATCATGGTAGGGTTTGGGAGAAACCTAGTTTGCCAAAAGGATGATCCTCTTTCTTGTGGTTGCACTCCCATTGGCTTTGCGCGACATCACAATGAGAGTCAATGCCTAGCCTATTCCCTAAGTGCTGATGGTTCTACCCTTCAACATGCGCATTAGGGTTTGCGTGGCATTTTTACTTGTGCCCTCGCAGCCCTAGATGCATGTAAACTTAACCTTGCTTTGCATTTAATCCCCACCCTCGAAGAGCATGGTCCCGATTATTTAAAGGAAGCCTTCTATGTGAATGAATCGTTACCTTGTGGCATCATGAAGTGTCAAGGTCTACTACGGTTGATGGTTGTATGAAAATATAAGTTTTAAGCCGGTCTCCAAACTCAAGTGTGCTCAAACAATTGTTTTAATTTGTAACATCTTAGATGCCCTCGAGTGAATTATTTTATTTGGTCATTTGTGTGTTCTCACCGCTGCGAGAGCTAACTTGTTCTCGACCCACCACTTTCGGAAATGGGTCGAAGATGCCATCGGTATGTCGGTGGGTGACGTAACGGTTCATCAAGGATGCATTGACGAGACACCATTAGGAATGCTCCTACAGTGATTCCTAGCTGACCGAGTGCGGGCTACACGAGCTCTTCAAGGATTTTTGAATATGACACGATGATACCCTCTCCAACACGGCAATGTGACATACGGCGTGGTTGATGTTGTATGGATGCTTGAGTTAATTCTGCGGACTATGAACTATGTTAGCACACTCAAAGTCCTTAAATTTTCACGGTAACCACCATAAAAGGCCAACGCACTTCAAAGAAACGCATGAGGATGGCTGAAATTGAAGGAGTTGAAAGGCATCTCTCTGTTTTCGGTTGACATCGGAGGTGCGTGTGAGAAAATGTGCTCAGCGCGGCCAGGTATTAAGAAGCCGTTAACGAGAAAAGGGGGTATGCACGATGATTAGTAGCAATGAGGACGCGGTAACGCAAATCCACCGGTGTGAGAAGATTGGCACGCCTCCTGCCACGATAATTTTTTGCACCCGCTCACTTAACTGAAAAGGCACGGATAAAAATAGCGCTACACAAATGTCTACCCTTGCCCCGGAAGAGACAAAGTGGATGCCGGAATCCTTTGGAAGCTTGTAGTTTCATTCGCAGTTCCACCATAACATAAGCCCATTAAATTCATTCGACGGAGTCCATCATGGGTTTTCCTGTGATGGGGCTATACGGATCTTGAATTGCGTTTATCACAAAAGTAAAGATTCTTGCATTGGAAAAGCTATATGGGGATTTAAAGTCTTGAATCGACATTGATGTAAAACCGAGTCTTACGTCTTATCCTTGAGCGGCTTCCTCGCGTTTTAGAACATGGTTGTGGAGTACTAGTGCCTTAACAACGTTGAGAAGCCAGCGTGCGGATTTAACGCTATAGGTTGTGTCATTCGTGGAGTGGATGTTGAATATAGCGGCACGGGCACATTAAACGTGGTGACATATGCGCTCATGAACGATGACTAGAAACAACGTCACGATTTCGTTTCAATAGCACAAGATAATGCGGTGCGCATGCTAACACACGGCTCGGTGGTTACGTGCACGAGGAGAAGGTTGAATCCTCTTCGCCATCTTTAGTTGGGCCAAACAAAACGTTTTAAAATTACGTTTTTGTTGTGTCGATTGATGCTCTGTCTGAGCGGCATGTGCCTTAACATTTCTTGGTAAGCGGTGACTAGCACGAGAATGGTGGGTATGGAGGGACCGGAGAGGATCGGGTCATTAAAGGTTATAGTCTCTCATCCTGATCGGAGAAAATATGCGCGTAAAAAAGGAGTGAGTCAAAGCTTGTGTTGTTTTCTTCACCTTGATCAATTGGTAGCATCTCACCCCTAGTTTAGCATTTGCGAACGAAGCTCGTGCCAGGAAGGAGATACACGTTTCGCATGGTTCAAGAGGGGTTGCGGGAGACAGCGCTGTGCGTCGGTCGCTGTCGCATTTCTTTGCGGCGGTGACAGAATAGAGCTCATCCCCAAACGCGATTGTGCGACCTCTTTTCCAAAGGCGCAGAACCACCTCCGGAGTCATGAAATTACATAAACTTTGAGGCATGAAAATAAAGGTGCAACCTATTGGGGCTTGCGACTATGTGACTTCCATGGTCGCTATCCTTGCAAGTTGCAAAGTCGCACTCAAAAGGAGCCAAAAACGTTGAAGGCTGTGACCTTGCTACTACCACAAGTCGCGGCCCCTCCCAAAGCTTTGTTAGTGCTTCATGATCTTGTCCCAACACATGCAACACGTGAGATTTGCCTTGGTTTCTAGCATCATCACCATTGGAAAGAAATATTAATTTGGAGCTAACTATGCGTTTCGGTTATGTAATGAACGGTTGACATTTCGAGTTTTATCCCATTCCACCGTAATTAAACAAGCGCGGTATAGGCATGAACAAGTTGTTCATACACGTTCTTAACGGGAATAAGACTACACGAAGTCCAAGATAATTATTAACTACTAAATATATTACGGCACATTTTTTTCAACATATATATACATGATTTTAAACTGCCATAAGTATATTACATTGTTTCCCTCAATGCATATATATATATATATATATATATATATATGGCTAATTTAATTTGTTTGCTTACGCTTTGCGTTAACATGAGTAGCGGTAATGTTGACCTAGATGAAGAGAGTTGCTCACTTCTGGAAAATTTGCCTGGCCAGGTTTCAAACCAACAGAAAACCAACGTCATGAGGATGCTCAAGATCTCAGCAAAACGGAAAAAAACCACTCTCCCATTTATTGACTCTTGCAAATTCCATGGCATTGCAATGGCATTCTCGGCAGAATAGAAGAGCTGGCCGGATTTCGCATGGCGAAGGCTAAGATTGTCCTCCGAGAGAGCAAGGTGCACGAGATCTCCAAGAGGGAAGTGTAGAAGGAATAGCCCTGGTCGCAACCTCCCAGAGCGCGCGACTAACCTCGGAGTCATAGGTTGCAAATGACCCTGGGTCGCGGGTGAGAAGAAAATGGTTCAAGTCGCAAGCCAACCCAATAGCGGGAGGCCCCGAGGAGTCAGGAGCAACTCAAGAGTCACTTCGGCCCCATATGTGCGGCTTTGGGGAAATCAAGGCGGGGACTTTTATGTAATATCCCCAAGAAATAACAATTAATAAACGAAATATGCCGAACCCGAGATATAGAAAATACAATGCTTGAACCGAGATCATGGAACAAATACACATCGAATGCCGGAAAACTGAGCCATTTTATTAATGCGAAAGTACATAGAGAGGTAAGAAAGACGGGGGAATAAATACCTATCCTTCCCTAGACAGAGTGGAGGCTCTCTCGAGACAAATAATGGGTTTACCCAACAAGGACAGCGTCTAAATTTCTTGTACTCTGAAAGGCGAAGGCTGGTACTAGAACTGTAGTGAAGACCAAAAGATGGGCGATATCAATACTCCAAACCCTCACAGTGGCAATACATCTCTTGCTAGTGGCAATGGCTGAATGTGAGTCTTTGGTCACAAAACTCTCCGGATAAAGCTCGGCTCCTCGAGGCCAAAAACGGACTGTCCAAGCCACCTTGCTCACATGACTACTGCTCACTAGATCGGCGTCCTCCCGGATGGATCGGCGTCCTGCTGCCTCGGACTCTGCTTGCTTGGATGCGAAGCACAATCCGGTCAGTAATCTGCCCTTCCGGATCTGCGTCCTCCTATATCGGATCCTCTGCTCTCTCCTCATATCTATGCTAGATGCGGCAATATCTCTTCGGATCTTGCAACCTCCAGTGGATGCGATGTTATCTCTTCGGATCTAGGCTTGGATCTGCCCATATCTCCTCGGATCTGCAATCTCCCAAAGTGGATCTAAGGCTATCTCTCCGGATACGCCACCTACGGAACCCGGATACGCAAATATACGCTCGGATCTACAATCTCCAAGTGGATCTAGCGGTGTGCTTTCGGATCACCGTCCTCCCTCTTTCTTGGAACAACGTCCTGCTCTCGGTACGTCACAGCGTCCTTCCTCATCTGGAACAACGTTTTCCTTGCTTTCCTGGCTTGGGCCCCCGTCCTCCACCAGGCAATCCTCACTCTAGAGGCAGATCTGCGTCCCTCTTTCCCCTTGGAACGGCGTCCTCTTCTTCCAGGATCTGCTTGAAGCCACAAGGGCTTCTTCCTCTCCAATTCTCTATTTGAAAAGTGCTACCAAGTCCCAGGCGAAGGTGTTACTCGAAAATAACCTTACTAGGGCGGGCACTCGAAGTCCCGGCTAAGGGTGGGGAAACCGAAATAGCCTTACCGGCCGGAGCTCGAAGTCCCCAGAGGCTAGGTGAGATCTCCGTACGGAGACACTCGGTTACTAAGCACGGTCTTTAACGGACCGACTAAAACAACGCCCAGAACGTCTTTAGGCAGACGAAGTCTAGCTCTCAATATCAATATAGAATAATGCATACCAAATGAAGTGGAAACCCCTCCTTTTACTGTTACTCAGCTCCCTCCAAAACCTTAAGTTGCGTCCTTCACCTTGCACGGTTACCCAGCAGGTCGGCGTGAGGCCTCCCCTCATATACTTGTGGACCCCAAAGGGCCCCCTCTTTAAGTTATAACGTTAATCAACTAGGAAAACACTTTATTTTATAAAGTGAGGTGACTAAAGTGAGGTGACTTTATTTACTTTATTATTATTTAACTAGTGTCACATTAACAAATGAAATATTCCAATTAGCAAGGCTAATTGGGAATATTACAGTCTCCCCCGGCAAAACGTTGCTTGTCCTCAAGCAACTGAAGTGATGGATGCTGTAAAGTCTGCTCGCTCTCCCAAGTGGCATCCTCATCCGGCAAAAATTGCTTGTTCTCAAGCAATTCTTGAACAAGCCTACTCTCTAGCCGATGCTCCCCACCGATACTGCAAAATGTGCCTGGGTCCCACTGAAACCTCTCTGTCTCCTGCATCACCCTGATACGAAGGGATATCTCAATGTCAGGATCCCAAACTGGCCTCTCATGGTGCACCGCCCAATCAATAGTCCTCCTGATTCGGCATCGCTGCGGGCTTACACCGCCAAGTCCCATGACTGGACGCCATCGCTCGTTATGGATCGAAGACCATGACCGCTGCTGCTCTGCATCTATGACTGTGTAAGCCGGCCCATCAACTGCGAACCAACTCGTCACCTCTCTCCAATCAAGGCATGGAGTCGAAAATATAATGAGGAATATCTCCCTCCTGTGGATCCTCCATCTCCAAGCAATCACCCAGACAAAATTAGCCACCTCCCAACAAGGCAACTCCTGAAAATCTCCTTCCACCTCAAGCTCTGGTAATGAAGGTGGGCTGAAAATATGAACTTGGCAAGCATCATAGCTTACCCCATGCTGTCCTCCTCTCCACTCATGACAAGTGTAGAGTCTATGCTGATCCTGGGCTGCAAAATCATTGCCCTCCAATGGAAAAGTGAAAAACAATACACCATAGAAGGTTCCTCCATCAATGAAGAACAAGCTGGCCCAAAACAAACCATCCATGAAGAATATGACATGGTCATCATGGATCACCCTAATGAGATGTTTGCTGAAGGTTCCACATGAGGATACATAATGCAAACAATCTCTCACAAGGATACAACGCAGTCTCATCCCCTGCAACTTCAGAAAATTACATGGCAAGCAATGTACAAGATTCATCACATCTACTAATGGATAGTAAATGGCTGAATATGACAACAACATAAGACCAAACACTTGCCCATAGCTGTACAATGGATGAATATCAATCTCATGGCCCACCTCAAAAGAGAACACATATGTAGTAGTGGTGGCCATGCCTCCTCCCATGCTCCTATTAGAACATGTAGTGCAGAAAATACTCAAAGACACATCCAGCTCATGTGTCTCTCTCATAATCAAGCCTCCCATATAAATCTGATCTATATCAGCAAATGGAGACATGATCAGCAACAAAATGAAGGAAACGCTGAAGGTTACATGTGATGAAAAGAGGTACCAACAGCTTCCCCAACAAGTATAGCGCAGTTTTACAAGTTGCTGCTTGATAAGAGTACAAGGCAAAATGTTTATGTTAAACATGCATGTCTTCATATAATACATGATATAGTGCTGCAAATGAACATACATGAGGTGATAAAACACTTTCCCAAAGCCACAAAAGATATGGTTGCCTCCATCATGTAGTTTGGCCCGATGAAACTCACGGAGCAATATGACAAGCTTGCCCCCTTGCGAAGCAATGCACTGCATAGGAGTGTGCAAATCAATGAATGTATAGGCAAACTCCTCACCATATGCTGGAAGTAAGATGGTACATGGATCCATAAATGAGTCCTCCATATTGTTTTGGCATGCTATGAAGAAGAATGAACCATGTGCTACAAGAAGATAATCCTCCTTATGCTTGGAAATCCAAGTTAAGAAGAATATGCCATAGCGATAAATGTCTCTATCATCATTACCTCCTCTCTGTTCATCAAGTGCAACAAATATGAAGTGATCCTGGGACCTATGGGTTATAGATCCGCCATATCTCTGCTGCGCACACTTCATCCATAATGTCCTAATCCAAGGTGACAACGCTGTGAGCTCGTGCAAATAAGCTCCTGTCAATACAAGACTCTGTTCTTTGACATGCTCCTTGTCAAAGACTCCTCCAATAATGCTACAACAAGTGCGGAATACTTCCCAAGATGGAAGTGCTTCCAAGCCATCATCAAGGATCAAAGAGATAGTGCCATCTCCTCCTCCTGCAACATCATGCAAAGTGTGGGAGCAAATCTGCCCTTGCTCTCCCAAGCAAAGCAACAAGAAATTGTGTTGCCTCTCCATACCCCCATCAAACAATTCATGTGATGAAGACACAAGGGATGATATGAGTAACACATCGACACCATGCATCCATACTCTATGCTGCTCAATGATGCAAGTATCCATCCATCTCTTCCCCAACCTCCTACTCTTAGGAAGAGTGTTTGCCAAGTGATGGCCAAACTCCCTCAAGAGTAACCAGCGCAGCCAAGCCTCCTGCTGCCTGGTAGCACAGATCTGCAAGTAGCCTCCTAGCTCCTTGCTCATCATTCCCATCCACTCAATCACTTGTGGATGCCTCCTTCTCCTCATCCTGGTACTCCTCCCATGAGGGCTACCATCCTCCCAAATCAAATTGCTGATTTTGCACTTCATGGGATTTTGAAATATAAACTTCTCGAGGATCAATGAGACCCTATCAAGAATCAAATAGGTGGTAGGCAAAAACCTCCCATCATGATGTGTATGGCTCAAGGGATGTCCAACACAAGCATGAGAGATGTTATCCATCCAAAGATGTCCCCCATCTTCTATCTGCTCTTGTGAGAAGGAAAGAAAGTCATTGCACCCCATGGTGTGTCGAAGTGCATCTCTAGTGAGATCTCTCCTTGAGACCTCCCCTTCATCCATAGTCTGCTCCACCGAGTACCAACTCAAAATCTCTCGCCATCCAATCTCAACACGTGGCTGCTGTACCCTGTACAACTCTGATCGTCTCATACCACTATCCAAGTCAACATATGAGACCTGACTAGGTGGCTCTGCCTCTCTCTCTCCAACGGAAAGAGATGATCTAACAATACTACTAGTCCCATCCATGCATACCTGAAGGGGAATGATCTGATGCTGCAATGTGCCCTCAGGTTGTACCATCAGGGAATCCAGCTGTTCCCCACTGCGGACCAACTTGGCCGCCGACTTGGCACAAGTCCCTCTCATACCTTCTGTACCGGGTCTCCATCACAAATGACCAAAATGCATCACGTGGCTTCTGTAAAACTCAGGTCCCGTCTAAGCTGCGGGATATCGTCGTCGTTACCACATCATCCGAGACTTCGTATTTCTGAATGTCATATGGATATATCCCCTCGCCACTTCGCTCAACTGCTAGTGCACTACCACCCGGTGACTCTATGAGAACAAATACTTTACTTCTGGGATGGTCATCGTGTAGGCTCCACTTCTCTATCACGATTAACCAGATGACAGATGTTCTGATGAGGTGAATCGTGTCAACACTAAAACCGCACTCCTCGCAACTCGTGTGTCCTCTTCCTCCAAGTGTGAGGTAATGCAACAAAATGGTCTCTCGTACTGACGCGGCCTTCTCCCTCAGAGCTCGAAGGTCCGTCCGAAGCCGATGATACCGCTGTCTGCGACCATCATCCGAGACCTCTGTATCTCCTAGTGCCTCATCGATAATGGATATATCTCCTGATACCTCACCCATCTGTCGTGGGCTGCTACCACCCGAAGACTCGGACATGGCTCCAGTCATCACCTCAGTGGATGGCTCTACCGGGGTAGGCTCTACCTCCTCCACTATGATATCACCCGGCACGGTCAAGGAGGTCTCTAAGGATGGTGAGTCCTGTGTCACACTAGGTGTATCCTCAGACTCTCTGCAATCCTGTGTGCCCTCATCCTCCAAGTGCGAGGTAACCATCTTAATGGTTTCCCTCTCCGATACTCGGTCAAGCTGGAAAGAGGTATCCAACTTGTCCACCCAAGCTTCTTCTGAGCGCCTGGATGACCCGTCAAATGTCGGTAGATGGAATCTGTCCACTGTGCGCTGTAAGCCCCTATCATGTGAGGGCTTGTTCCCTCTGTGAAAGTCGTGAGGTCTACCATCACGCTGGAGCTGAACATAATCTCTACTAGCTGTGTGGTGGTCATCACGGTGGTATCCGTGCCCCTTGTGCTGGTGCTGCTCAGGGGGTTTGATGTCGCATTGAAACCAGAGATAGCGCTCGAAGGGGAAATTATCCATGAATCCCTGGCCTAAGCCCTGCCATTCTGCAAAAGCGGCTGCCCGTCGAGCTGGACTCACATCTCTCGGTGCTGTCGACCCCTCGTCCTCTACCGGGAAGGTAGGCATGGTGGGTCGCGTGGGTGCTGGATTGATCCTCTGTGCACCACCCCGCACTCCTGTCTCTGTGTCTTCGGGTGTGAATGTGGGCATATAGGGTCTCTGCGCTGTCACAATAGGAATAGCATCTGGTATGTGGTGAGACATGCCCGACCCTCCTCCAACCTGGAAAACCCTAGGGGGTTCTCTCTGTGCTACCTCTACAGCTGCAATCCTCTTGGATATATCCTGTACGTGATGGATGAGTGCATCCAACTTCTCATTCACATCACCTGCCATCAGCTCTTTCTGCTATGTGTCTACAGGTTCCTCAGAAACCATACCGTTGCTTAACTTCGACCTCCGATTTACCCACTGAAAACTACTCGGAAAATTCTAGGAATTTGGGAAAGTGATCCTCGCCCAAAACCCAGAAAAACCCAGAAAACGTTTTTCCTACTTCCAAACTTCAAAATTTGACCCTTTTTATTTTGGCCCTTTTTCCAACTGCGTTTCTGGAATTGCAACTGCTATTGCTCTGTATGATCTCCTTTCTGATGTCATAGACCACAGGCTAAGCCAGAATTATGCTCTGATACCACTGTAATATCCCCAAAGGGAAATAACCAGTAATAAACAGAAATATGCCAGACAGATATAGAAAACACAATGCTGAACCAGATCATGGAACCAATACACATAGAATGCCAGAAAACTGAGCCATTTTATTAATCTGAAAGTACATGGAGAGGAGTACAGGAAAATCAGAATAAATGCACCTATCCTTGCCCTAGGCAAGTGGAGGCCCTCTCAGACAAATGATGGCTGCAACAAGGACAGCGTCCTAGCTGACTGAAGACTGCTCTGAAGACTGAAGCTGGACTGCACTGAAACTATGAGCTGAAGACCAAAAGATAGCTGATATCAATACTCCAAACCCTCACCAATGAAAACGTTGTCTCTGCTAGTGACAGCGCTGGAACAGATGTGGTGCTGGTCACCAAAACCCTCCAGATGAAAAGCTCAGCTCCTCAAGGCCAAAAACGCTGTCAAGCCCTGCTCACATGACCCTGCTCATCATATCAGCGTCCTCCCAGATGGATCAGCGTCCTATATGCTCAGATCTCTTTGGATGTCCCCGAAGCTTCTACAATCCGGATACGGCTGTCTGCCCTTCCGGATCTGCGTCCTCCTATCGGAATCTACTGCTCTCTCCTCGGATCTATGCTAGATGCGGCAATATCTCTTGATGCGCAGCCTCGAGAATTTGGATCTGATGTTATCTCTTCGAGACCTAGGCGGGTCTGCCCATATAAAATCGGATCTGCAATCTCCCAAGCTGGATCTAAGGCTATCTCTCCAGATCTGCCACCTACAGAACCAGATCTGCAAATATCTGCTCAGATCTACAATCTCCAAGGCTGGATCTAGCAGTGTGCTTTCAGATCTGCGTCCTCCTCTTCCTGCTGGAACAACGTCCTCACTCTCAGGCTGATCTGCGTCCTTCCTCCTCCTGGAACAACGTTTTCCTTGCTCTGAACTGGACTGCGTCCTCCCTGGAACAGCGTCCTCACTCTAGGGCTGAATCTGCGTCCTCTTTCCCCTTGGAACAGCGTCCTCTTCTTCCCAGATCTGCGCAGCCACAAGAGGGCTTCTTCCTCTCCAATTCTCCTGCTGAAAAGTGCTACCAAGTCCCCTTTGAGCGAAGGTGTTACTCAGAAAATAACCTTACTAGGGCGGGCACTCGAAGTCCCCCGAAGCTAAGGGTGAAACCAGAAATAACCTTACCAGGGAAGGCACTCGAAGTCCCCCGAGGTTAAGGGTGAGATCTCCGACCGGAGACACTCGGTTGCACTAAACAGTGCTGCAGACCGACTAAACAACCGGCGTGCTGAAGCAGACAGAATTCTAGCTCTCAATATCAATATAGAATAATGCATACCAAATGAAGTGGAAACCCCTCCTTTTATAATGCTAAACTCCCTCCAAAACCTTAACTGCGTCCTTCACCTTGCAGTTACCCTTGGGTCAGCGTGAGGCCTCCCATCATATACGTGTGGACCCCCAAGGCCCCTCTTTAAGTTATAACGTTAATCAACTAGGAAAACACTTTATTTTATAAAGTGAGGTGACTAAAGTGAGGTGACCCCTCTTATTTCTCACTTTATTTATTATTTCTAACTAAAGCGGCAAAATTAAACAAAAATGAAATATTCCAATTAGCAAGGCTAATTGGGAATATTACATTTTAGCTCTGCAATTGAAGCCAGGACGAGACAGTGAATTGGTGCTTGAGAGCTAAAGGCACTCAACTCTTGGTGTCAAGTAGAGAGAGAGGTAGCAAGGCTAGGGCTTTTGGTATCATGCATTGAGATGAATAGCCCATGTTCCACTATTGGGTTTTGACGAGTTGTAACATATGTATTTGAAGTTGCAACAACATTAATAATATATTCTCTTTTCTGGCACTGATTTACGTGCTTGCTTGTGGTGATAGTACTAGCAGTCTAATATTTCACTATGTTTGTATTTGTGCTTTCATGCATGCAATTGGTTATGAGCTAATTCACAGTGGTTGCATGTACGTTTGCTTTCGAATCAGTGTTTATTTGTTCCTTGCCATGTCAGTGATCTATTGTGAACTACTTTGCAATTAACTTCTGGCATGTTTCCTTTCATGTACGTCTGACTGGGTTTTTGGCTCATCGATCCCATTCATGGCGTACCCCCATTTTATTTTGCTGCTTAGACTTTCTTATATCTTTGTTTGTGGTTTGTCAATCTTGGGCTAATTTTGATTCATTGATTGGTCATTTCACCCTTGCCTCTGCTTCATCATCTTTTCATCCAACAACCAAGAGTGGAAACACTTATGGCGGTAGCCGGGCCCACATACCGGATGGAGCTCCTATCCCAAACGGTGTGAGGTCTAATTGGAACCTTTCACCGGGGAGACCCCCTTGTTGTCGGCGGTACAATTTTGCCCGTCAACAGACTGATACATATATTAACATGCATTTAACTTGAAACTTTTAGGCTACCTCTACAACGTTCAACTTCCAGCTGATATAATAAATATTAGCAGGCATACAGCACAAAATTTCACACAGTTGTATATACTTATTTTGTTCAATGTGACCCTGGAAAAACCCCACAGTGGGGAAAACCAGTGCTGGAGAAGGATTTTATTTTGCTTGCTTAGGAATTTTCTTACAACAAAAAATACATGAGAGATTCTACTTATCTCTCCCTCGAAGAAGCCTTTCTGAAGTTCCTTTTTACACTGAAATTTTGGGCTGATTTGACTTTCGCACAGTCCTTTCCTTCCAGCAAAAACCCGACCTCTAGACTGCTCCTTCAGCGCAGAAAATGAACTCACAGGACAGTCATCTGTTGACTCAGAAAAGTCAGGTTAGGACAGTCAATTGTGCTCTCTTAATACTCAGATTTTTATGGCAGAGAATGCACACATCTGCAACAAGTTTCTGCTCCCAAAACAGTGAGCTAATATTTTCAGAGCAGGTCTGAAATACACTCAGAACAAAGCCTAAATTTTTTCTGAGGACAGACCCAAAATTTTCTATGCTATGCCCAGAAAACTCGGTTTTCATGCAAACACGTTGGAGAAGAAAGATGGTTGCCTATACGCTGGTACTGTGAAGATTCAGACCTGAAGCCAGCCCATAACTTATAGCAAATGATTACTCCGACTTTCTCCTTGAGATTCAAGCTCTTCTTTTGGCTTGAACACGGCCTCCTTAAGAGTTTTGATTCTCTGTGGTAGTATTCTTGTTCCTTGCTGTAGAATTTCCTGCCAAAGTTCTTCCTCTTTTCTCCACGAGGTGCTAGCTCTCCTCTGCTAGCTTGAGTTGCTCCTCAGCTCCTATGCTCCTCTACCTTTCTCTGAAATGCCCATGATAGAATATGAGCTCCTCTCCTTGCTGCTAGAATGCTCTCCTTTGAACTGAGGATATTCCCTCTTCTAGCAGCCTCCCTACGCTCTCTTCTTTTCTTTGAGAAGAATAATGATAAGAATGAGAAATAATCCCTCCTTTTTCCCTTTTGTCTCTTAGGAAAAGATTGGAAATCGTAACGACCAAAGTTCCTATACTCAGAGAAATGCTCTGATACCAATGTAACGAACTGTGTTCCTCTACTCATAGGAGTGCTCTAATACCAATGTAACGAATAATGTTCGTCTATGCAAAAGTTAAATACTCCAGAAGACTTGGAGTATGAAGATCTCCATTGAAGATACAAGAATAAATATTAAAATATATGAATGAAATGATGTTACAAATGAGAGTGAGGGCCTACTTATATAACCTAGGCAAGTGTCCCTTTATGAACAGTCATGTCCTTAGGGACATACCTATTTTTAACTAATTACTAATTAATCATTATTTATATCTATATTTTATTCATAACATTGCCTTCCTCCTCAAAAGGCTTTGTCCTCAAAACTTGCTGATGAAAAGGCTTGATCTCTTTTTCTGTTTCGAATGTCTTCTTGTCTCGAAACTATCATATTCGTTGATACAAGTTGATATGATCCTTGGAGTGATATATAAAATTGTCGCACGGAGGAAGGATCTGACCATCCTAAATGAATCTTCTGTGGAATCTTTCGATTACTGGAAACTTGTGATGAATTGCTATCATTAGACTGAGTTGTGTGCACTTCAGTATCCTTCCGAACATAAGTTTGTTGTTTATGTTCTGAGTGATATAGATTCGAGATTTATTGAGATATTCTTGTGATTTAGATGTAGATAAGGAGTACTTTTGGTTTGTCCTTCCTTTATCATGTGTGTGGCGAGATTCTGATTTACTTCAGGTTCTGATGTCGTCGAGTTGGTTACATAATCTTCACTTGGGTTTTTCAACGTTTGAATTGCAACTTTTAAATATGTTTACCTTTCAATTGGGTTGTCATCTTCTTGAGTTCAAAGATTGACTAGCTCGGTATTCGTTCCTTTTTCTTCAACTTGGACGATTATGTCTGAAGGCTTCGATATGTCTTTCATGTTGAATTCTTCTAGTTTGTTTTTCAAGGATTTCTTGTCATTTTTAAGTTTCTTAATTTGCGTCAATAATTTCTCGTTGTGGTCCTTAAGGTGAGTAAATTCTTCATTCTTGTCAGCGGTGATTGTGTCAGTTTGCCTTTGCATATTTTGTATCGCTTTTTTACTTTCTTGAAGAATTATTTTTGAGAGATTTCTTGTATGTCTTCTGTCGTCACTGAATTTGGCTTCAAGGTAACATCCTGTAGCATTATTTTTTCTTTTTGTGGGAAAATGTCAAATTTTTTTTTTTTAAAAATTTAGGATGAAGGACCATAGAGTTTCCATCAAGGGTGAACCCAAAACAATGTCACTATCGTCAAAAAATAAGGTTTTCACGGTGAATTGTGAGATAAAAGTATAATCCCCAACACTTAGTTGTAGATTTCTTATGTCGTATTGTTTGTCACTTGTGTCAACATAATTTGTTTCATTTAAATTTGATTGAGGAATTACTAATTGGTTAACACATTCATTACTAACATAATTATTATTTTGAGTAGGATCGATAGAGATGATAACATCGTTTTCTGCAAATGATTCTTTGATTTTAAATAGTGCACCGACACATATACTAAAATTTTTAGGAAATCTTCCTTCTTTCGTTTCTCACTGGGACTCAATTTCCTTCTCGTCAGTGATTGCTTCCATTTTGTTCGTTGAATATTAAATACTTTTGCCCCCTCTTTTTTTATGACTTTGATACTTAAACCCTTTTTAATTTCTTTGATAATGTTTTAAATAAACCTTGGTAATAACCTTTAATACTAATACCAAGTAGACAAATCAAATGACAACACTCTATTTTACTCTATTTTTTCCTGTTTTAGTCGCTATATTCAAGTGCCGTTTCTGAACAATTGGAAATGAATTATTGAAAACCAAAAGAGGTTTTTGGCAAGAACGAACCCATTTACAAAAACCTCTCTCAGTTTTTACACAAGTGTCATGGTTTGGAAGATTCAAATGGCTCTTTGAAGCCTATTTTTCAAAAAATTGCTAGATTTTTTTTTTAATATTTTTATAAAAATGCCTAATCAACTTTCAGTTGGAGAGCCACCTCATAAATTACGACTTGGGAATCAAATTTTATCTCTTCCTTGATTTTTTTTATTCAATAAGCTAAAGATGGGATCAATGAAAAAGGTCAAAAGACTTATCTATTGGGATGGAAAAGAGCTAAAGCAATAGGTTTTGATTTTTGGGCTAAAAGCAGGGGATTGTTTCCAGATTCCAAGGAGAAAGATCAGGCCAGAGTTCAGTAAATAGTTTTCACGCAAACTCAACCATTTAAGACCTTTTTGCAACCTATTCTAGCTATTGTTTATATTTATTATTATTTGATTTTGTTATGAGTTGTATTATTTTATTTTTATTTTGCAGAAGACATTTTTTCAAAAATAGTCTTTGTTATTTGCATATTTATTGAGCAGTTTGTATGTGATCAAGGTTCGGAATTTTTGCGAAAGACAAATCTTTGTGCATTGCTGTATACTTTGGAGATCAATATATTTTGCTATGGGCAATGCTATATGTGCAGTTTTAGAGATTCATGTATGAATGATTTCCGGTATGTTTTTCTACTATGTTTATTTTCTCCTTAGCCACACATCCGACCATTAATCTTCAACTTTTGGATAAAGTTGTATGAATTAGAATTTGTGTTGAATTCAACCTAAATGTCATTGCAGAAATCACAGTGCTTTGTTTCTGATGTTTATTTGCTATAATATTTGAACATATCTCATTTGTTAACTTGTCAAAAAAATCATAATCTATCTTGCCTTTGTTTAGAGCTGCCCATATGACCCGTGACTTGCAGATATCTATATCTGTCAGAGACTCCATGCCCAATGGTCCCATTTCCTTTCTTTCCAAACCAAATTCATCACTGTTACAAGTTAAATCTGGCCACTGAGTGTATTAGTGACCTGCTACTATAGTGACCTTGAGTAGTGGAGTTGAGGAGAGATCCGTCTCCAGATTGAAGGGCCAACTTTCAATCCCAAAGAGGTTTGAGGTTACCTTAAGAGTTTTCGTCTACAACCAAGAAAACCTCTGAGTGATAACAATAGGTAGCCTAGATGACACCTGGATCCCTGTTGAGTTGGTGTCTTGGCAGGTAGCCTAGATGAAACCTGGATCCCTGTTGAGTTGGTGTCTTGGCAGGTAGCTTAGATGGTACCTAGATCCCTGGATGGGTTGATACCTTGGTAGGTAGCCTAGATGGTATTAGTGACCTGCTACTATAGTGACCTTGAGTAGCAGAGTTGAGGAGAGATCCCTCTCCAGATTGAAGGGCCAACTTTCAATCCCAAAGCAGTTTGAGGTTACCTTAAGAGTTTTCGCCCACAACCAGGAAAACCTCCGAGTGATAACAAGAGGTAGCTTAGA
Organism: Pinus albicaulis; assembly: GCA_034641835.2. Classification (NCBI taxonomy): domain Eukaryota; kingdom Viridiplantae; phylum Streptophyta; class Pinopsida; order Pinales; family Pinaceae; genus Pinus; species Pinus albicaulis. Next base: position 44,465,127 of record MU968363.1, read on the forward strand.
TGACACCTGGATCCTTGTTGAGTTGGTGCCTTGATAGGTTGCTTAGATGACACCTGGATCCCTATTGAGTTGGTGTCTTGGCAGGTAGTCTAGATAACACCTAGATCCCTGTTGGGTTGGTACCTTGGCAGGTAGCCTAGATGGTACCTGGATCCCTAGATGGGTTGATACCTTGGTAGTTAGCCTAAATGATATGAAGGTCTCTAGCATTTTATAACCTGATTGTGATACTTTTCTTAGAACATTTCAAACTTGAGGTTATCCTTGTATGCTTTGTACAATTATGAATACCTCCCTAGTTAAGAGGGAGTGTTGAAAAATGTAACTATGCTAAGTCTTTATAATTATTAATGTACTTACATATTTATTGTAAAAGAAAAAAGAAAGAGTATAATTTTGAAAGCATGGGCTTCATGCTCAGTTTTATTTTGTCAATTAGGTCAAGCATGTTCTTTATGCTCTAGGGTTTATTGATTTATTGAGTCAATATAGTCCTTGTCATATGTAAGATCCTTATGGGGTTGTTGTATCAAGAAAGAAATATTAAATTTGATTTTAAAGGACTATTTTTGGACTCCTAAGACCAAGTCGGCCTTGCCAGTGAAGTTGGCCTAGAAGAAGCCCATTTGACCCTTGAAGAAGGTATAAATAGGAAGAGTCTTCGACCTATTTGGACACAATTGACAAGCAAGTTCGATCTGCACCAAAATTAGAAGAAAAAGACAAGCGAAGGCAAGAAGGAAGGAAGAGAACCAAAGCGAAGGAGAGAAAATATTGTTTTTGACCTAATTTGGATCTCACACGTGAGATTTTCTAGGGTTTTTGTTGCTGCTACAACCTGAAATTGTAGGGTGAGCGTTGCAGGATTGAAGTCATAGGCCGAGACCTTGAAAGTTGAATAAGAAAGACACTTTGTTCTTCGTTGACTTGAATAAACTTTGACTCTTTTGGAGGAGATACTTTGGAGGGTTGACTTGGTGATTGGTGGAAGTTCTTGGCCTTGTTTTGGGGTCTCATTTTTTACTTGGTTCTATATAGAGAAGAGTTTGACTTGGTTTTCCCCTTGGAGAGGAGTTTGCCCTAATCGAGAGCTTATATCTTGTGTCTTTTGTTCTTGTGATCTTCATACATTTTTGAATTGGTAATTGCTTGATGAAAGAAGAAATAATAAAAAATTAGACGCCAACACATAATCACAAAGTAATTATCAAGAAAAGAGGAATCACAACCCTAATTTCTATCCACATTGATTTCTCAACATGGTCTCAGAGCTAAGGTTAAGGAAGGACGCTTTGACGATCACCTCGTTGGCCATCTCTTTCTGTTGACATTTTGTGTAGTTGGTGTAGCATCAAGTGTGCTCTAGCCTTGAAATTTTGTGGAGGGGCTATGACACACTTGATCTCCAAAACCCAGAAAGGGATTTGAGAAATTTCAGTTGGTGTTCAAGTTATTCAAATAATTAATTATTTTTAATGGATTTCCTAAGTCTGACTTAGGAAATAGAATAATTAAAGTGAATTAGTTAACACATGTGCTGAAATAGTCTTAAGTCACATGGATCAAGCAGTCTTTTAATGTCATCCATTGATGAATGATTTAATCTTGACCATTGAAGGGTTCAACGAAAAGTATAAGAGAAAGGTTTAAGGGTCAGTTGGAGAGACACACAGTTGCAAAATTGAGGAATAGATCTGGAATTCTAGGGTGGGTTTGCTAAGAATTTCTTGCAGTGAGGGGTAGTATTGGTCATGGGAATGATCTGATTCCGGGGCCAAGAGTCAGTAAGAGGCAGAGGAGCAGCAACAAGGACAACGCAGAGAAGCAAAGCAGCAACTACGCAGGACAACGCAGAGAAGCAAAGCAGCAGCTACGCAAGACAACGCAGAGAAGCAAAGCAGCAGCTACGCAGGACAACGCAAAGGTTCCAGAGGGTTTCAGATTTACGCAGGAGGGCTTCTAGGCCAGCGTAAGGCCTGCATCACCCTTTTAGGGGTTACGCAGTCCCTCTCTGGGCAGCGTAGTGGGATTTTGAGGCTAGCAAGGCTGACGCTGGGGCTTCAGGGGCAACGCTGAGGGTTTCTAGGGCCAGATCTGGGTTGAGTTCTATAAATCCTGTTTGTAATATTCCTAATTAGCACCGCTAATTGGAATATTTCATTTTTGTATAGTTTGTCGCCTATAGTTAAATTAATAAATAAAAGTGAGAAAGAGGGGGTCAACTCACTTTAATAAAATAAAGTGCTTCCTAGTAGAGTAACGTTGTAACTTAAAGGAAAGCCTTGGGGGTCCACACTTTACATGAGAGAGGCCTCACGTAATTTGAAGGCAAATCATGGCAGCATGAGGAGCTCATGGACGTGCTTAGGGTTTTGAGGGGAGCTAGCACTATAAAAGGTGGGGGTTTCACTCCATTTTATATTGATATTGTTGATGATATTGAGCTAGACTTCGTCTACTTATGTACTACTGCTGTTTAGCTCTGCTAAAAGATCAGCTTAGTGCTGGCCACTGAAAGGTTCCTGGCCGAAGATCTCGCCCTTAGCCCCCGGGGACTTCGAGTGCCTGCTCGGGCAAGGTATTCCTTCAGTTTCAGCGGTTGATTTGAAGGAGACTTTGGGTGGATGTTTTGCAGAGTAGTTGGCCTCACTGAGTGACTGCGCAGTTCAGGAGGGAGGACGCCAGCTTTCAGCTTGGAGTCAAGCCAGCAGAGATTTCTCGTTATGGAGATCTGTGCCTATTCCTAAGGTGGAGGCCCGCCGCGATCATTGGTGAGTCGAGGAGTCAGGCCCCATTTCCGGGCCTATTTCGGGCGAGGTTCATATTTCGGTCCCGAGGGACAAGACAGCAGAGGAGGCTCGGGGTGATTTTCGAGGTCCTGCTTTGTATATGGTTTCTGGGTTTTTTCCTGGGTGGTGAGTTCATCGTGGTTCCATTGATTTTCAAATTTCATTCCTACAAGGGGATCACTTCCCTAGCTTCTGGGCTTTCCACATTCCAAAGAAGAATAAGCATTTATGCTTTTCCACACTGATGCGCTTCTGTATCAACCATTTCTCGTTCTGAGAGGGTTCTTCACTTGCCTTGAGCAAGGATAGGTGCATTTATTCTGATTATCCATTGTATCTCATTATATTCTCAGATTAATAAAATGGCTTAGCATTTCCGGCATTTTTATATGTATTTGCTTTATGTTCTATTTTCGGCATTTCCTATATTGTCGTATGCTTGTATTGCTGTCTATTTCCCATTCGGGATATTACAGTGGTATCGGAGCATAGTTCTGGCTCAGCCTGTGGATCTAGCAGTCTATGACGCTCGGGGATAAACCCTACATCGGTCATAGGAGAAGGAGATACAAAGAAGTTGAGAGTAGGTGGGAGAACCCCTACAGAGAGGGGGAGCCTGTGACGGATTCCGAGCAGGAGCCGCCTGAGACAGATTCAGAGCAGGAGCAGACTGTGGGGTACGCAGAACAGAGGGGTCCTATGGCAGATGAGGAGGACTCGAGGAGATTTAGAGAGGCACTCCTCCAACACATGCAGGAGGTGACACAGAGACTCACAACATTAGAGGTCAAGCAGCGGGAACCCCCCAGGGGTTTTCAGATCGGTGAGGGGTCGGGTATGTCCCACCATGTGCCGGTGCATGATGCTATCCCCATCATGGCATCGCATGCACCCACGTGATCCACTATGCCCACATTCTTAGTAGAGGACACAGGGGCAGGAGCACAGAGGGGAGCACAGAGGGATATTCCAGCACCCACGCGATCCACCATGCCTACCTTCCTAGCAGAGGACGCAGGGGCAGCAGCACAGCGAGAGCCGGAGCCGGGCCACATGGGTGACTATTTTGCGGAGTACCAGGCATACGGGCGGGAGTTCATGGAGGCTCTCTCGTTCAGAGACTTTGTCCAGCTCCAGCGGGACAGTAGACCCCGCGATCATCACCGGGGGCACCGGCATCATCATGATGGAGACTACCACCGCACAGCTAGCAGATTTCATTTGCCCACGTTTGATGGTTCATCAAACAGTTCGGCAAAGTCGTGGGTGGAGAAGTTGGACAGCTATTTCCAGCTTAACCAAATGTCGCAGTCGGAGGCCATTAAGGTGGCAACATTACATCTGGATGGTGAGGCCCAGGACTGGTGGTTTCATGGGATGACGACACTCGGGCATTCTACGGTGACGACCTATGCCGAGTTTACCCGAAGGGTGATAGAGCGTTTCGACAGGAGGGATCTGGAGCAGCACTTTGTTGAGCTGACGAAGCTCAAACAGACTGGGAGCCCAGAGACTTACATTTCAGATTTCTTGAGGGTTTCAGTGATGGTGCCTGATCTATCCGCGGCTCGGATGGTTTACATGTTTGTGGAGGGGTTGTCAGAGCCACTTCGCGGCCTAGTCCGGTCGACTAGACCAGCTACACTTCAGGATGCCATTAGCAGGACTTGGGATTTACAGGATGTCTTACCCAGGACTCGGACACCTTACACCCAGAGACATGCCTTCCAGCCTAAGGGGAAGGACACGAGGATTCCGCTTCCCAAGGCGAATCCTGGGCGAGGGCAGTTTGATGATGAGGCCAGGAGAGAGCTGAGGAGGAAGCGGTTGTGCTTCACTTGCCAGGAGCCATGGGCACCGGGACATAGGTGTGCTGCAGGGAAAGCACATTTCATTGAGGTCTTCTCCGAGAGCAGCGGGGAAGAGGATGAGGGGGATGACGTGGAGGCAAGAGATTGTTATGCAGCGCAGGGTACCTTACCAGCTCCACCACCCGCAGCAGGTGGGGCATCATTTGCACCTACTGGAGGAGCTCTAGCCGCATTGCGGGGAGTTCCCAAGTACTTGACGCTGCGCGTACGGGGGACAGTACGCGGACAACGGGTCTCAGTCTTGGTTGATAGTGGGGCCACCCACAACTTTATTGATGCACAGATGGTTGAGCGGAGAGGCATACAGACTGAGGGTTTTGATGGATTTTTCGTCTTGGTCCCAGGAGATTAGACTATGGCATGTGCTCGGTATGTCCTAGAGTTATCGGTGACGATGGGCACTTATACATTGACAGATCATTTCTTTGTGGTGGATATTCCGGACACCAACCTGATATTGGGTGTTCAGTGGCTCATTACTCTGGGGAAGGTCACGACAGATTGGAAGGCTCTAGAGATGGAGTGGGATGATCCCAAGACAGGGAGGCATGAGAAGATACAGGGACATCACACATACCCGCCTCAGACAGTGTCGGCACATAGGATGGAGGCGACCTTCCGCAAGGGAGACATAGAGTGGGCCGTAGAGTTGCGAGCTTCAGAGGCAGTGGATACAGGTCAGACAGTGCATCCTGAGCTACAGTCTATTCTCGACAGGTATGCCGCAGTATTTGGGGATATTCCACCAGGGTAGCCACCGGATCGGGGGTTTGAGCATACTATCGAGCTTGAGCAGGGGATACAGGCAGTGATCACCACACCGTATAGGCATCCCAAGGCCTATCGGGATGAGATAGAGCGTGCTATTCAGGAGTTGCTGGCCCTTGGTCACATTCGGCCAAGCACGAGTCCTTTTGCTTCTTCTGTAGTGTTGGTGAAGAAGAAGGATGGCACATTGCGAATGTGCATTGACTACAGGGCTCTGAATAAGAAGACCCTGAAGAACAAGTACCCCATTCCCAGGATCGATGAGCTGATGGATGAGTTGAGAGGAGCACGGTTCTTCTCAAAGATTGACTTGAGATTCGGGTACCATCAGATACGCGTGAGGGAACAAGACATTCCCAAGACCGCCTTCAGGTGTCATTATGGGCACTTCGAGTTTCTGGTCATGCCTTTTGGGCTGACCAATGCACCCGCTACCTTTCAGTCGTGCATGAACCACATTTTCAGGGGTCATCTGAGGAAGTTTGTGCTGGTCTTCTTCGATGACATACTTATATATAGCAGGACTTGGGAGGAGCATCTCCAGCACATTAAGACAGTTTTACGCATCTTGGAGGAGCAGCAGTTCTATGCCAAGCTCTCCAAGTGTGAGTTCGGCTTGACGGAGATGCTGTACTTGGGGCACATTATAGGGGTGGACGGGGTGAGAGTCCACGAGGAGAAGATCAGGGCCATCAGAGATTGGCTAGAGCCGAGGAATGTGACTGAGCTTCGGGGATTTATTGGCATTTGCACATACTACAGGAAGTTCGTCAAGGGCTTCTCACAGCTTGCTGCACCCCTCACAGACTTGACGAGGAAGGGGGCATTCAGTTGGTCGGACACAGCACAGTGAGCTTTTGATAAGCTCAAGGAGGTGATGAGCAGCTGCCCCGTGCTTGCATTGCCGGATTTCACGCAGCCATTTGTCCTCGAGTGTGATGCATCAGGAGAGGGGATTGGTGCGGTATTGATGCAGGGCGGTCACCCTATAGCTTTTGAGAGCCGAAAGCTCCTTCCGCATGAGAGGTTGTATTCCATATACGACAAGGAAATGTTGGCCATCATGCACGCATTGGCCAAGTACCGGCAGTATTTAGTGGGCAGCCGATTCAGGGTGAGATCAGATCACAACAGCCTCAGGTACTTTCTGGAGCAGAAGCAGTTGCAGGAGAGGCAGCAGAAGTGGATCAGTAAGATCCAAGCCTATGACTTTGACATAGAGTACGTCAAAGGCAAGAATAACGTGGTAGTTGATGCCCTTTCCCGTAGACCGGCCACGTTATCTCTTATGAGCTTGGACGCTGATTGGAGGGCTCGACTGTTGGTAGAGTACTCCAAGGACAGATTTGCGTGTGAGGTGTTGGATGGGCAGGTAGCAGATGACAGGTACAGGGTGGTTGACGAGATCATCTATTACAGGGACAGGATCTTCTTGACTGAGGGATCTCAGCTCAAGAAGAAGATACTCCAGGCTTCACACGATTCTCCTTTGGCGGGCCATCAGGGGTTCACCAAGACTTACAGGGCTATCCGGGAGAGGTTCTCATGGAAGGGCCTCAAGGAGGACGTACTCCAGCATGTCAGGGAGTGCGATGTTTGCCAGAGAAACAAGGGAGAGATGAGCCATCCTGCAGGGTTGTTGCAGCCTCTTCCCATTCCAGAGGGGAAATGGGAGAGCATATCGATGGACTTCATCACCGGGTTGCCCATGGTGTTGGGCAAGGACTACATCTTTGTCGTCGTTGACCGACTGACGAAGTATGCTCATTTTTTTGCCATATCCGCACACCACACAGCAGCGCAGGTGGCTGAGCTGTTCTTCAGGGAGATTTTCAGGTTACATGGTCTGCCTAAGACCATTGTCAGCGACAGGGACAGCCGCTTCATGGGCGGATTCTGGCAGGAGCTCTTCCGGCTAGTGGGGACGGAGTTGACACCGAGCACTAGTTATCACCCCCAGACAGACGGGCAGACAGAGATAGTTAACAAGTGGCTGGAGGGCTACTTGCGTAACTATGTCAGTGGGCAGCAGAGGGCATGGCTGAAGTGGCTGCATCTGGGTGAGTACTGCTACAACACGACGCATCACATGTCCATTGGTATGTCACCTTTCTATGCTTTATATGGATATCATCCCTTATCTTTTGTGGACATGATGTTTGGTGCTAGTAGGGCTCCGAGAGCCAAGATATGGATCCAAGAGAGCCAAGATATCCTCCGAGCTCCCAAGGATAACATAGCCACAGCATAGAATCAGCAGAAGTTGTATGCTAATAAGGGTTGGGTGGAGAGACACTTTGAGGTAGGAGACTTGGTCTACCTGCGACTACAGCCATACCGACAGTCTTCGCTTAAGCAGAAGGGGGCTGAGAAGCTTAAGCCTCGCTTTTATGGGCCATACAGGGTGATACGCAGGATTGGGCAGCTTGCATATGAGTTGGAGCTGCCCCAAGGCAGCAGGATTCATAACATTTTTCATGTATCATGCCTGAAAAAGGCATTGGGCCAATAGGTGACAGTCACAGAGGAGCTACCACCCACGGATGATGAGGGGCATCTGGTGTTGCAGCCGGAGGCTATTATTGATACTAGGGAGAGGCAGCTGCGGAGCAGGACGATCCGGGAGTTCTTGGTGAGGTGGAGGAACTTGCCGGATGAGGATGCCACTTGGGAGGATGAGAAGATATTGCAACATCCATCACTTCAGTTGCTTGAGGACAAGCAACGTTCTGCCGGGGGAGACTATAATATTCCTAATTAGCACCGCTAATTGGAATATTTCATTTTTGTATAGTTTGCCGCCTATAGTTAAATTAATAAATAAAAGTGAGAAAGAGGGGGTCAACTCACTTTAATAAAATAAAGTGCTTCCTAGTAGAGTAACGTTGTAACTTAAAGGAAAGCCTTGGGGGTCCACACTTTACATGAGAGAGGCCTCACGTAGGCTCTAGAGGCAACTGCGCAGGCATAGGAGGAGCTCATGGACGCAGTTAGGGTTTTGAGGGGAGCTAGCACTATAAAAGGTGGGAGTTTCACTCCATTTGGCATTATTGATATTGTTGATGATATTGAGCTAGACTTCTGTCTATTTGAGCACGCTGGCTGTTTAGTCGATCTGCAGCACTGTTTAGTGCGACTGAGTGTCTCTGGTCGGAGATCTCACCCTTGGCCCCGAGGGACTTCGAGTGCCTGCTCGGGCAAGGTTTTTCTTCAGTCTTTAGCAGGAGATTTTCAGGTGTTTTGTTGGGAGTTTTGCTGAGGATTTGAGCTTCATTGGGTGACTGCGTAGTCCTTGGAGGGAGGACGCAGTTTGAGTTGGAGCTGTTCAGTGGTAGAGATTTCTGCAGGAGATTCAGCCCTATTCCGGTGTGGAGGTTCAGCGTTTATCATTTGGCGAGTTTCTGGAGGAGTTGTGGCCCCATTTCAGTCTATTTCAGTTGGTGTCTGCGCTGGTCCTGGAGGGATAGCGTTTTTCTAGGAGGAGGGTTTCTGGGGGTGATTTTCGGAGGTGGTCCGTTTTGTATATGGTTTTTGGGTTTTGTCCGGGGTGGTGAGTTCAGGTGGTCTGCCGATTTTCAGCTCATTCCGGCAAGGGGATCAGCCCCTAGCTTCAGTTCATTCCAGCAGCAGCAGTTTACGGCAGTTTCTTCCAGCAGCTGGGATGCGGTTTCTTGTAGCAGCCATTTCCTGTTTTTCTGAGAGGGTTCTTCACTTGCCTTGAGCAAGGATAGGTGCATTTATTCTGATTATCCATTGTATCTCATTATATTCTCAGATTAATAAAATGTCTTAGCATTTCCGGCATTTTTATGTGTATTTGCTTTATGTTCTATTTTCGGCATTTCCTATATTGTCGTATGCTTGTATTGCTGTCTATTTCCCATTCGGGATATTACACCGTTTGAGGGTGTGGATCAGTAAGATATTTGGCATTAGAACTTCAGGTTAGCTGCAGATTTGATTTCTTTTATTCTTTGTCATGTTTTCCAGATCTGGAACCTAGATTTACTATACTCAGAGCTACTTAATAATAAACCCTCATATCTGTTGCACCGGTTTTCTCGCTTTGGTTTTTTCCGGGAACTTATGTCCAAAAATCTATGTGTCACTTTGTTGCATGAGCATATTATTCAGTAAATTATCTGCATGTGTAGACTGTAGTTGTGTTTATTTCAGTATTTTTTGATTCTAATTTATGAAAATAACTTGTATTAATTAAATCAAGTAGGAGAAATAAACCAATACACTGCAGTAGAATTTTCACATGGTATCGGAGCGATAACAGATCAAGCTGAATCTCTAGCAAACAGCTGAAGAAATATTTTTCTGCATGGTGGTAGAAGAAGCAGCAGATCCGGAAAGGGCATCTTGACAGCAGGAGAACGCAGATCTAGAAGCGGACAATGCTGTAGCTGCAGAAGGCCTTCAAGCTTATGCAGACCCTTCCTAGGGCAGCGTAAGGACTGCGTCACCCATTCTGGGGTTACACGGTCCACTCTGAGCAATGTTGAGGCTGGGCTAGGCCAGTCAGGAAGACACAATCCAGTCTCTTCTCCAACCGCAGAAGAATTTTTGCCAAGATTCGGAAGCAGTGCTTCAGATCTTCAACAGCGCTGGTGGGGTAGAGATTCTGTAGGTGTAGAACTGTGCCTAGCTAAGGCAACAAAGGCGAGAGGAAGACAGTGACTCAACAGATCTGAGCCAAATAGAAGACTCCCTTGAAGCATTCCTTGTAACAATTATCTACAATGACTAGCTATATAAAGCAAGGTTAGTCAATGATCTAGTGGTAAGTTGTTGGAGTTTTGTGGAGAAGATTATGGTTCAAATCCCATAATATCTCCTACCTTTTTACATGGCCGAAATATGGGATTTTAATACCATAAAATGTATTATGGTTAATCACATGATACGTGGGTGGAAAAAATAAGGTATAAAGTGAGCCAAGTTTGACTTTGTTGATCCCAGCTTGTATGAGGCACATACTTCTAGAAGATTTTATAGGTTGGATAATAAAATGTTATATTTTCAGATCCCTTGAAAATTTCAACGTCCACACATGAAGTGTCATTTAAGAACCTTTTTATTTGTCCATGTGTCAGCTGTTAATTGGTCCATATGTCATCTCGTCACCATGCCATGTGTCAGCCTATCATTTGCCACATGTCAGTCTGGAGTGTGGCACGTGTTGATGCTGCCCTTGTTTTGCCTTAAAATGCCCAAGGCCATAACTTTTTCGTAGAATGTTTGTTTGAGCCTATTCAAATTGCGTTGAAAAGGTCTTGATGAGCTCTTCGACAAGGATAACTTTTCATCAACATTTGAGACTGTACATTTGGATCGGTTGTGGGAATCCTCCTGGACATAGAGATCAATTCTTATTTTTAGTTATGCTTGTGGATATAGGAGTAACATTTGCACTCCCATATTGTAGTGACTCTAGTGTAATCCACAGTTCCATTGACCTACTTTTGTGGTCATTAGTTGGACTTCAATTTTTTTTTTCTTATCTTACACATCAAAGTTAGTTCCATTAAGCTTGTGGGGTTCCCTTGACCTATTATTTGGACTGTATTCATCAATATCCTATTGAAGTTAGAGCATAAATGCCAAAATCAAAGTAGCGTCTCCGCCCAATTAGCAAATGGAAAGTAAACCTAAGATTTGCAGGTAAGCTTGTCACCCAAATAAATCTGAATGAAAAATAACTTCTCATATTGACCTATTTGTGGTTATTTTCTGCATATTAAAAAAATTATCTTATCTTTATCCACATCATTATTACAGTGGGATACAAGACCTTTTTATATGGGCTTAAATCTAACTCAACGACCACATTAATTATGGAACACCAGGCCACCTTTTAACTACCACTTGCATTGGGGACCATTAAGGCCACCTTCTAACTAACACATTAATGATAGACCATTAGGGCCTTACATTAATTACACAAATTGTAGAAATTTCCTTTTTCCCACCCCGGTTTTCAGTTTCACCTTATTTCTCCAAATAGTTAAATGCCTTTTCCCATATCCTTACATTCAACAAACTGGAAAATAAATTTTTGCTGAAAACACAAATTCTGGAAAGTTTACAGAATGCTGGAAAATGCAGAAATAAAAATCAGCGAGCTTAAAACAATCATTCACACATTTTAACACAGATATTTTTGGTCAACATGACCCTGGAAAAACCCCCTACAACTCTTGGGGAAAACCAGTTTGAGAGCTCCTTCTTATTTCTGGAAAATGCTTTTACAGAGGTGAAATATACAGGAAAAAATTCCAGCAAATTAATTATAGACTTATCTGGTTTTCCGTGCTTGCCTCCACCTTGGAAAACGTGCCAGAACAACAAAATACTCAAAACAGAAATTTATTACAGCAAACTGCCTTTCTCGAAAACTGTGCTAGCTACCTTGAAAAACGTGCCCAACAACCTTGGAAATCGAGCCCTTTGTTGCTGTACTTTTCCTCAAAAACCGTGCTGCCTTTCTCCTCGAAAAACGTGCCACAAAACAACTGTACGGACTATTGTACGGATTGTTGTCTCGGTTTTCGTGCTGCTGTACGGCCTTGCTGCCTTGATATTCGTGCAGCCTCAAAAACCGTGCCCTCCTTGCTGCTGTACGGATTTGCTGAGTTTGCCTCTCCTTCACCTTCTCAAGCTCTCTTCAGAAAAAATCTCCAGCTCTCCTTCTCCTCCTCTCAATCTGCTCATGAAAGAATGAATGACCTTTTCCCTCCTTTTCCTTCTTAAACCTAACCCTAAGTGACTTTTGGGGAATCCCTAAATCCAATGGCTGAAATAGATTGAGATCTAGGGTTGAGATTAAATGCTCATTTAAATCTCACTTTCTATTTTTTAATTCACCCCACTTTAATAAAGACCCACTTAGTCATTTATTTCCAAAGTCACTTTTTCTTTCTAATTTTACATTGACTTTATTAAAGTCACTTTAAAATTAGACTTTAGTAACTTTATCACTTAAAGTCACTTTTAAATTAGACTTTAGTAACTTTATCACTTAAAGTTACTTTTAAATTAGATTTGACTTTATAAAAATTATAAAGTCACTTTAGGAGAAAAATTACATTCTTTTGGACACTTTTCCCTAGGCCAAAGATCAAAGCCTTAGGGAACCACCTGTCCTCCGGTAACCAAATTTCAACACTCCCTCTTACCGAGGAAGGTGTTCCTCACCACACCCATCTTGTCTTTGAAGTAGACATGCTTGCCCCGTGGTAAGGCTTTGGTAAGAATATCTGCAATCTGCTCGAGAATATACTCAAGCTTCACAGCTCCTTTCTGAACATAGTCTCTGATGAAATGATATTTGATCCCGATATGCTTTGACCTGTCATGAAATACTGGATTCTCCATGAGTTTAATGCAACTCTGATTATCACAGTAAATCACTGAAGGTCTCAACGGCTGACCAAATAAGCCAAACAACATCTTGTGAAGCCAGATGGCCTCACAACTAGCTAGAATGGCTGCCATATACTCTGCTTCCACTGAACTCAATGCTACTGACTACTGCTTTCGGCTGAACCATGACACCACTGCCGAACCCAACCCAAAACAACACCCTGAAGTGCTCTTCCTATCAGAAGCACAACCTGCCCAATCAGAATCAGTGTAACCTGCCAATCTCACTCCATCCCCCTGCCTGTAGTCCAGACCATAATCCATTGTCCCCTGCAGGTATCGCAAAATGTGTTTTGCAGCCACCCAGTGAACCTTCCTAGGCTCACACATAAACTGACTCATCGTGTTGACTGCAAAACAAATATCTGGTCTAGTGTTGACCGAATACATCAAGGAACCAATCAGCTGCCTGTACAATGTGGGATCCACCAACTCGGAATCCGAAGCATGAAGCTTCTTCCAGTTGGTGATCATCGGTGTCGACATGGGTCTACAATCCTCCATGTGGAATCTGCCAAGGATATCCACAATATACTTCCCCTGCCCCAGGAAGAAATGCCCCTCCTCCTGCCACACCTCCAAACCCAAATAGTAATGCATCAAGCCGATGTCCTTCATCTCAAACTCCGCCGCAAGATCTCTCTTGCAGTGCTCTATGAGTCTCTCTGCACCTGTAATGACTAAGTCATCCACATACAGCACCAGAATGAGAGGCTCCTCACCTATCACAATATAGTAAAGATTCGGATTTGCCTCTCTTTGTGAAACCCATCCCTTGCAAGTATGTATCTATCCTGGAGTACCAAGCTCTGGGAGCTTGCTTCAGGCCATATAGGGCCTTCTTCAGTCTGCACACATGGGACTCCTTCCCATGCACCTCAAAGCCTTGTGGCTGCTTAATGTACACCTCCTCCTGTATGAAGCCATTGAGAAATGCGGTCTTCACATCCATCTGGTGGATCTTTCAACCCATCTCTGCTGCTATCGATATAATGGAGCGGATTGAAGTATATCGAGCCACGGAGCGAAGGTCTCCTCATAATCAACTCCCTCTACCTGGGAGAACCCTCTAGCCACAAACCTCGCTTTGAATTTCTCAATGCTGCCATCTACAACATGCTTTACCTTGTAAAGCCATCTAGAAGTAACCACGGATTTTCCCTCAGGCCTCGGCACCACCTCCCAAACATCATTCTTCATGATAGAAGAATACTCCTCCTGCATGGCCTCTCTCCATACCTGCTGGCTAGCTGCCTCCTCATAGCTAGAAGGCTCAGAGTCAAGGATGTTGGTAGCCATTGCCATATAGCTACAAAACCTCTCAGGTGGTCTGCTCTCTCTGACCGGCCTCTTAGGCGCAACAACAGATGTGGCCTCTCTCAAGGTGTCCTGAAGCCACTTGGGCTTCCTCTTCCCTGAGCATACTTCTCCCATTGGAGAATGAAACTCCTCCTCCTCATCATCATTAGGAGCCTGAACTCCTGACTGTCTGTCTGTTGTCCTCTTGCCTGCACCTGAATCTGTAGATGCTGAGGTACTGTGTGAATTGTCCATCAGTGGACTCCCTAGTGAACTGCTCTGCGGACTGCTCTGCATGCTGCCCAAAGCACCACCCCTTTGACTCTGTGAGCCACTGCTCACTGACGGACCTGACATCGTCATAGATGTACCTCCGGATCCTCACGAGTCACCTTCTTTGGATCCCTATGGTCGACTCGGTACAACTGGCGAGGGTGCGAAGCGATCCGGGCCTCCCTCTAACTCCCGTGACCTCCTAAAGGCCCTATCCTCCTCGAAATTCACATCCCGCCTGACAACAACTTTCCTCTGTGCAGGAATGTAAATCCGAAAGGCCTTTGAGGTCTCACTGTAGCCCACAAAGATACGCTTCTCTGCCGTGGGCTCTAGTTTGGTCCTCTTCTCCTTGGGTATGTAGGAGTATGTGATGCACCCAAAGATACGAAGATGACCATTATTAGGCTTCTTCCCAGAAAAAGCCTCCTTCGGAGTCATGTTCCCCAAGGCACAATTCAGACTCCTGTTCTGCAAATAAACAGCTGTGTTGCAGGCCTCTGCCCACAAAAACAATGGCAACCCATGATCATGTAACATGGCTTTGGCAGCCCCTCCGATGGATCTGTTCTTCCTCTCCACAACCCCGTTCTGCTGGGGGTTGTAAGGAACAGTGAACTCCCTCCTAATGCCTGCCTCCGCACAATAGTCAACAAACTCTCCAAGGGTGTACTCTTCTCCATTGTCCGACCTCAGGGACTTGATCTTCCGACCTGTCTGTGTCTCCACAAGAGCTCTGAACTCCTAAAACCGCTTGAAGACCTCACTCTTGGTGTTCAAGAAATAAATCCAGGTCCTCCTGGAGTGATCATCAATGAATAAAACATAGTACTCATATCCACTCAAGGAAGCATAAGACATCCGACCGCTCACATCGGAATGAATCAAATCAAGTATCCCAGTCGCTCTGCTGTCACTGCTGGGAAAAGGGGATTTGGCAAACTTGCCCATTGCACATCCTCTGCAAGTATCAAAGTGATCAGTACTGAAATTTGGCACACCTGTAGTGATCTCCCGCAAAGTCCTCAAGGCTGCATGATAGATGTGCCCCATCCTGCGGTGCCAAATCTCACACAGCTCAGAACTGCTAGCTCTGCTGTCGGTACTACTGCTCAATGCCAAAAGGGGCTGAAATGCAAACTTGTACACCTTTGCATGGCGTACACCTATCACTCTAGCTGAATCAGTTGGAGCACCCCTGGGATATATCAGCACCTGTCCTCCCCTGAACGGTATCTCATATCCTCTATCCTCCAAAGCTAAGACGGATATGAGGTTCTTCCTCATCCCTGGCACATAAAGAACATCTGACACCTTCAAGGGAGGTTTAGAATCCCTCTGAAATGTCAGTGTTCCCACACCGACTGCTCTAACAACTCTGTCATCACCGAGTACTACCTCTATATCAGTGCCACTCTCTGAAAGCTCTGAGAAGTACTCACGGACTCCTGTCATATGACGTGAAGCCCCACTATCCACATACCAGATACCCGAAGATGCTCCGCTAGTCGAGGGAAATGCATGCTCCCTCTGAACCTCTGTGGCAGGTAATCCTGCACTAGAGGACTCACACACAATGAACCCAAATTCACGGTCAAAGCGATCTGCAAAGTCCTCAACCTCTGTTGATGTTGCCATGCTCTGGTTCTTCCCCTTTTTCTTCTTCTTCTCCGGACACACAACTGCATAGTGTCCCATCTTCTGACAATTCCAACACTTTACCTTGGAATAGTCCTTCTGTGTGTTACCCTGTTTACCTTTACCTTTACCTTTGCCCCCACCATTGCTTGTGGAAGCCTGCTTCTTCCCTTTGCCTTTCTTGCGTCCTGCCAACAGTGCTACATCCTCATCCTGCTCAACTGGCTTGGCTGCCCCAAGCTGACCTTTCCTGATCTCTGTCTGAATGCAATCATCCCCAAACCTCTCCCATGTGGGAAGGGTCTCACGTGCACAAACCCCATCAGCAAAGTTCATCCATGAACTGGGGAGGCCATTCACTGCAATCCGCACCAACTCAGTGGGTGGAATGGCCTCTCCAATCGCTGCCAACTCATCTCTCACATTAGTAATCTTTGGGAGATATCCAGCTGCACTATCAGTCTTACCCATCTTAATGGTCTTCAGCTTCTCCTTCAGGACCATTTTCCGGTTCTCATTGGTACTCTGGTAGAGATTGGACAATGCTGTCCACATCTCATGAGCATTTCTCTTTCCTCTCACATGAGGAATGCAATGGTCTTGATTCTGTCTAGAATCAGTCTCTTACCCTTGTTGTTCTTTCTATTATATGCTGCGAACTGAGTAGCATCAGTAGGCACATTAACAGGCTGCTGTGTGGTATGAACCATGATATCCCAGACTTCTGCCTCCTCAAAGATACTCTGCATTCTCTCCTTCCAAACGCTGTAATTGGTATGCCCATCCAACCTATCCTACACCCTCAATCCCAATGACATCCTGCTGTCCTAAAACTGAAAAATAGCACTGCTGTAGTAAAGATAAAAATTTTATTTGTGAAAAATCAGCTTGCTGGAATTTTCTGAGTGAAAAATCAGTAGGCTGTATTTTTCTCCTTGCTGTCCCAAACTGCACTTTCAGAACTCAAGCTTTGATACCATGTAGAAATTTCCTTTTTCCCACCCCGGTTTTTCAGTTTCACCTTATTTCTCCAAATAGTTAAATGCCCTTTCCCATATCCTTACATTCAACAAACTGGAAAATAAATTTTTGCTGAAAACACAAATTCTGGAAAATTTACAGAATGCTGGAAAATGCATAAATAAAAATCAGCAAGCTTAAAACAGTCATTCACACATTTTAACACAGATATTTTTTGTCAACATGACCCTGGAAAAACCCCCTATAGCTCTTGGGGAAAACCAGTTTGAGAGCTCCTTCTTATTTCTGGAAAATGCTTTTACAGAGAGGTGAAATATACGGGAAAAAATTCCAGCAAATTAATTACAGACTTATCTGGTTTTCCGTGCTTGCCTCCGCCTTGGAAAATGTGCCAGAACAGCAAAATACTCAAAACAGAAATTTATTACAGCAAACTGTGTTTCTCGAAAACTGTGCTGGCTACCTTGAAAAACGTGCCCAACAACCTTGGAAATCGAGCCCTTTGTTGTTGTACTTTTCCTAAAAAACTGTGCTGCCTTTCTCCTCGAAAAACGTGCCACAAAACAGCTGTACGGACTACTGTATGGACTGCTGTCTCAGTTTTCGTGCTGCTGTACGTCCTTGCTGCCTTGATATTCATGCGGCCTCTTGCTGCCTCAAAAACCGTGCCCTCCTTGCTGCTGTACGGATTTGCTGAGTTTGCCTCTCCTTCACCTTCTCAAGCTCTCTTCAGAAAAAATCTCCAGCTCTCCTTCTCCTCCTCTCAATCTGCTCATGAAAGAATGAATGACCTTTTCCCTCCTTTTCCTTCTTTAACCTAACCCTAAGTAACTTTTGGGGAATCCTTAAATCCAATGGCTGAAATAGATTGAGATCTAGGGCTGAGATTAAATGCTCATTTAAATCTCACTTTCTATTTTTTAATTCACCCCATTTTAATAAAAACCCACTTAGTCATTTATTTCCAAAGTCACTTTTCCTTTCTAATTTTACATTGACTTTATTAAAGTCACTTTAAAATTAGACTTTAGTAACTTTATCACTTAAAGTCACTTTTAAATTAAACTTTAGTAACTTTATCACTTAAAGTCACTTTTAAATTAGATTTGAATTTATAAAAATTATAAAGTCACTTTAGCAGAAAAATTAAATTCTTTTGGACACTTTTCCCTAGGCCAAAGATCAAAGCCTTAGGGAACCACCTGTCCTCCGGTAACCAAATTTCAACACAAATGTCCATTAAGCCAAGATGACAGTAAGTACTAATATTGGGTCGTTGCTTAAATTGACATCACCACTTAAGCTTGACTTGGTGAACAAGAATGAACAAAACAAGCTATCTCGAGTTAATCACAACTTCCATCATCCTAGGCAGGGTGAAGTTCGACAAATTTAGCTTCCATCACGGGTTTGGTCAAGATGCTAGTGATCTAGTCCCAAGTGTATCAATATTGCATCTAAATATGTTGATTATGTATTGGCATTCAAATATAGTATCGACGGACCTCAATATGCTTGTTCTTACATTGACACCTATGACGGCAACCAATTCAGATTCCACCTTGATTATCACACTGAATTGATGTTGTTTGTTTTTGGCAATGTCCAAGCTCTTCCAAACTTGTCCAAATCCATATGATTTCCTGCTTGACTATGACAACTTCTCTCTTTGTGGTTTTGGTGGAAGAAATGGGACTTGTAGACTACTTCCTGTTCAACCCTGCAACAAGACCCAAGCCAAAATTGTAGGCATAACAAGAAGTGGACTTCTACTTGTTTTGATCTCCATCCTGTTCTAAATTAATTTATCCAACCAAATTTGTCTAACTCACTTAAGATTATTGAATACCAAATTGGTATGTACCCTTAACATATCTAAGAAATAAATCCAATTGCTGTAATCTAATTGCTTTCCCTCGACTCCTACAGATTTGAAAACATGATGAACAACAAAGGTGATGTCAAGTCTGCTATGAGTTAAATATGAGAAATTGCCAACATGTTGGAAATACATATTAGCTTCCACTCGCAACAAAGTATGGTTGGTAGTCAATGTGACACCTTTTTTTTTTTTTGTAAGCTTGGCAGGAGTCAGGACTACATCTTCATCATGTCCAATAAATCACCCCGATTGGGGCAAGGAATTGAACCGGCGACTTCACATCAAGGAGTTCCTTAACAAAGCATCTGATCACCGTCTATCCAAGACCCCGTGGACCTCAATGCGACACCTTTTGACAAGCTCAAGGGCATACTTAAAACATGAAATGACAATACCATCATGTAATTGCAGAAGTTCAATCCTTTCAATCTGAATCAAAAGGCCCAAATTATTTCATGAGTTAATGAGTCTTTTATTCATATCAATAATTATGTCATTGTTAGTACTATGAACTGTAAGAGTTAAATTATCTACATATGACAAGGATACAATTTTTTCCAGACATGTTTGACATATGGTTTATGATGACAATGGCAACGATTGAAATTGCTAGAGAGAATTTATCAATTTTCTCACACCGTTGCTGCGGGTTTGCTTCAACTGATATGATGACTTCTTCAACTTGTAGACAAGTTGAGAAGTGCCATCCTCAATGGGACCAGGGGGGTGCTCCATATAAATCTCATTGTGAAAATCACCATTAACAAGAGCTGATATCATGTCCATCTGATGAATCTCCCACTAGAAGGAACAAGTGACAAATAATGCTAATGGCACCCATCTTATCAACAAGAGCAAAAGTCAAGTAATCAATTCTTTTTGTGAAAGGCCCTAAATAGTTAAATACTCATTTATTTCATTTAACAAGAAATATTAAACAAACTCTTCATTCTAACCCTTTATGGGAAAAGGTAACAGTGAGCAAGAAAATCCAAAAAGACCAAAAATCCCCTATCCCAATCGATGTTTTCCATCAATTCACAATATTTTGATGAGATATCGCTGTATTATCATACCCATCAAAATATTGTAATTTTTTGGACTGATAGTATTGGGAAGGAGAAAAACTCACAATATATTGCATATGATATTGTTGTATATGTCCCTTACGTGTCTCTTTCCCATTTGATATGATATTATTAGTTTTTGTGCTCATGATACAAATCATTGTGGATAAAGTTAAACTTTCTTACTGTGATACCTTGCATAGTCCTTTACTTTTTCCAAAAGTATAGCACAATAATTTCCTCTTCTGAGATTATTAGCAGATCAGGTTGATGTGTTGAGTTTGAATTGAGGTTGATCCAATCACTAGACTGTTTCAAGCATCAATTTTAAAATTTATGAAAATGTGTAATGCTTGTAGACTGTAGTCAAGTTTTGATTAATTTCTGAGTTATGGTAGTTTAAATTGTCCATATAATAACTGTGAATGTATATTATCAACTTAGCTGTTCAAGTGTTATATGTTGTTAGACCTTGTTATTTTTATTGGATCTCAACATATCGGGGAAATTTTACTGATTCTTTTACATCTCAGCTCATTTTAGGAGGAAGAAGGCATGAAGTGCTAGTTAGATTTGGTTCCTTGTTTTGCAGGTAAAAAATATGAAGCTTTGGAAGACTCTGGGCCAGAAGATACAGCAGTTAATTCTTCTCGGCGTGCCGGACAAGTTATAATGGATGATGAACCTCGTATTCGTAACAGATCAAGTGGTTTAATAGGTCGTGGTTCGAGGGTTGCAGAGGGTTCACTGGAGCTTTTAGGACTTTTGCGAGTTCTTGGAGAAGCATTCAGGCATTGTTGCATGCATCGATGCAAGGTATTTGTTATATAAGCTAGGTATCTTATATTGGTTAATTTTACACAAATTTCAAATTGAAATCATTATTAGCAGTTTTGTAATTCATGGAGAAGATTTTCTGAATGTTTAATATCTGTGAGTGAAACAGGAGGCTCTACAGGTCTTTTGTAAACTTCCACACCATCAATATGCTACAGGATGGGTACTATGTCAGGTCAATTCACTTTCTGCTCTTTTGTTGGTGTGATTTTGAATTTTAATGAGATATTTCATTACAAAGCACTTTACTTCTGCACCATACAGCTCTATTAAAACTAGAAAGAGGAAGATTCAGGAGTTGCTAATCGGGACATTGCTTAAAGAATGTAGGATGAGATGGTTAGAAATATCTGTCACAGTCTAGGTGGAAAGGTTGATGTGTTTTTACTTTTAACTGTTTAATTGGAGAAGCTATTTTACATGTTTCTAGTCTTTATCAGAAAGAAAAAAATGAAAATGAACTAAAGGTTGGTCTGATGTATGTATTTAACATAATGTATTGGTTTGATGGAACTTTGGGCACTTTATCAAAAGACTGTAATATCTTCACCTTCTGTACACTGATTTGGATGTTCTTTTTTTTTTCTTTGAACTTGGGTATTTTTAGGGAGGAACTTGGATCTAGAGCTACTTTTTTTATATTCTACATAGAAAGTTTCAAAGATGGATGTAAATACTAAATACTGTTACCCTTTTTTTCCCTTGAAAATTTTGCAAAAAGAAAAATAAAATTCTTCCACTTTTTCCTCCAAGACAGAGCTCTCATACTACTTGTAGTGAATATTCATAAATAAAAACAATACTAAAATGCATCTGCACAGGAGTAGAGACATGAAAATGGATAGGACCTTTGAGGAAGGGTAATATCGTCAAATACCAATGTTCCACCAAGACTCCGGTGCAGGGAGGCGCGGGTGTGGGGAGACACACAGGGTGGACGTTTGGGAGTACCCTCAAATTTTAGGGAAATTTCGGGGGTGCAGGGGGATGTCGGGGTATATATATAAAATTCATGTTCATATTCATTGTTCAATAATGAAAGCATAAATATTAAATAGACTAATAGTAATACGGATACCAATACAATGAAAAATTGAAATTTGATCCACACATAAAATTTAAATTCATAACTGATTTAAATAATGACATACATTGATCCATCCTCATCATTCATTTTGATACATACATCATTCATATGATGTACTCAATATTCATCCATACCATGAGGTTCAATAAAAAAATTCAATAATGAAATATTCAAATACATTGATCCATATCATTCATCATTCTACAATCTACATTGATTTAAAAATTAAATTCATCATTTGTCATTGTAGAATCTAAACTGAAAGCAAAACATACTAGTATATTACTATATACTATATACTAGACACTGAAGCTTTAACACTAAATTTATATAACTCAAAGTTTCAAACTCAAAAATAATTAAGAATGAAGAGTTTGGGGTCATCAATATCTAGTGTCACAACTGAAAAGTTAAAAGTGAAAAGTAAAAATGGATAATGAACACTGAAAATAAATTCAACATCAAGGACTCAATCTCAATGATTGGTCCTCTACATCCATCTGCTGCATGAAGTCATTGAGACCATCAATGGGAATGTCGTTATTTGAGTCAGAGTCACTCTCTTGAGTAACCAACGCAACTCCAACTAAACCATGTTGTAGCTCATCTGGTCCATCCTCATAATCTATCTGTGCACTATCATCTGGATCCACATCCCATCATGTTGTCGGTCCCCTCCAATACTCTGGTGTCTTCCTATGTGCAAGATGTAGAGAACTGTGCACTACAAGTAGCTTCTTTTCTTTTCTTTGAGGGGGGACGTCGAGACATACCCCTTTTGGGGAGTCTCGTACCCCACATTGGGGAAACGCACCCTCTTGCGTCTCCCCAAGACTCCCCAAAAAGGGTGCGCGGGGAAACACACCCCTAGTAGACTCCCCGTCCCTGGTACGTGGAGTGCGTGCACCCGACCCTAGGGGACGCATCCTCGTCGAGCATTGTCAAATACTCGTTAAGGTGTGAAAATTCCTAGATCTAAATGATCTCTGGAATCCTACTGCAACCAGCTGAATTTTCTTCTCCTATTTGTAAATTACATTACAGAATTATTTAAGATTTCTTCATGAAATATTGAATTAAATTACTGAAGTAGCCTACACTTAATTACTTATGATTTTGAAACATGGAAATTGAGCAAAGAAAATATATAAATAGGGCACCGTTATTTTTGGACGAAAGTCCCCGGAAAAACCCAATGCGGGAAAACCGATGCAACAGATCTGAGGGTTTGATTTTATTAAGCAGTAGCAAATTCTAAATACATATCTGAATACACAAAGGTAATTTAGTTACAGAGAGAGAAATATTGGCAAAAATACTGTGAGTTTTACCTCACTCAATCATTGAAAAAAATCTCGGCTGATCCAGTCACTGGATGAAGTGCCTTGGCAGGCCCTGCGCTGCCTCGGTGCAGTCCTTGCGTCAACCTCTCTAGGCACTGCGTCACCTAGGTAGGTGATCGATCTGCAGCCCAGAATCACTGCTCTCAGCCTCTCGATCTCACACCCCGGTCCTGGCTTCTGAAATTGATTCTTCTACAAAATCTTAGACTCTTTCTCACCCTCTGTGTTGACTCTGCGTGGCCCTGCGTGGCCTTGTGTCAAACTTTGCGTGAGAGGTATTGGACTACTCTCTGCCTCTCTCTGTTGATGATTCTCTGGCTGAGAAAATATATCTCCGGAAGCTATCCCTGCTCCTCACTGCGATGGAATCACTTAGATTGAATTCTCCTCTGAGCACTGCTCACTTCAGAAAATCGATCACTTGGATTCATTCGATGTATCTTTCCAAATGACCCTCAAGCCTTCCTTTATAGCCTTCTCATTGAGGCTTCAATGGCTGAGATTAGATCTCCAATTAACGACTAAGATTATAACTTGACTTGATCCATGTTTTCTAGAATATTCACACTCTGTTTTATTAATACCCTTTAATTATTTAATTTTCCTAAGTTTAAACTTAGGGTCATTAAAATAATTAATTATTTTAATAAAACACAGTCTGAGTGGAATTTTCACAAACGATTTCTGGGTTCTTTGGAATACATCTGCCTAAGCCTCTCCCCAAATTTTGAAACTTAGAGCGTTCCTATGCTACCAAAAATCAACACTCCCTCTTAGCGAGGAAAGTGCTCTAATAACATGCCTGCTGCACATTACTCTGACCCTGAAGCATCCTCTGCACTGCTGATGTGTGACAAGCTGTCCACCAACCACTGTGTTGATGTTGTAACTGTACTGTTGCCCTTGACACTGCCATTGCCAATGCTACATCCGTATTACAACTCCCTCTCAAGTGCTGCATCTACTATGCTGCTAGCACTGCCACTAGTAACACTACATCTGTACCGCAACTTAGTTGCTGAGAGAAGCAACTGAAACCACCCAAAAACTGAACAAAGCGTTCTGTGGATGCACCTCGGTGCTGAAGATTTGACTGTTGCTAGTCCCAGGCTGCCCTCTGAAGTCACTGTGCTGTTGAAGCTACTGCACTGTGCCTCTACACATTGCTGCCTCTCTGCTCTGCGCTGCTCAAATTTTGCCGCTGCTAACCACTGCATCTGTCGCTCCATCAGTCCTTGGCTCCCATTGAAAACTCCTCCATCCCGCTACTACTGATCATGGGCTTTCGTAGTAAGGTAATAATCCATGAGGTGGGTTAGTCAAGGATCCTGCCCAATTGAAGTTCAAGGTGAACTACAGTTCAATGTTGCCCCATCTACCTCTTGGAGATGCGTGAGCACTCATGGCGTACTCACACTTCCAGATGACGTAGTTGGAGGCTCCCTCCAACTGGTCCTGATCTCTAAGCCATGGCTGTAAAAAATGTCGAATCTGCTCCTCTTCTTCCCCCTCTGTGCAACACTAGACAAGCTTACACACTCCTTGTGGAGCTCCTAGATCTGCTGCTCAGATCTTGGAAAAAGCTGTAATTTTCCGGCAGGGAACTTCCTGAGAGAGAGAATTCTCTCACTATGCTGCTTCTTCCTCTTCTGACACTTTCTGCCCAGAAAAATCAAGATCTGCATGTAGAAACAACGTCCCACCAGCTTTGCGCTGCTCCCTCTGCCTTGGCAAAAATTACGATCTATAAGTCTTACCACTCTGTCGACTCACTCAGAAAGAGACCTTGGAAATTTCAGCCCCCTTGGCCTAGACTGCCCAATCAATCTGGGGATTCGAATTGCTGCTTTTTGCAGCTTTTCGGCCTCCGTCACGCGTTGGATCTGCTATTCCCGTTTCACAATGCAAGCTCTGATACCATGTGAAAATTCCTAGATCAAAGTGATCTCTAGAATCCTACTGTAACCAACTAAATTTACTTCTCCTATTTGTAAATTACGTTACAAAATAATTTCAGATTTCTTCATGAAATATTGAAGCAAATCACTGAAGCAACCTACACTTAATTGCATATGATACTGAAAGAAGGAAACAACACATATTTCATTAAATTTGGAATTAAAAATTGGATCTAGAATTTCATAATAACCAAAAAAGCCAATTCTAGTGATGTCCTTATAATAATGTTTTTCCAATTTTAATGAAATATGTGTTAAACTGATGAAAGAAAATATACACATAGGACACCATTATTTTTGGACGAAAGTCCCCAGAAAAACCCAATGCAGGACATCTGGTTCAACAAATATGAGGGTTTGATTTTATTAAGCAGTAGAAAATTCTGAATACATCTCTGAATACCACAAAGGTAATTCAGTCACAGAGAGAGAAATACTAGCAGAAAGATTGTGAGTTTTACCTCACTCAATCACTGAAAAAAATCGCGGCTCACTCAGTCACTGGATGAAGTGCCCCTGGTAGGCCCTGCATTGCCTCTGCGCAGTCCCTGCGTTAGCCTCCCTAGGCACTACGTCACCCAGCTAGGTGATCGATCTACAACCCAGAATCACTGCTCTCAGCCTCTTGGTCTCACATCCCGGTTCTCGGCTTCTGAAATTGATTCTTCTGCAAAATATCAGACTCTTTCTCACCCTCTACACTGCCTCTGCGTGACCCTGTGTCAACCTTTGCGTGAGAGCTGTTGGATCTCTCTCTGCCTCTCTCTACTGACGATTCTCCGGCTGAGAAAATCTCTCTCCGAATGCTATACATGCCCCTCACTGCGTTGGAATCACTTAGATCGAATTCTCCTCTGAGCACTGCTCACTTTAGAAAATCGATTACTTAGATTCACTCGATGTATCTTTCCAAATGATCCTCAAGCCTTCCTTTATAGCCTTCTCATTGAGACTTCAACGACCAAGATTAGATCTCCAATCAACGACTAAGATTATAACTTGACTTGATCCATGTTCTCTAGAAGATTCACACTTTGTTTTATTAATACCCTTTAATTATTTAATTTTAGTAAGTTTAAACTTAGGGTCACATTAAAATAATTAATTATTTTAATAAAACACATTCTGAGTGGAATTTTTACAAATGATTTCTGGGTTCTTTGGAATATATGTGCGTAAGCCTCTCCACAATTTTGGAGACTTAGAGCACTTCCGATGCTACTAAAAATCAACATAAGGAAGGAGCCACTCAACAAGCCATGCTTGCTAGAAGACAAAACAAACGTCGAACACATCTCAATAGAATGCTATTCTTGTATTTATACTTTCTCATGCGTATTCCTGAAGGTCTATGCCAATCACTCTTCATTATTATATTAATTTACTTTAACCACCAAGGTGGTGTGGTACCTGCTCAGATGTACCTAGTAGGAAATGAAGACCCCCCCATTGCCCAATGGATAGGGCACTTGTAAAATTTTTTGAAGATCAAAAGTTGTAAATTTTCGAAGATGTTCTATGCTTGATGCAACTTTACTTTAAACCCGATATCAAATAGCAATCACATAAACATGAAAGTAAAATTTTGATAGAACATACCAATAGATCAACGGAAGACAAACCAAAAACACACTTAACTTGATCAGCGAAATATATGAGTTGTGGTGCATTACGATGGTCAATAGTATGCTTCAACCAGCAAAGTCTCCTCACGGTCAACCAACCAGAAGTGTGTGATGAGTGGATGATGAAATGAACTCCAAGTCTGTCCAATATATATCCATCTGTGAGGGTGTGTGACACATCTATTGGGGCTCCAAGCCTACATTACCAATCTCGCCGACCTTGCACATAAGTGGAATAAATTAAAAATAAATGTTCTGCTCATCTGATCAAGATGATCTTTAGATCGATCTTGCACCTCTTCGAAAGAGGAATCCAATAAAAATATTGGCATCATCATCTAAGCAGTACAACATGGAGTTTGGACCTAGTTGCCCAAAATTAACACTCCCTCTCAACTAGGGAGAACTCCATCCACCTGTGCCATCCAAACATCGTGCGTCATCCTGCCGTAACTTGCTTTGCTGGCTTCTTTATTTCAAACAATGAGTCACAAAGACATCACTCTCAGTTGACCCGAAGTCAACTCAGAGGCCCGAAACCTCTATAGGACTCAAAGGAGTCTTATACTAACCCGAAGTTAGTTTAACTAACCCGAAGTCAGTTGGAGGTTCAAAACCTCACTTGGACTCAAAAAGAGTCATATACTAACCCAAAGTTAGTTTAACTGACTCGAAGTCAGTTGGAGGTCCGAAACCTCACTAGACTTGATCCCAAATCAAGTGGTTGGACACGTGCCATCCTAGACATAGAGAGTACGGAAATATTTGATGCTTCCATTGGTCTTGCTATCGGTCTCTATCCACATTTCCCACCTCATTGGCCAAGATGAGAGGTACTTTCCATGAGTCCGGGATTCCATGGGTAGGATGCATACGAGGCATAGATCAAAGAGAGGCGAACGAACTCAATATCATCACGGTGCGGCGGAAGCACAACAACAAGGTTTAGCAAGCCTAGCCCTGTGGTTGCTTACAGCTCTAAGAAGCTATCCCCAAAGCCCCCTGGAGCTCCCAGAGCTCATCGTCCAACAGGGCCCTCAGAATATGGTCGTTCCACGATTCCAAGATTCTCACGAAAGGTTAGGAACATGACCTCCCCCAAGGGCTTTGTGAGAATATCTGTGACCTGCTCATTAGTTCCTATATGATCGAGCCTTACGACGCCTCGCTGTACCATATCTCGGATAAAATGGTACCTAATATCAACATGCTTGGATCGATCGTGGAACACGGGATTCCTTGAAAAGCTAATCCCACTCTGGTTATCGCAAAGGATAACGGTGGCATCTAGCATATGTCCGAACAACTCACTGAAGAGCTTTCGCAACCAAGTAGCTTCACAAAAAGCCATACACATTGCAATGTATTCGGCCTCAGCGGTGCTCAAAGCCACCGACTTCTGCTTCATGCACGAAGCAGAACCAAGTGTGAAGCAACATCCAGATGTGCTCTAGCGATCCACCACACTGCGAACCCAATCAACATCCACAAAGTCTCAAACTCCCATGGTCTATTGTGCCCTAAGATATGTCGAGTTTCTTGGCACCAACCCAGTGAATGTTACAAGGATCAACCATGTGTTGACTTCAAGTGTTCACTGCAAAACATACGTCCCGACGGGTGTTCACTAAGAACATCAGGGCCTCTATGAGTTGTCGATACTCAGTAGGATTTTCTAGCACGGGCCTAGCAGCGTTTCCACTCAACCTTTTAAAGTTGAGCTCCATTGGTGTCGACACGGACTTACATTCCACCATATCAAATCTTTCCAACAACTTCACAATGTATTTTCCTTGAGATTGGAAAATCTCGCCAGGTCTTTGCTAGACCTCCAAGACTAGGAAGTAATGCATTAGTCCTAGGTCTTTCATCTTGAACTCAGAAGCGAGCTCCCTCTTACACTGATGAATGGGAGGGCCAACACTTGTCAGGAAGAGATCGTCCACATAGAGAACCAAAATGAGAGGCTTTTCTCTATCCACCTTGAAGTAAAAGTTCAGATCAACATTACTTTGAGTAAAGCCCAACTTCATCAAGCAACTATCTATCCTCTCGTACCAAGCCCTGGGGGCTTGCTTCAACCCATACAGGGATTTATTCAACCTGCATACATGAGAATCTCTATCCTGGACTTCGAACCCTAGAGGTTGCTCCACATACACCTCTTCCTTTATCGAACCATGCAGAAAAGCGGTCTTCACATCCATCTGATGAAGACTCCATCCTTGCGTAGTAGCAAAGGTAATAATAGATCGGATGGTGGTATAGCGGGCCACAGGTGCAAATATATCATCATAGTCTATGCCTTCCTTTTGAGAGAAGCCTCGGGCAACGAATTTTGCCTTGAACTTTTCAGCGCTACCATCAGATCCATGCTGGATCTTATAGAGCCATTTCGAGGTGACAACAGCTTTGTCCTCCGGTCTCAGAACCGCATCCCAGACATCATTCTTCATAATGGACTTGTAATCTTCATGCATAGCATCCTTCTAGACTTGTTGCTTTACGGCTTCTTCAAATGATCCAGGCTTAGATTGTACAATTATACTCATGGCTGCTAGATACCCTTGGTATCTATTCGGCTTCTTGCTTTCACGGAATGTCCCCCTTGGGGCCATATGTCTCTCGGCATCTTCGAGAGTATCCTGGAGCCATGAGGGTCATTGAAGGAGGTGGATCAATGGGGTCCATCGGATCCTTCAACATCGGGCATCATCTCATCCTTCGGTTCTACCTGCTTCCCTATTTTTTCATCATTGTCTTCCTTGGAGCTAGGAAAATTTATCACTTTCCTGAGGGAAGCATCTTCATCGAAGGTGACATCGTGGCATATCTCCACTTCTCTTTTGGCACAACCCTGACATACACCTTCATGATCATTTTTGAAGTCGAGCATCCCTGTCACCACCTTCCTTGCTTCGGGAAGGGCTTTGTAATGAAGGTGTCCAAGCCTCCAGTACCATAATTCGGTTTGACGAATTTTTCACATGTCATCACCCCCGATGGACTTCCTCCAACCTGGTAGAGTGTATCAATTCTAAAGCCAATAATGAGAGCTTCCTTGAAACTCTTCTTCCAGATGCGTACCTTTCCATCGACGAATGCCACCTTGAAACCTTTGTCATCTATGCTCGAATAGACACAAGGTTCTTCTTCAAATCAGGGACATACAATACATCTTGCAAACAGAGGACTTGACCTTGAGATAAATGGAGGGTCATAGTCCCTGACCCTTTCACGGGATAGGTGGCATTATCTCCAAGGATAATTTTCAGATTAGTATCCTTCTTAATCAAATCAGAGAGAGCTTCTTTAAACCCAGTGAGGTGCCTTGAAGCACCACTACAATCAACTAGACATCCAAGGTGTCGGCTGGAGATGCAACAGAAAGGGCATATACAAGAATGAATTCATTTCTTTTATTGTCAACAACACTAGATTCTTCATACCTGGAATTTCTTGACCTTTTGAAAGGTTGCCCATGTCCATTTCGACCAGAGGGAGCCTTCCTCTTTCCTTTGAATCTGTTGTTCCTTTGATTGTCATTCCCCCTGTTGTTGTTGTCATCATCCCCTGGAGGATCCCCTTCTATTAGGGCATTCTCTAGCATAGTGGCCAAACTTGTTACATGTCTAACACCTTCCTTTCTTTCCTTTAGCCCCTGCTCTTCCATGGTTCCTCAGACCAACATTGATCTTCTTCTTAGCATGAGCGGTGTAGGCAACATTACCTTCATTTTCATATTCCATCATTTTTGTCTCCTCTTGAGTGCATCTCGACAATACTTCATCAAAATCAGGAATCACATTATTATTGAGAATGGCAGTAATGAATACATGCCATTCAGAGGGGAGACCTCCAAGTGCAATGAGAACGATTTCTCGATCAACTATTGTTTCCCTAATGGCGAGAAGGTTATTCCTGATTTCGGTCAACTTTAGAAAATAGGATTGAACGGATTCATCCTTGCCTTTCTTGAGATTCTTCAATTGGTTCTTAAAGAAAAGAACTTGATTTACATTGTTAGCCCTGAACATATTAACCAACTTGTCATACATCTCCTTAGATGTGCCCAACTTAGAGATGTAAGCAACCAGACTTTTGTGGATGGAATTCCGGATAATCAACTTAGCTTTGATTTCCCCTTTTCTATACTTCGTCTTTGTGGTAGTAGGTGCAGATAATGGAGGCTCTTGGATTTTACCTTGCACATAGTCCATGACCTTTTGATCTTCCTAAGACCAAGTCCAAAGACATCTTCCAAGCATGATAGTCAGACTTGCCAGTCAACTTATCATCAGCTTTGAAGCCATTATAATTTGAGGTACCCATGGGTCCTTAACAAATGCCACTTCTTTGGTGATTGCTCTCAAATATAACTTGGGCTTTGTCTTCACCTTAGCTCTGATACCATATAAATTTTCGAAGATGTTCTATGCTTGATGCAACTTTACTTTAAACCAAATATCAAATAACAATCACATAAACTTGAAAGTAAAATGCTGATAGAACATACCAATAGATCGATGGAAGACAAGCCAAAAATACACTTAA
This sequence comes from Pinus albicaulis, assembly GCA_034641835.2. Classification (NCBI taxonomy): domain Eukaryota; kingdom Viridiplantae; phylum Streptophyta; class Pinopsida; order Pinales; family Pinaceae; genus Pinus; species Pinus albicaulis. Next base: position 44,496,530 of record MU968363.1, read on the forward strand.
CTTGAACAACAAAATATATGAGTTTTGGTGCGTCACGACGGTCAACAGGTGCTTCAACCAGCAAAGTCTCCTCACGGTCAGCCAACTAGAAGTGTGTGATGAGTGGATGATGAAATGAACTCCAAGTTTGTCCAATATATATTCATCTGTGAGGGTGTGTGACACATCTGTTGGGGCTCCAAGCCTACATTACCAATCTGGTCGACCTTGCACATAAGTGGAATAAATTCAAAATAAATGGTCTGCTCATCCGATCAAGATGATCTTTAGATCGATCTTGCACCTCTCCGAAAGAGGAATTCAATAAAAATATTGGCATCATCATCTGAGCAATACAACATGGAGTTTGGACCTAGTTTCTCAAAATTAACAAAAGTCCGTTAGGGCATTTCTGCCCCTTTTTCTCTCAATCTTCTCTCTATGCAAATTCCGTGCCTTTGCAAGGGAATTGCAATACATGTCACTAGAATGATGAATTTATGTAATAGGCTTAGACCCTTGGAACCTAGTTAATAAAGAAGTCACTTTTGAGTGTTTTTTTTCGCTTGATTAATTATTTTCGCTTTTTAGTGAAAATGACTCATCAAGTTTTTTCACTTATAATCTCCAAAGCTGGAGTGCATTTTAATAGCTAGGTCTTGAGTGGTTTTCTAAGTCTAGGGTCAATGTATATTACCATGCTCGGCATTTCCCAGAATTTTACGGAATTGCATTAAGTATTTTTAGGCTTTTTAAATAATTGAAAATTTCCTGCATAACAATTTCTTTTAATTAATTTGTCTGTAATAAGTTAAAGTGTGGCACTAGGAAATGTTGTATGGCATGTGAGTACTCAAGATTCATACTCATAGTACTAACATTATCCTAGTACCCACTTTGGGGTGCAAATAATTGATTTTTCCTCACCAAAATATATTTTTACTAGAAAAGTGAGGAAAAAGACAAGGAAAATCAGCCATAAATACAATGGGGACAACGAGTCATAAATAAGCATGATCTTCCTGCTTGGGGCGACAATGAGTTTGATGGAAACTTCTCGTTGAAAGAAGTGTACTCCTACATATCTTAGAAGCACAAATTTGGTTCTCAGCCTTTGGCTGACAAAGATGTGGAGTTGGGAGGATCCTCTCAAATTAAAATGCTTTTTATGGCTTGTGTATCATAACAGGATTCTTACCTGGAAGAATCTCTCCAAAAGAGGATTCCAAGGACTTGGCATATGTCCGATGTGTGGAAAGGTGAATGAGGACGTGGTGCACCTCATTCTGGCCAACCCCTTTGCTGGAGAGATTTGGACAGAGGTGTCCAAGTACTTCAATTTAAATGCCGTGGTGGACTGAACATCAATTGGAGGTTGTCTCTTAAGTTGGACATGTTAGAAAATCAAAAGGTAGAAAACATTTTCTTACTTTGACAATAGCTTGTGATATTTTTAATTATATTATCTTCTTTTCATCAAGCAACTATCAAACCATAAAGAGCATGAAGATCACAACAACAATAGAACAAATTATGTAGGATTTCAGCCAGGTCAAAATCCCGTCCTAACCCCAGTCAAAATTCTCTTCTTCTTATAGAACCAAGTCAAAATGAGACATCCAAGACCTCTAGATCAAGATAAAGATTCCCTCCAAGCACCAAATCAACCCTCCAAAGAATTCTCTCCAAACAAGACAAGGCCTCCAAAATTCAACGAAGGTCAATGCTTCAAAGTTCTGTCTCAATGAAGGTTTCGACCTCCATTCCAAGTTTGCAATTTCGGCTTTCAACTTTAGACCTACAATCAACCTAGAAACCCTAGAAAACTTGCACATGTGAGTTGCAACAAGATCAATTTTAGATCTTTGACTTCACTAGGGCTTCTCTCTCCATCGCTAGGGCTACTCCTCTTTCTTGTATCTTCACACTTCTTTTCTATTGAATATTGAAGATGTGAGTGACATGTGTCCAAAAAGGTCGAAGTCTTCTCTAATATATACCTTTTCCAATAGGTTGAATAGCCACATCAAGGCTGACTTGTCACAGTTAGGGCTGACTTGGTCTTGGACGCAAATCTAACTTTCTTGACTCAATTTTTTTTTTTTTTGATATAAATAACCCAAGAAGGGTCTAATACACGTGACAAAAATTCTTCTGATTCATGACAAACCATAGAAGCAGTAAATGCATGTTTTGACCTAGGAGACAAATAAAAGAGCATGCAACCTGTTGTCGCACAAATTATATAGGCTTGGTGTGACAACGTCTCAGGGTAGGGGCTGCACTCTGATCCCCACCCACTCCATTCTAGTTGTCTCCCAACAATAGGCTATGGGGGGTAGCCCCTATGGAAGATGAAAATGAAAGGCAAGTTGGCAACCAACGAGTCTAAGAGACACGATTGAATGGCCTAGCCACTTGGTTGATTTAGCAAGCTTTTAGAGATTAGATTAGATTCTTAATTAAAACATTGCCTAATGGAGTCAACTTGCTTTATATCAATTGGGGACCAAATGACCAGATGAACAACTGCTGCTTGAATTCTTAAATATCCTATATGCTATGCAAATCCTATGACTTAGGTGTGACGCAATAATCTTGATTACTTTTAATTAGATGCGTATTCTAGATGTATCCTTCCTCTTAACTATTTCGAAGCCAGTCTCCAGAGTAGGTTGTGCGAAAGAGGCCAAGGGAAAGCAAGCAAAGGCTTGATTAACGATACCTCCCCTTGGGTACTAACCACCTGGTGCCTCCGGTGCTGCAGAGACTTTGGCTATGACGACTGTAAGGTCACCGCGTTAACCACTAAAGAGGTGCTAGACTCCTCAAGCTAGATTAGGAAGGTGGCCCTATTTTCTATCAACCAAGCTTATGCTTGGAGGTAAGTTATTAATGCAAGATTAATTCTAGGATGCAATGCACTATGAGTTGAGTGATCTTAATGTGAGATTGTTTACAAATTTTAAGAACTTAGTTATTATTTGAGTTATGACCACATGTACTTAACAGTGGCAAGTAATAGACAATCTCATCAACAAGAATATGTGCCAATTTTGCAAGTGCCAACATGATACAAGAGATACCCACAAGATACAATTGCCCAAAAATAAGATAGATGCTCTTCACAATGATTCACCAATGTAGAGTATGACAATTAGAACACTTGTCCACTTAGAAACAATTAGCCAATGATATAGGACGCTAATGATGCTTACACAACAAGATTATCAATGCACATATTAAGATTTGCCAATATTTCTTAATGCCAGTTACACTTAGATCTTTATTGCCAATATAAAATTGCAAATGAATAATGACAATGATGAAAGCAATATTTACCAAAGTTCTTATGCCACTTATAATAATGAAAACAATTAGATCTCGAAGACAAGTGATGTAACCATTCATGTAACAAAATACCACTTGAGATTTAAATTTCTTTTAGAGAGTGAAATTATTAATATAGAGTTATAACTTTATAGATCATGAATGTTGGACATTTGATAAACCAACGCTCCCTGTGTGTTTCACGACATGGACTAGCTACCTCTCGTGGATCCTTATCTATGGCGATGTGATCATTGACTAACACTTGCAGGTTTTGGTCTAACGACAATCATGATTTCCAACAAGTGTATCAGAGCATAGGTCACAAGTTCGATACACACCCGACTTGCGTCGGGGAGGAGATTGTTGGACAATGAATAAACCAACACTCCTCATGTGTTTCGCGACATGGACTAACCGCCTCTCATGGATCCTTATCTCTGGTGATGAGATCGTTGACTAACATCTGTGGGTTTTGGTCTAACGACAATCATGATTTCCAACAAGTGAAATTTGTTGGAAGGTGTTGTCATTGATGTCAACCCATGGCGTTGATTGGGTTTGACTTTGACTAAAAACACCAGTCATTGATGTCAAATGGTTAATGAACACTTCCTAGTAATTGTCGGATTACATCAAGATGGTAGCTATACTGTTGGATGATTGAAAAACCAAGTCCTAGGGTTTGGGTTTCTCGAACTGAGGATGCACCCCCGACCTTGTCAAGGGTTTTTGAATGGTCAAACCATTGAGTTTGTGTTGGAGATTTAGTTCATTAGATTCTCCTCGAAGAGATGTCTCCGTTGGTATATGGTACGCCTCGAAAAGCCTCCTGGTTTGAGAGATATTCACTTTTGAAGTTGGTGATCCCAATTTCCAGGCTAAAACCCCAAGCGGTGGTGACTTGGCATAATTTCATTGCTTGTGGGCATCCAAAAACTAGGCGTAAGGGTCCCTTGTAGGCATCATCACGAGTGTACCCATATGAAGCATTCATCATAACTCCCAAGACTTAAACTCCTTCCTAATTAAGTTAACCTAGGGATAAAGGAAACTAATTAGTAATTTTATTAAATAAGATAACAATTATTAAAATTAAAGGAAAGGTGTTTGACTCCCTAATCTATTCCAACGACCATCTTCAAAGAACCCATAATTAGCCTAACCTAACACTATAAAATAAGATGTAATCTAACGATCATGCTATAACATTCTTAACTCATCCATTCGATGAAATTTTCTTTGAAATCTTTGGCTCTCTGAAGCAAGGAACAACGAAAGATCTCCAGGACTTCTTTTTCTTCACAGAACTGTTCAATCACCTGAGGTAAGTCAATAAGTGCACTTTGTTTGGCTTTATTTTAGGTCTTTTGGGTGATTCGTTTGGCAGATTCACATTATAGGTTCACGCCTTCCATTAAAGCATTTTGGCCCTCGCTTAGGGCATTAAATACCTAAAAATACCTAAACAAAACAAGTGAACATTACAAAAGGTAGGGTTTCCATTGTGTTTTTATTTTTTCTCAAGGGATTCATATAAATATTCCAATATCTTTTTATTATTTGGTTGAGATTCATCTTGGGTAAATACTATTCCAATTAGCTCAAAGTCTTAAGAGCTTATCTCTGGTTGGGAGTTCACTTAGCAACTCTTGCTCGACCCTTCTTGGGCATCACTTCTACAAGAACTATTTCAGGACCATAACAAACCTCTCTTGGGTAGCGAAGGTTTCTGATTGGTTTTCTTCTTGTGACATGTGAATAAAGACACTTCTATCAGATATACCATTGCCAATATATGACCTTTATTCTCACCATAAAACAGTGGTAATCTCAGTGTATCAATGAGCAACTGCAAGGATCAAAATGCACTAAGCCAATTGTTGACTTCACAATCTTGGTAGGAGCAAATGCACTAAGCCAATCATTGAATTCACTTGATTAAGATAACAAACCTTGTAACTAGTAGAACTAAAATATTTTAGACCTCCTGTGCTATGACAATATTGCAGCATGTTGAAAATCTTTTGACAAACTCCTTGTAAGACTGATAAGAGTCTCCATCTTGTAGAATATCCCTCTATACTAACCTATTTATGCACAAGGTTCTTGATTCAACTTGAAACAATAACACTTTAACATTGACTTTGTATACCTCCTTGTGAGTCAACTTGTCAAGGAACATTGAAACATTTAGTTCTCAATGAGATTGTTTAGTACGGTTGTCTTAAAGATCATTTGTACTGTAGTAATACATATAATCCAGTGACTTGAGATACAATGTTGCCATACAAAACTTAATAGGTAAAGTGACCAATGGCATAATAGCAGTAACTTTACCAGTGATTTGATCACCTACAACAGTCATGCATGTTGACAATGTTGTTTTGACATGTTTATAGTCAGATGTGATGTCACAATAGCATATTAACAATAAATTGATATATAGTTTAGGCATTTGATTTGAATACTGTTGATTTGGGGTAGCATCGAATGTGCTCTAAGTCTCAAATTTTGTGGAGAGGCTAAGATGCATGTGTTCTAGATAACCCAGAAATCGTTTGGGGAGATTCCACCCGGACACAGTTTTATTTGATAAATTAAATATTTTTAATGGGACCCTAAGTCTAAACTTAGGAAATTAAAATAATTAATGGGTATTAATCTAAACTGTGGGTGTAACTTCTAGAAGAAGACAAGGATTAAGTCAATGATTTTAGCCATTGATTAGCTTCTAATTTGGGTCGTTGAATGTAAACGAGAAGATTATTTAAGGAAGCTTGAGGGTCATTTGGAAAACACACCAGGCAGATACTCAGTTGCTTGTGTAAGATCGACTTTTCAGGAAGAAGAAATCGATTCAGAGAGAGAGTTGCAAGTGGAGAGGAGAGTGAGGATGTCAACATCAGTCGGGAGTGCAAGAGCTGGTGACGCAATGCAGAGAAGGGACAGCACAGAAGCAACAGAGGGACAACGTAGTGCAGTGATGCAAAACTTTGCAGTCCTCATGCAGTGGTGACATAGAGGAGGCATTAGGGCCTCTCCAGGTATCAAGTTCTCATTAGAATTTGTAAGGAAATTTTCTCTAGTGTTATCACAGATATTGCTCTTCATTACTGCTGATTGTTTCTTGTACAAGAGATTTTTGCTGAAAAATAATAAAGAAACCCTCATCTGCTGCACCAATTTTCCCACATTGGGTTTTTCCGAGGACAGTTGTCCAAAAATAATTGTCATTCTTGTGCTTGTATTTCTTTATATTTTGTCTCTGTTGAAATTTGGTTACCGGAGGACAGGTGGTTCCCTAAGGCTTTGATCTTTGGCCTAGGGAAAAGTGTCCAAAAGAATTTAATTTTTCTCCTAAAGTGACTTTATAAAGTTATAAAGTCAAATCTAATTTAAAAGTGACTTTAAGTGATAAAGTTATTAAAGTCTAATTTTAAAGTGACTTTAATAAAATCAATGTAAAATTAGAAAGGAAAAGTGACTTTGGAAATAAATGACTAAGTGGGTCTTTATTAAAGTGGGGTGAATTAAAAAATAGAAAGTGAGATTTAAATGAGCATTTAATTTCAGCCCTAGATCTCAATCTATTTCAGCCATTGGATTTAGGGATTCCCCAAAAGTCACTTAGGGTTAGGTTAAAGGAGGGAAAGGAGGAAAAGGTCATTCATTCTTTCATGAGCAGATTGAGAGAAGGAGAGAAAGAGAGCAAGGGAGATTTCTGGGCAGTGAGGAGAAGGAGGCAGCAGCGTGACACACATTCGAAGGCAGTGTTTCAGCAAGTCCGTACAGCAGAGTTAGCACAGTGAAAGGCAGATTTTGGGCACGATTTTCTAGAAAATCCGTATAGCAGTTTTGGCTCAGTTTCCAAGAGGGCCGTACAACAAGTTGGCACGAAAAATCGAGGAGCAGAGAAGCTGTTTTGCTGGAGGGAGGCCATACAGCAAGTGGCTATACCCTTGCACAGATTTCGAGGCAGAAATCTGTACAGCAGTCTTGCTGTTTTTTCTGCATGGAAATCGAGAAAAACAGTACAGTAGCATTTATGGCAGCTTGCACGCTTTTCTAGACAGTCTGTACAGCAGCATTTAAGGTTGCAAATTTTGGCACGAAAACCAAGGAGGTCGTACAACATTTATTGCTGGTCTATTTTGCTGTTTACACGTTTTTCGAGGTGATGGTAAAGCACGCAAAACGAGATAAGTTGTAATCTATACTTGCTGATTTTTTATGAGTTTTTCTCTTACTGTAAAAAGCATTTTCCCAAAAATAAGGAGCTTTCGAACTGGTTTTCCCCAAGAGTTGTAGGGGGTTTTTCCAGGGTCACCTTGACCAAAAATCACTGTGTTATCATGTGTTGAATGACTGTTTGTATCTGCTGATTTTTATTTCTGCATTTTCCAGCATTCTGTAAATTTTCCAGAATTTGTGTTTTCAGCAAAAATTTATTTTCCAGTTTGTTGAATGTAAGGATATGGGAAAGGGCATTTAACTATTTGGAGAAATAAGGTGAAACTGAAAACCAGGGTGGGAAACAGGAAATTTCTACATGGTATCAGAGCTTGAGTGCTGAAAGTGCAGTTTGGGACAGCAAGGAGAAAAATACAACCGGCTGATTTTTCACTCAGAAAATTCCAGCAAGTTGATTTTTCACAAACATAATTTTTATCTTTACTACAGCAGTGCTATTTTTCAGTTTTAGGACAGCAGAATGTCATTGGGATTGAGGGTGGATGATAGGTTGGATGGGCATACCAATTACAACGTTTGGAAGGAGAGAATGCAGAGTATCTTTGAGGAGGCAGAAGTCTGGGATATCATGGTTCATACCCAACAGTAGCCTGTTAATGTGCCTACTGATGCTGTTCAGTTGGCAGCATATAATAGAAAGAACAACAAGGGTAAGAGACTGATCCTAGACGGAATCAAAGACCATTGCATTCCTCATGTGAGAGGAAAGAGAAATGCTCATGAGATGTGGACAACATTGTCCAATCTCTACCAAAGTACCAATGAGAACCGGAAAATGGTCCTGAAGGAGAAGCTGAAAACCATTAAGATGGGTAAGACTAATAGTGCAGCTGGATATCTCACAAAGATTACTAATGTGAGAGATGAGTTGGCAGCAGTTGGAGAGGTCATTCCACCCACTGAGTTGGTGCGGATTGCAGTGAATGGCCTCCCCAGTTCATGGATGAACTTTGCTGATGGGGTTTGTGCACGTGAGACCCTTCCTACATGGGAGAGGTTTTGGGATGATTGCATTCAGACAGAGATCAGGAAAGGTCAGCTTGGGGCAGCCAAGCCAGTTGAGCAGGATGAGGATGTAGCACTGTTGGCAGGAGGCAAGAAAGGCAAAGGGAAGAAGCAGGCTTTCACAAGCAATGGTGGGGGAAAAGGCAAAGGTAAAGGTAAACAGGGTAACACACAGAAGGACTATTCCAAGGTGAAGTGTTGGAATTGTCAGAAGATGGGACACTATGCAGTTGTGTGTCCTGAGAAGAAGAAGAAGAAGGGGAAGAACTAGAGCATGGCAGCATCAGCAGAGGTTGAGGACTTTGCAGATCGCTTTGACCGGGAGTTTGGGTTCATTGCGTGTGAGTCCTCTAGTGCAGGATTACCTGCCACAGAGGTTCAGAGGGAGCATGCATTTCCCTCGACTAGCGGAGCATCTTCGAGTATCTGGTATGTGGACAGTGGGGCTTCACGTCATATGACAAGAGTCCGTGAGTACTTCTCAGAGCTTTCAGAGAGTGGCACTAATATAGAGGTAGTACTCGGTGATGACAGAGTTGTTAGAGCAGTCGGTGTGGGAACACTGACATTTCAGAGGGAGTCTAAACCTCCCTTGAAGGTGTCAGATGTTCTTTATGTGCTAGGGATGAGGAAGAACCTCATATTCGTCTCAGCTTTGGAGGACAGAGGATATGAGATACTGTTCAGGGGTGGACAGGTGTTGATGTATCCCAGGGGCGCTCCAGCTGATTTAGATAGAGTGATAGGTGTACGCCATGCAAAGGTGTACAAGTTTGCATTTCAATCCCTTTTGGCATTGAGCAATAGTACCGACAACAGAGCTAGCAGTTCTGAGCTGTGTGAGATTTGGCACCGCATGATGGGGCATATGTATCATGGAGCCTTGAGGACTTTGCGGGAGATCACTACAGGTGTGCCAGATTTTAGTACTGATCACTTTGATACTTGCAGAGGATGTGCGATGGGCAAGTTTGCCAAATCCCCTTTTCCCAGCGGTGACAACAAAGCGACTGGGATACTTGACTTGATTCATTCCGATGTGAGCGGTCGGATGTCTCATGTTTCCTTGAGTGGATATGAGTACTATGTTTTATTCATTGATGATCATTCCAGGAGGACCTGGATTTTTTTCTTGAAGACCAAGAGTGAGGTCTTCAAGTGGTTTCAGGAGTTCAGAGCTCTTGTGGAGACACAGACAGGTCGGAAGATCAAGTCCCTGAGGTTGGACAATGGAAGAGAGTACACCCTTGGAGAGTTTGTTGACTATTGTGCGGAGGCAGGCATTAGGAGGGAGTTCACTGTTCCTTACAACCCCCAGCAGAACGGGGTTGCGAAGAGGAAGAACAGATCCATCGGAGGGGCTGCCAAAGCCATGTTACATGATCAGGGGTTGCCATTGTTTTTGTGGTCAGAGGCCTGCAACACTGCTGTTTATTTGCAGAACAAGAGTCCGCATCGTGCCTTGGGGCATATGACTCCGGAGGAGGCTTTTTTTGTGAAGAAGCCTGATATTGGTCACCTTCGTATCTTTGGGTGTATCACATACTCCGACATACCCAAGGAGAAGAGGACCAAACTAGAAGCCACTGTAGAGAAGGGTATCTTTGTGGGCTACAGTGAGACCTCAAAGGCCTTTCGGATTTACATTCCTGAACAGAGGAAAGTTGTTGTCAGGCGGGATGTGAAGTTCGAGGAGGATAGGGCCTTTAGGAGGTCACGGGAGTTAGAGTATCTGGATCAGCCAGACCCTCAGCAGCAGCTGAGTCAGTCACAGGGATCCAGTGGGCAGGGATCAGGAGGATCTGGAGGTACATCTATGACGATGTTAGGTCCGTCAATGAGCAGTGGCTCACAGAGTCAGAGGGGTGGTGCTTCGGGCAGCATGCAGAGCAGTCGACAGAGTAGTTCACTAGGGAGTCCACTGATGGACAGTTCACATGGTACCTCAGCTTCTACAGGTTCAGGTGTAGGCAGGAGGACAGTAGACAGACAGTCAGGAGTTCAGGCTCTTGATGATGATGATGAGGAGGAGTTTCATTCTTCAATGGGAGAAGTATGCTCAGGGAAGAGGAAGCCCAAGTGGCTTCAGGACACCTTGAGAGAGGCCACATCTGTTGCTGGGCCTAAGAGGCCGGTCAGAGAGAGCAGACCACCTGAGAGGTTTTGTATCTATATGGCAATGGCTACTAGCATCCTTGACTCTGAGCCTTCTAGCTATGAGGAGGCAGCTAGCCAGCAGGTCTGGAGAGAGGCCATGCAGGAGGAGTATTCTTCTATCGTGAAGAATGATGTTTGGGAGGTGGTGCCGAGGCCTGAGGGCAAATCCGTGGTTACTTCCAGATGGCTTTACAAGGTAAAGCATGCTGCAGATGGTAGCATTGAGAAATTCAAAGCGAGGTTTGTGGCTAGAGGGTTCTCCCAGGTAGAGGGAGTTGATTATGAGGAGACCTTTGCTCCCGTGGCTCGATATAATTCGATTCGCTCCATTATATCGATAACAGCAGAGATGGGTTGGAAGATCCACCAGATGGATGTGAAGACCGCATTTCTCAATGGCTTCATACAGGAGGAGGTGTACATTGAGCAGCCACAGGGCTTTGAGGTGCATGGGAAGGATTCCCATGTGTGCAGACTGAAGAAGGCCCTTTATGGCCTGAAGCAAGCTCCCAGAGCTTGTTACTCCAAGATAGATACATACTTGCAGGGGATGGGTTTCACAAAGAGTGAGGCAGATCCGAACCTTTACTATATTGTGATAGGTGAGGAGCCTCTCATTCTGGTGCTGTATGTGGATGACTTAGTCATTACAGGTGCAGAGAGACTCATAGAGCATTGCAAGAGAGATCTTGCTGCGGAGTTTGAGATGAAGGACATCGGCTTGATGCATTACTTTTTGGGTTTGGAGGTGTGGCAGGAGGAGGGGCATTTCTTCCTGGGACAGGGGAAGTATATTGTGGACATCCTTGGTAGATTCCACATGGAGGATTGTAGACCCATGTCGACACCGATGATCACCAACTGGAAGAAGCTTCATGCTTCGTATTCCGAGTTGGTGGATCCCACATTGTACAGACAGCTGATTGGTTCCTTGATGTATTTGGTCAACACTAGGCCAGATATTTGTTTTGCAGTCAACACGATGAGTCAGTTTATGTGTGAGCCTAGGAAGGTTCATTGGGTGGCTGCAAAACACATTTTGCGGTACTTGCAGGGGACAATGGATTATGGTCTAGACTACAGGCAGGGGGATGGAGTGAGATTGGCAGGTTACACTGATTCTGATTGGGCAGGTTGTGCTTCTGATAGGAAGAGCACTTCAGGGTGCTGTTTTGGGTTGGGTTCGGCAGTGGTGTCATGGTTCAGCCGGAAGCAACAGTCAGTAGCATTGAGTTCAGCAGAAGCAGAGTACATGGCAGCTAGTCTAGCTAGTTGTGAGGCCATCTGGCTTCGCAAGCTGTTGTTTGGCTTATTTGGTCAGTCGTTGAGACCTTCAGTGATTTACTGTGATAATCAGAGTTTCATTAAACTCACGGAGAATCTAGTATTTCATGACAGGTCAAAGCATATCGGGATCAAATATCGTTTCATCAGAGACTATGTTCAGAAAGGAGCTGTGAAGCTTGAGTATATTCCCACTGATGAGCAGGTTGCAGATATTCTTACCAAAGCCTTACCACGGGGCAAGCATGTCTACTTCAGAGACAAGATGGGTGTGGTGAGGAACACCTTCCTCGGTAAGAGGGAGTGTTGAAATTTGGTACCGGAGGACAGGTGGTTTCCTAAGGCTTTGATCTTTGGCCTAGGGAAAAGTGTCCAAAAGAATTTAATTTTTCTCCTAAAGTGACTTTATAAAGTTATGAAGTCAAATCTAATTTAAAAGTGACTTTAAGTGATAAAGTTACTAAAGTCTAATTTTAAAGTGACTTTAATAAAGTCAATGTAAAATTAGAAAGGAAAAGTGACTTTGGAAATAAATGACTAAGTGGGTCTTTATTAAAGTGGGGTGAATTAAAAAATAGAAAGTGAGATTTAAATGAGCATTTAATTTTAGCCCTAGATCTCAATCTATTTCAGCCATTGGATTTAGGGATTCCCCAAAAGTCACTTAGGGTTAGGCTAAAGGAGGGAAAGGAGGAAAAGGTCATTCATTCTTTCATGAGCAGATTGGGAGAAGGAGAGAAAGAGAGCATGGGAGATTTATGGGCAGTGAGGAGAAGGAGGCAGCAGCTTGGCACACATTCCAAGGCAGTGTTTCAGCAAGTCCGTACAACAGAGTTAGCCCACAGTGGAAGGCAGATTTTGGGCACGATTTTCTAGAAAATCCGTACAACAGTTTTGGCTCAGTTTCCAAGAGGGCCGTACAGCAAGTTGGCACGAAAATCCAGGAGCAGAGAAGCTATTTTGCTGGCACGTTTTTTGAGGGAGGCTGTACAACAAGTGGTTGTACCCTTGCACAAATTTCGAGGCAGAAATCCGTACAGCAGGCTTGCTATTTTTTCTACACGAAAATCGAGAAAAACAGTACAACAACATTTATGGCAGCTTGCACGCTTTTCTAGACAGTCTGTACAACAGCATTTAAGGCTGCAAATTTTGGCACGAAAACCAAGGAGGCCGTACAACATTTATTGCTGGTCTGTTTTGCTGTTTACACGTTTTTTGAGGTGATGGTAAAGCACGAAAAACGAGATAAGTTGTAATCTGTACTTGCTGATTTTTTCTGATTTTTTCTCTTACTGTAAAAATCATTTTCCCAGAAATAAGAAGGAGCTTTCGAACTGGTTTTCCCCAAGAGTTGTAGGGGGTTTTTCCAGGGTCACCTTGACCAAAAATCACTGTGTTATCATGTGTTGAATGGCTGTTTGTATCTGCTGATTTTTATTTCTGCATTTTCCAGCATTCTGTAAATTTTTCAGAATTTGTGTTTTCAGCAAAAATTTATTTTCCAGTTTGTTGAATGTAAGGATATGGGAAAGGGCATTTAACTATTTGGAGAAATAAGGTGAAACTGAAAACCGGGGTGGGAAACAAGAAATTTCCACAGTCTCAATATTTTAATTGTGAAGGCTGCAGTAGAATTTATTTCGATATTTACTAAAGTAATTTTTGTAAATAACTTGTTACTGGAATGATAAGTAGAAGAAATAATACTAGTCACTGTAGTTGGATTTCGATTTAGAAATTTTCACAAATATGATATGATATTGACAAATGACATTTGGTATAGTAACATTCTGACATAACACTTATCTTATCTAACCTTGAAAGTAGTTTAAAAATCTTGTACACTCTCTTGACATATGTTTGAGAATCTAATAGTGAAACAGTGACTCTTGTGTAATTTGATGAGATGATCAAGTTTATAACATTAGTATAAATACTTTGCAGTGACTCTGTAATATTGGGTTGTGATTAATTGGTAAAAGTCAACCATTGTAACATTTGGCATGTCAATAACATAGTGACTATTGGGGTTTGATCCTTCACTTGACAAGCGGTAAAAGATATAACAATGACCTTGATATATTGACATAGAGATTTGACAGTGATATTTGGGTTGATGATATGACAATGATCTTGTGACTTGATAGTGATATTGTGTACCTAGTGACCTTAGTTAACAAGATAAGGATTCATTACAACAAAGAATTGAATTAACCTGATTAACTATTATACTTAGATATGACATTGGTTTAACATATAAGTTGAGATCTTGAGCTTGACTTAACATTGAGCTTTGACAATGATAATTTAGAAATTTGTGCTAGATGTCTTATAGTGATGACCTAGAGGGTAAACTGTCATATGGAGTAAATAACATAACCATGACCTTACAGGGTAGTTGGTCCTTGGGAACAATAACATCTTGTTGTAAAGTTTATTGACATGAAAATGGATAGGAGTGTATGAGCAATGATCAACAGTGAAAAAGACATGTTGGTAGCTCTCCGTGGGCAGAGTTTGAGAGCATTGGTAGCAGGTCATAGGGATGACTTGGGGCATCTTGGAGTGTGTCATTATTAGACATTCAGGCAGTTTGGTATAGTTGTGGTAGCCAGCGTTGTGAGCTCCTGATGTTGAGCAGTGATCAAATGTGTAGTGATCTACGTGTGCAGTGACAACGATATGAAGTTGAGCAGTGACAATGATGAACAATTATTTTGATGTGCAACATTGTGCAGTGATCAGTTTAATTGTGCAGTTGTCAGTGGCTAGCAGGATTTGACAAATATACAACATCTTCTTTACAACTTTACTATATTAATTCGGAGCACAGGGGGGTCTAGTCTGAAAATTGTGAAACATGGTCCATCGACTCTTCAGGGTGGCAGAGTGGTGCTAGGCAGGTGATTGGAGTCACCTTCAGGTTGTGGCCTGAGAACACTTCAGGGCAACAGGGTGGCATTAGGGCTATTTGCGACTTGCACAAGGCGTTGTGGTGTCCATTCAGTTGTGGATGATAAACTAACACGACAATGAAGCATCCTTTTCGACAACAGCTAGTAAACAAAGTGTTGGGGCACTCATCAAGTTGTGGCTTGATCTACAGGGCGTTGATGCGTCCTTGTAGTTGTAGTAGAATATTAGGGTTTAGTAGTGTCCTACACATTGTGGCCTGTAAATTAGGGGTTGACATATGTCTCAGTTGTAGCTAAAACCTTGATGTAATTAATATTTCTTTTAAAGAGAGAAGAAGACAATCACTAGAGAAGCGTTTGGTGGTTTTTGACTCAGAGGGGGTTTGCCACCTGTTGTCGCATAGAATGTCTAGGCAACGCGACAACGACTCAAATCGGGGGCTGTCACCCTGATCCCCAATCTCTCTATCTAAGCTGTCTCCTTGCAAGCTAAGGGAGGTAGACCCTAATAGAAATGAAGAAACAGAATTGGTTGAGAATCAACCAACTCAGGAGACACAGCTAAAAGACCAAGTACTTGATGAGATTAACGTGATTTCACAAATCAATTATATTAAAACCAGTGCCTTATGGAGTTTAAAGATCCTGTTATGTAATTAAAGCCAAGTAATTGATGTATAACTGCTGCTATGAAAACACAAATGACCACAATGATATTCAATAGAAAGCACCACAACCATTCATTAAAATACTTAAGCTCACAACAAATCTATCATGAAACGATCATTAAAAAATAAATGCCAGATGCTTGCAATGTTTCTGAATCTATGATGTTTCAATTAATTCCAATCCAGAAATTAAAATGTTCGTGTATAGTCAAACTTTAGATAAAAAATTTAAGCTCATTTGACTAGAATTTTTTTTTAGAATTTTTAGAAATTTTAAATTTTTTATTTTATTTTTATTTTTAAACAAAATATATCTATATAAATAAAACAAAAACCATGGACTAAAATCTAAAGATTTAAATCTAAAACAAAAAGAAATTTAAAACTAAATAAAAATTAAAGTTAATTAAAATCTGAAACTAAACTAAACTAAACTAAACTAAATATTAAAAAAAACTAAAACTAAAAAAATCGAATAAGAAAAATACACCTAATGCTAACCAAACTATAAGTTAAAAAGAATGAAACTCTAAATCTAACAGAATTAAAATCTAAAGTCTACATTAATGAAATTAAAACTAAAACTAATTAACAAAATCGAAAATAATTTAAAACCTAACTAAACCTTACGCTATTGAACCAAAAGTTCAACACATAAATGCGTTTAAACCTTTTTTAATGTGTGCGTTTGATTTTTTGTCTTTTGTTTGCAGGTCGATGGAAGCACAACGGACGGCGAGGAATGTGTTGCAGCATGAGGAGGTATGAGCCAGGGGTCGGATGGGAGAGGAAGGTTGACACGCAGAGGAGATGGGTCTTGACGGCAGGGAAGAGGGACGAGGATGAGAGTTGTGGAAGAGGAAGGGTTGACTGCAGAGCAAATGCAGGTTGAGATGGATGGCGGCTTCGTGAAGGCTGGAGAGGAGGGACGAGGATGAGGACAGACAACAGCGTAAAGGAGGACGAGGGCAGAAGAGAAAGGATGCACAGTAGGAAATGACAGCAAGATCAACGACAAAGAAAGTCGACAGAGCCTAAGGAATGGGAAGCGTTGAACACGGGCATCGATTACCTCAGAACAAACCCAGTACATTAGAAAAAAACGTCCAATAAAATTAAATTTTTTCCGTCAAACTCAGATTTTCAGAATGTTGAACTTGAAGTCTTCCCTTTTGCACTCAGATCTGCCAGCAAAGCGATACTGAGATCAGATCTGGCCCTCCGAGGGTTAGATCTGGCTCAAATTAAAAAAAAATTCAAAAATTCCCCTGCAAATCTACATAGAACCAAATCAGATCTGAAGCTATACAGAAATAATCCCTGAAATCCTAAAATAAATACAAATTTACAATGCTAATTTACAGATTTTGAGGCCCTCCTGGCCAGATTTAAACCCATTTCAGCACAATTTTTTAGAAATTCAAATTTTTAAAAAGAGGCACAAGTCCTAGAAGACTCTGCAAAACCACAATTTCGTAAGATAGCTTTGAGAAATTAGAAACAATGAGCTTTTTCAGATTTACGAAATCTGAGAGTCGGCTAGTCCAATTGAAGACTTCCCCAGACGCTCAAACCTTTAAAAAAAATTCCCTGCACACTTAGATCTGAAATTTAGATTGATAGAGATTTAAGAAAATAAACATGAGACTTTCAGAAAAATAGATAACTAATCTTTCTGTCAAATCAAAAATGTGATTTTATGAACCCAGAAAACTGCACAAGATACTTGTATGCAGATTAATCCATGAAGGCTATCAACCATAAAAATGCAAAAATACAGTAGCAGAGTTTAGAGATAAATCACCACGTAGATCTGAAAAAGGAACACCAAAGTTTGTAACCCCAAAGTCTTTATGCTTTATTCATCAAAAGGAATCACAAGAGCTTCCAAGAACAAGTGGACGATCCAAAGATCAGATGCCAATGTCACATCAAGACTTCTAATTTAAAACACTGTCGAAAAGATTTGATCATCTTTTAATCTAGACCGTTGAAATTAAAAAGTTGAGGAAAAAACGAATTTATCATTTAAATCCATTTTAATTAACTCAAAAATAATATTTTTGAGTTAATTACCTCAAAATTTCGACTTTGAATTAACCACTTAGGCCAAAGGGTCCAAAATTTCTTAAAATTCTCAATATTCCCTTGGCCTGGGGCCTTTAAAAATTCATTTTTTAAGGACCAACGAATTTTGCCTTTGAAGAAATTTATACTCACCTAGAACCTAAAATTAATTAAATTTTTGGCTTAAGATTTTTTAATTAATTTGACCAGAAAATTTAATTAATTGACTGAGAGGGGATTTTAATTATTTTTTCCAACCCTTTTTACATAAGATAAATACATTTAGACACATGAAGGGGGAATACACATTCGTATAGACCCTCAAATAGGTACCCAATTCTGCGACTCAAAACATGATCTAGTAGACCAAGTAGCTTGTAATAAAATAATCTATCCAGATAGCTAGGATTATTCCCAAACTACTATTACAAGGACTCAATAGAAAACACTAGGACTCACTTAGCATGCTGATGACAAAATCCACCCTAGCTTTGGGGTGAGGCTGGAGGGGAAAACTTTGCCGATAACTTGTGTCGAAAAACACAAGTAAATCAGTGAGACAAAAAACCGCTTAGGATAGAAATCGTCACCAACATATTAGGCTTACCTAGGTTGTTACATACATGATGGGCTTACTTAGATCATTTGCCATAAACATGCAGAATGGGTTTACATTATTCATAAAACTGTCGACTGATGATGGAAAATGAATGGCGCGACCACATCGAACATGATGAATCCCATTTGAAAAAAATGGGGGTGTACTGCTATGGGGTCGTTGACAAAGTGTGGTCAACATCTGGCTCTACTTGGGGACATGTTGCTTCATCGGAGGAATGTGAGAATCCAGAATCTGTATCAAAGCAACACACAAGATTACATAAGTAGCGTCCATCTAAATATCATCATATAACATTAAGCACATGAAAAATAGAAGCTCTTCTTTCATTTATTATTCTACTTAACATGAAAAGTAAATCTACTCCAACTACAAAAATGAAATGCTGAAATAACAAGGTTTAAGGTTAGAGATACAATACAAAGGATGCCCTGTGGCATCAGATGTGCTCAATATAGTGCATGCTGAGCATTTTCCTGCTTTAAGGCAAGTCTGTTGGCTGCTTTTCAGATGTGCCATGTGCAATCTTGCATACGGTAGGACTTTGTCTTATCCGAAAATCGAGCTTCTCACGACCATTAGATGTTTTGAACCGCTTCATTATTTTTTTTCTTTTTCTCTTCAGACTCTTCTTCGTGGAAGATTTTATTGTTGATGATGTGGAACATTCTGCTTGTGAACTTTCAGACGAAGTAAACAATATATGTGTGACATGCCTCTCTTCATTTTGCATCTGTTCTGTCAAGGGTGATATATTAACCTGATTCCCCTCGGTTTTCTTTTTATCCGGGTCGCCTTCAATCGACCACTTTTCAATGGAAGAAATGGTCTCCTCATAATAGGATGGCGCTTGCTTCAGCAAACTGGGAGGCCTATGATCTGTTGACAATTCTGACCTGGGTTGGACATTTTGTATATGTGATCTTTCCATTTTTTCCAACTTATTCTGAATAACTGTCATTTGATTAGAATGCTTAACCTTTATAGTACTAATTTCCTTCGCATGACTCTTTTCAGCAGTCAATAACCTGTGCCGAAGAGACATTTGACTGGTTTCCATGTCCTTTATAATTTTATCATTACTCGCTTCCATGGCCATGAAGCAATTATGAATATAGTTCATTTCTTTCTCATGATTTGTTTCCATGGTGATCAAATGATTTTGCATGGTGGCCATTTGATTAGAGTGACTAAATTCCATGATCGTCATTTCTTCAATATGCTTTTCTTCCATGGCAATCATTTGATTGGAGTGATTGAATTCCATTATTGTTATGTTTTCCTCTAAGGCTAACAACTTGTTTTGTATAGCATCAATTTGACTGGTATGATCAGCTGTTAGTCTTGCTTGATTAAGTTCCATATTCTTAATGATTCGAGCTTGGTTGGCCTCCATATTCTTGATTACCTAAGCTTGATTTAGCTGTATATCCTTAACCATATGAATCAATTCGTTAACAAGATGCTTATCGTTGTCAACACCGATTTTTCTGCTTCACCACTATCATGGATTTGTGCTGTCATGGTACTGTCTGGAAAACTCCTGCTGATAGTTGAGTTCTCTACAAGATCAATTTTATTATTTTGCACAATACTGGGAGCACAAGGCGAATCATCTTGTTCTATATATTTATCTATAAAAGCTTTGACGATACTTTGCCAAGAGGCAATATAACCCCCAGGCCAATTACTCAACCCTTTCATAACATCACCATCTAAGGAACAACAAAATAGATGTATCTTGATATCTTCTCGATTATATTGTGAAGGAAGACAATATCTGTTTATTATATGAGTAATCGTTAAGAGATGCTTTTGAGCAGCGACTGAATTACCACCTAAGAACACAGGCATTTTTCGAATGGCTTCCATTGGCATGTCATAAAAAGGATCATCCATGATGACTTACTTAAATGAAAAAACCAAATGGATGTTACCAAAAGAGATCCTTGTTCAAGAAAAATCAAGAGATCCACAAGAAGCGAGCCTCTTAGTAGAAATTCTCGTAAGAAATGAAAGAATTGGAGTCGCCACTTGAACATGAAACTAATTCTAAAACAGAGGAAATAATCGAGAGTAGCAGATGGATATCAGGGGGGATTCTTGTCTGGGAGTAAAGAGATGAATAAGTGGAGTCGCCACCCAAACAAGAATCCAACCGAAATGTCCAGGTGTTAAAGATACGATGATGAAATGGTTAGTGATATGACGAAAGATAAGATGATGAAAAGATGAAGAGATGAAATGACGCCAAAAAATGTGATCCCTTGCAATAGGCTAATGAATGGCGAAAGAAGATTAGAAGATTAGAAAATGTCGTTAAGACTAAGGACATAAAAACTCTATCCCCGACAATGACGCCAAAAAATGTTGTCGCATAGAATGTCTAGGCACCGCGACAACGACTCAAATCGGGGACTGTCACCTTGATGCCCAATCTCTCTATCTAAGCTGTCTCCTTGCAAGCTAAGGGAGGTAGACCCTAATAGAAATGAAGAAACAGAATTGGTTGAGAATCAACCAACTCAGGAGACACAGCTAAAAGACCAAGTACTTGATGAGATTAACGAGATTTCACAGATCAATTATATTAAAACCAGTGCTTTATGGAGTTTAAAGATCCCGTTATGTAATTAAAGCCAAGTAATTGATGTATAACTGCTGCTATGAAAACACAAATGACCACAATGATATTCAATAGAAAGCACCACAACCATTCATTAAAATACTTAAGCCCAGAGAAAATCTATCATGAAACGATCATTAAAAAATAAATGCTAGATGCTTGCAATGTTTCTAAATCTATGATGTTTCAATTAATTCCAATCCAGAAATTAAAATGTTCGTGTATAGTCAAACTTTAGATAAAAAATTTAAGCTCATTTGACTAGAATTTTTTTAGAATTTTTAAATTTTTTATTTTTATTTTTAAACAAAATATATCTATATAAATAAAACAAAAACCATGGACTAAAATCTAAAGATTTAAATCTAAAACAAAAAGAAATTTAAAACTAAATAAAAATTAAAGTTAATTAAAATCTGAAACTAAACTATACTAAACTAAACTAAATATTAAAAAAAACTAAAACTAAAAAAATCAAATAAGAAAAATACACCTAATGCTAACCAAACTATAAGTTAAAAAGAATGAAACTCTAAATCTAACAGAATTAAAATCTAAAGTCTACATTAATGAAATTAAAACTAAAACTAATTAACAAAATCGAAAATAATTTAAAACCTAACTAAACCTTACGCTATCGAACCAAAAGTTCAACACATAAACGCGTTTAAACCTTTTTTAATGTGTGCGTTTGAGTTTTTGTCTTTTGTTTGTAGGTCGATGGAAGCACAACGGATGGCGAGGAATGTGTTGCAGCATGAGGAGGTATGAGCCAGGGGTCGGATGAGAGAGGAAGGTTGACGCGCAGAGGAGATGGGTCTTGACGGCAGGGAAGAGGGATGAGGATGAGAGTTGCGGAAGAGGAAGGGTTGACTGCAGAGCAAATGTAGGTTGAGATGGATGACGGCTTCGTGAAGGCTGGAGAGGAGGGACGAGGATGAGGACAGACAACAACGTAAAGGAGGACGAGGGCAGAAGAGAAAGGATGGACGGTAGGAAATGACAGCAAAATCAATGACATAGAAAGTTGACAGAGCCCGAGGAATGGGAAGCGTTGAACAGTGGCATCGATTACCTCAGAACAAACCCAGTACATTAGAAAAAAAAAACGTCCAATAAAATTAAATTTTTCCGTCAAACTCATATTTTCAGAATGCTGAACTTGAAGTCTTCCCTTTTGCACTCAGATTTGCCAGCAAAGCGATACTGAGATCAGATCTGGCCTCCGAGGGTTAGATTTGGCTGGGATTAAAAAAAATTTCAAAAATTTCCCTGCAAATCTACATAGAACCAAATCAGATGCGAAGTCATACAGAAATAATCCCTGAAATCCTAAAATAAATACAAATTTACAATGCTAATTTACAGATTTTGAGGCCCTTCTGACCAGATTTAAACCCATTTCAGCACAATTTTTTAGAAATTCAAATTTTTAAAGAGAGGCACAAGTCCTAGAAGACTCTGCAAAACCACAATTTCGTAAGATAGTTTTGAGAAATTAGAAACAATGAGCTTTTTCAGATTTACGAAATCTGAGAGTCGACTAGTCAATGTTAAGAAAATAAACATGAGACCTTTCAAAAAAATAGATAACAAATCTTTCCGTCAAATAAAAAATGTGATTATATGAACCTAGAAAACTGCACAAGATACTTTTATGCAGATTAATCCATGAAGGCCATCAACCATAAAAATGCAAAAATACAGTAGCAGAGTTTAGAGATAAATCACCACGTAGATTTAAAAAAGGAACACCAAAGTTTGTAACCCCAAAGTCTTTATGCTTTATTCATCAAAAGGAATCACAAGAGCTTCCAAGAACAAGTGCACGATCCAAAGATCGTATGCCAATGTCACATCAAGACTTCTAATTTAAAAGACAAAATCTCCAACGGCTAGTTCTTTTGATCCATGTCAAAATAATCTCGACCGTCGAAAAGATCTGATCATCTTTTAATCTGGACCGTCGAAATTAAAAAGTTGAGGAAAAAACGAATTTATCATTTAAATGCATTTTAATTAACTCAAAAATAATATTTTTGAGTTAATTACCTCAAAATTTTGACTTTGACTTAACCACCTAGGCCCAAGGGTCCAAAATTTCTTGAAATTCTCAATATTCCCTTGGCTTGGGGCCTTTAAAAATTCATTTTTTAAGAACCAACGAATTTTGCCTTTGAAGAATTTTATACTCACCTAGGACCTAAAATTAATTAAATTTTTGGCTTAAGATTTTTTAATTAATTTGACCAGAAAATTTAATTAACTGACTGAGAGGGGATTTTAATTATTTTTTCCAACCCTCTTTACATAAGATAAATACATTTAGACACATGAAGGGGGAATACTCATTCGTATAGACCCTCAAATAGGTACCCAATTCTGCGACTCAAAACATGATCTAGTAGACCAAGTAGCTTGTAATACAATAATCTAGCCAAATAGCTAGGATTATTCCCAAACTACTTTTACAAGGACTCGATAGAAAACACTAGGACTCACTTAGCATGCTGATGACAAAATCCACCTTAGCTTTGGGGTGAGGCTGGAGGGGAAAACTCTGCCAATAACTTGTGTCGAAAAACACAAGTAAATCAGTGAGACAAAAAACCTCCTAGGATAGAAATCGTCACCAACATATTAGGCTTACCTAGGTTATTACATACATGACGGTCTTACTTAGATCATTTACCTCATAAACATGCAGAATGGATTTACATTATTCATAAAACTGTTGACTGATGATGGAATCTGAATGGCGCGACCACGTCGAACATGATGAATCCCATTTAAAAAAATGGGGGTGTACTGCTATGGGGTCGTTGACAAAGTGTGTTCAACACCACCAAAAAAATCTCTCTTTCTATTGTTTTATCTTCTTTCGTTGTTCTATGGTGTTGTCTGCAGCTGATTATTGTTTATAATTTTTGAAGAACATTAATAATAACTGAAGAATAAGTAATGTTCTAAAAAGGATTAAAAAGTGCTAATTGCTAAGAAATACTAATTCACCCCCCTCTTGGCATTTCCAACAATTGGTATCAGAGCTTGCATCCTTTAGTAACAACTTAACCATTGGAAGGCAGTATTCAGAGCATAGAGATGGGAAAGTCAAAGAAGCAGGTTACAAGGATTTCAAAGGAAGGTATAGGTACAACAAAATCTTAAGAAAGCGAGTATTGTGTACCAACCCTTGATTTTGATGCAGATAATTACTGGATATAGGAATCCAGGATGGAAGTACATTTGTATGCACATGGAGTATGGGAATTAGTTGTTTTCTGGAGACACATCTACCGATGAACCTAAAAGGTAAAATTCAAAGGCCGTGAATGTAATTTTGAATGTTTTGCCAAATTCTATGAAAACAAAAGTTGGTGAATGTTCAACAACTAAAGCTCTTTGGGAAAAGCTTTATAATCTGTATTCACAAAGCAATCAGGTCAAGATGTTATTGAAAATTCGGATCCTTATGATTATGATGAAGAAATTGGAGAAATGAGTAAGACATTTTCAAAATCAAGTGATCAAGGTGATAAAAGAACTCAAAAGCCAAAAGGAAAGGGCAAGACTTCTGGAAGCAGAATTGGAAACAACAAAAAAACTCAAGAAGAAAAATGAAGAATCAAAGAAGATCATTAGCAGTCTTCGAGTATAGTTGGAAGAAGTCAAGAATATGGAGACACAAAAATCAAGAAAGAAGTCCATACAAAATGACAGGAACTTGATACAACCTTTGCAGAGATTAGCAGGCTTAAAAAATAGGCGCAGAAAGCAGAGATTGAAAGGAGGAACTTGGCAAGTCAACTAAAGGAATTAGAAACATCTTTAGCAGAAATAAGTAGGCTCATGATTGAGAATGAGAATTAGAAGGAATAGATACATGTTCTCAACATAGGAGTAGAGAAGACTAGTCTTCTGGAGCTATAGGTTGGAGAGGCTAGAAAAAAGAAGGGAGATCCTGAAAAGATAGTTTTAAGAAGATCTTGCTCAAAAGCAGGAAGAACTTGATGCAACGCTTAATGAGATCAACAAGCTCAAAGAAAAGGACCATTTACAGGTTATGGACAGGATAGATAAAGAATTGGCAAAAAGAACAGGTAAGGCTCTAATTGATGAAAGTACAAGCTCCACATCTTTGCACAGTGAGATTAAGAAGACAACTGAACCAAAGAAGAATGTTGTAGCTCTGAAGAATGGTGCCAAAGAAGTCAAGGACAAAGAACAAGAAAAGACTACGACACCGCCTCCTAAGAAGAATAATCATCTAGGTACGTTCATCTATTTAATGGTTATTGTTTTTGATGTGTGAACTTTGGACATATGGCTAGGGATTGTAAAGTTGTTGACAAGTACAATTATCAAGGACCACCGCCTCCAAATGAATTGTCTAGATACACACGTTCATTTGATGGTTATTGCTTTTTATGTGCTAACTATCGACATATGGCTAAGGATTGTGAAGTTTTTGCTAGGTGCAATCATTATCCGCAAAACCCTAGAAGCAAGTTTGCACGATCACGAGACGGGTTCTACGATGTTCTTGTCAACAAAGAATACGTGCCAGATGGCCCAAACATTGAATGTTTCAAATGCCATAACTATGGCCATAGAGCTCTCAATTGCAGATATCAGATGGAATCACCTATGGACAATTGAATGCTTCAAGTGTTGTAACTATGGGGATATGGCTCGAGATTGCAGGAATAAGAAGGTTTGGAAAAGGAAACATGCATAGGAAGACCAAGCAAATAATAAGGTTTCAACAATTATGCTTTTAGGATTCGTAAAAGCAAAAGGTCATGAGGAATTAGTAGTTGCTTTAGTTAATGACTCAAGTCAAGATGGCCTGTTAGGTGACTCACTATGTTGAACGATCTGGCTTGTTGACCCCTTGAAGCTTGTAAAGGGGGAGTCTATGCAGCAATATATGGCACAAGTCTACAATTGACAGACAGATAGTTTGAACAAGATGGCAGTTTCATAACAGGTTCAACGGTAGCAGAACAGTTGAAGGAGTACAAGTTCACAAAGGAAGGTTTCTCTTGAAGGGAAGCACAAACAAGACACAAGTCCACAAGGATCGTCATTGACAAAATATTACAAGAAGGCTTCTCTTCAAGGGGAGCATAGTCAAATAACAAGTCCACATGAAGTAAGAAAATTCTCAAGGGGAGTAACCCTCTGCCATTGATGTCAAAGGGGGAGAGAAAAACTTGAGAAGGAGATTGAAATCTTGAGAAGGAGGTGAAGCATGATGTCAAGGGGAGTTGTACTCTCAGGAGGAGTATGTGTGTTTCTATCAATGACAAAGGGGGAGATTGTTGGATGGTGTTGTCATTGATGTCAACCCATGGAGTTGATTGGGTTTGACTTTAACTAAATACACCAGTCTTTGATGTCAACCCATGGAGTTGATTGGGTTTGACTTTGACTAAATACACCAGTCATTGATGTCAAATGGTTAATGAACTCTTCCTAGTAATTGTCGGATTACATCAAGATCGCAGTTATACTATTGGATGATTGAAATCCAAAGTGTTAGGGTTTGGGTTCCCTGGACTAAGGATGTACGTTGACCTTGTCAAGGGTTTTTGAAGGGTCAAGACATTGCGTTTGTGTTGGAGATATAGGTCATTAGATTATCCTCGAAGAGATGTTTTTGGTGGTATGTGGTATGCCCTGAAAGGCCTCCTGGTTTGAGAGATATTCACTTTCGAAGTTGGTGACCCCAATTTCTGTGCTGAAACCCCAAGGGGTGGTGACATGGCATAATTTTATTGTTTGTGGGCATCCAAAAACTAGGCATAAGGGTTCCTTATAGGCATCATCACGAGTGTACCCATATGAAGCATTCATCATAACCCCCAAGACTAAAACTCCTTCCCAATTAAGTCAACCTAGGGATAAAGGTAACTAATTAGTAATTTTATTAAATAAGATAATAATTATTAAAATAAAAGGAAAGGTGTTTAACTCCCTAATATATTCCAATGTCGATCTTCAAAGAACCCCTAATTAGCCTAACCTAACACTATAAAATAAGAAGTATTCTAACCATCATGCTATAACATTCTTAGCTCATCCAATCTATGAAATTCTCTCTGAAATCTTAGGCTCTCTGAGACAAGGAAGAACGAAGGATCCCCAGGAATTCTTTTTCTTCACAAAATTGTTTGGTCACTTGAGGTAAGTCAACAAGTGCACTTTGTTTGGCTTTATTTTAGGTCTTATGAGTGATTCGTTGGGCATATTCACATTGTAGGTTCACGCCTTCCATTAAAGCACTTTGGCCCTCACTTAGGGCATTATATACCTGAACAGAACAAGCAAACATTACAGAATGTAGGGTTTCCATTGTGTTTTTATTTTTTCTCAAGGGATTCATATAAATATTCCAATATCTTTTTATTATTTGGTTGAGATTCAACTTGGGTAATGTTGGAAATACTGAGCTGGGGGGGGGGGGTGAATCAATATTTCTTTTCAATTGCTATTTTTACCAGTTAGATTTCTTATAATTAGAACACAGAATGAACAATAAGAATAAATACTTTTATTAATCAGGAATAACGAGGACTTCACTCCTCTTCTTTACAATAAATCAAGTACAATATAGTGTAGGGCTCCAACCCTAGATGAAGACACCAATCTTCAATCCACTATGCTCCAACCTGTACTTTGCCAAACACCGACTTGTGTGAAAATTTCAAGCTGAAATACTATGGCAGTGATTGATTTATTTCGCCTACTTATTTATGATAAGTTATTTACAGATACTTCCAATAAATTCTGAAATAAATAGAACTGCAATATTCACTTAATCATAAGCAGAAAATCAAATAGAACACATATAACACAATAGAAAGAATCACGTGAACACAATTATTTTTGGACAATTGTCCCCGGAAAAACCCAATGTAGGAAAATCGGTGTAGCAAATGGAGGTTTTTACTATTCTTCAACAGTGGAAATGATTGACATAAATTTGACGAGTAGATGTCTAGAATACACCTAAGATAATTTTTCCGAACCCTTCGGAAGAATTTCTGACACACGGGAGGCACCCTTTCTCCCTCTGTGTGGTATTTTGTGTAGTCACTGAGCCAGACTGCATCACTCTACGTGGATGACCAGTGCTGCTGCTCAACGCTATCCCTTTTGCGTCCTCCTCCTGCCTTTTTCTTCCTCTGCTGACTTCCCCTTCCTCCTTCTGCCTCTACAACAACGCCTCTACAACCTCTCCCTATGAAATCAAATTCTATTCCTTCATAATCGATTTCCTTCAATTATTGAGTGTGTGCCCGACTTGCTTTCCAAATGAACCTCAAGCCTTTTGTTATAATCTTCTCGTTGATGAATCAATGACCCAGATTAGATCTCTAATCAATGGCTGAGATTAAAACATGAAATAATCTTTGTTTTCTAGAAGATTCACACTATGCTTTATTAATACCCTTTAATTATTTAATTTCCCTAAGTTTAGACTTAGGGATCACTTTAAAATAATTAATTATTTTCATAAAGCATCAATCGAGTGGAATTTCCACAAACGGTTTCTAGATTCTCTGGAATACTGATGTCCAAGCCTCCTCCCAAAATACAAGACTTGGAACACTTTCCAATGCTACAAAATCAACACTCCCTCTTAGCGAGGAAAGTGTTCAAGAAAAATACCAACTGCATTTGCTCTGACCTGAAGCATCCACTACGCTGCTGATGTCTTGGCTAATGCCCCTCATCTCTGCGCTGCTGCCCTTTGTACTGCTGCCTGTGACACCATCTCTGCCACTGACTCATCTGTACTGTATCTCCCTCTAAATCTCAAGTCCATGCATTCCTCTTCTGGAATGGGTTCTAGACAATCCCCTTCTTTTCCCTGAAGTAAGCAAACTTAATCTTACTACCACATGAGCTTTCGTGAGGATATCTACCACATGTTCCCCTGTAGGAATGTACTTCAACTGTACAGCTCCCCATTGGACATAGTCTCTAATGAAGTGGCACCTAATGTCAATGTGCTTCGACCGATCATGAAACACAGGATTCTTAGAGAGCTTGATGCAACTTTGATTATCACACAAAATTCTGGTCGGTTCCATCCTTTTCTTGAGCAAGTTCATGAGCAAATTACGAAGCCATATGGCCTCACACGAAGCCGTGCTATATGCCATATATTCAGCCTCGGTTGAGCTTAGCGCCACAAATTTCTGATTCCTACAGCACTTGGAAGTCATTCCTGATCTGATACTGAAATGATACCCACTGGTACTTTTTTCGATCTACTGGGCTTCTAGCCCAGTCTATGTCAATGAACCCACTCAATTGGATTTCATTGCCCTTGGTGTACTTCAACCCAAACTCGACTGTCCCCTTCAAGTATCTGAGAACATGTTTGGCTACTGCCCAGTGAGCCCTCCTCGGTTCTACCATGAACTGACTGAGGGTATTCACGGCATAACAGATGGTTGGTCTAGTGTTGACCAGGTACATCAATGATCCTATGAGCTGCCTATACAAGGTAGGGTCAGGCTCACTATTCTCGGACATGTCTATCTTCTTTCAGTTTGTGATCATTGGCGTAGCCATGATTCTACAGTCCTCCATCTGAAATCTCTTTAGGATCTTTGTAGTATATCTTCCTTGCCCAAGGAAGATTTCTCCCTTCTGTTGCTAAACCTCCAAACCAAGAAAATAGTGCATCTCCCCTAAATCCTTTATGTCGAATTTTGTAGCCAGATTTTCCTTGCTGTCTTTGATGAGCTTAGATGATCCAGTCAAGAACAAATCATCTACATATAATACCAGAATTAGCAGCTCATCCCCTATTCTTAGATAGTAAAGGTTGGGATCTGCGTCACTCTTGACAAATCCCATCTTTTGCAGGTAGCTATTAATTCGCTCATACCATGCTCTAGGGGCTTGCTTCAGTCCGTACAAGGCTTTCTTAAGCCTGCACACATGAGTCTTCTGCTCATTTGTCTCAAAGCCCTCTGGCTGTTCTATGTACACTTCCACTTTTATCACCCCATTAAAGAATGCTATCTTGACATCCATCTGGTGAACTTACCATCCCATCTGCGCTACAAGAGAGATGATGGATTTGATCGAAGTGTATCGAGCTATCGAGGCGAAGGTTTTTTCATAATCGATCCCTTTCTTCTGAGCATACCCCTTAGCCACAAACCTGGCTTTGAATTTCTCTATGTTGCCATCTGCAACATACTTGATCTTGTAGATCCACCTTGATCCTACAATCGATCTGTTTTGAGGTCTAGGGACTACTTCCCATATATCATTTGTCATGATGGAGCTGTAATCCTCCACCATAGCATCTACCCACACCTAATGTTGAGCTGCCTCTTGAAAACTGGAGGCTTCTCCGACCTGTGCTACCAGTTCCTGGTACCTGTCTGGTTGCCTGCGTTCCCTCTTCTCATTTTTAGTGGCTCCATTAAATATCTCTGCATCCCTCAGAGTCTGTTGGAGTTCTCTGCTCGTCCTTCCACTACTGGTGGGCGAATTCACCTCCTCTCCTCCTTGCACTTCCTCGGAAGAACTTTCCTTAGGATCCTCGTGCTGTGGAGAGACACTCGAGCCATCTTCTGTAGGCCTCTGTGGTTGAACCAACGGATCCTCCTCAGACTGTGTAGCTATAGACATCTCTCGAGATCTCCCGAATGCTCTCTCCTCCATGAATTTCACGTCTCGTCTTACTACAATCTTCCTACTCTCGAGAATATAGATGCGATATGCCTTCGCATTTTCGCTATATCCCAAAAGACATCCTTTCTCTGCAGTCTGATCTAACTTCTTCCTCTTCTCATTGGGTATATGGCAATACGCTATACTCCCAAATATCCTAAAGTGGCTCACCTCAGGCTTGCTGCCAGTGAACACACTCACAGGAGTAACCTTACCCAATGCTTTATGAGGCAACTTGTTCTGCACATACATTGCTGTATTGAAAGCTTTAACCCACAAAAATTTGGGCATGTCTTGATCATACAACATTGCCGTCGCAACTTCCACAATGGTTCTATTCTTCCTCTCTGCAACTCTATTCTGCTTCGAATTATATGGAGTTGTCCATTTTCTCTTGATGCCTTCCTTTGCGCAGAATCTAGTGAAGTCATTATCAATATACTCTCCACCATTGTCTGATCGCAATTTCTTGATCCACTTTCTGGTTATATTTTCTACCAAAGCCTTGAATTCTTTGAATCGCTCAAAGACCTCATCTTTGGTCTTCAAAAAGTAGATCCATGTCTTTCGGGAATGGTCATCAATAAAGGTGACAAAATACTTTGCACCACTGAGAGCATTCATGGATATTGGTTCGCAGATGTTTGAGTGTATCAATCCCAACACCCTCTTGGCCCTACTGCTGCTTCTTGGAAATGTTGTAATATTCCCAAATGGGGAAGCAACAATATTTGAACACAATAATGGAAATAGTAGTGAACAAATCAATACACCATGATATGAGAAAAATGTACAACCATCTTATTAAACATATCAACAAATAATAGGCACAAGATCTTGAGGATCAAGTCACTCAAGCAATACAAAACAAGCCTCCTCTAAGAAAATATGCCAATACATGAGAAAAATACTGCTATACAGATGCCATGAGCCATGACAGCGTAGTTTTAGGGCATAAAATGCTACAACAAGATATAACAAGATGGATCTGCTGTTATATAGCTCAAACAATGTCGGGAGTGAAGATCTAGGGTCCCAAACACATTTCCAAGACAACCCAGGAAGGGTTTTCGGAAATACCAAAAAGTACAAAATGCTAGAATGCAGCCCTAGGGCTGAATAGCAACTGCAACTGAATAACTAGATGGAGATGGCTGAAAATGATATCTAAATGAATAGATCTCCTCCAATAGATCCTTTAAGTGAAAGGTTGATCCCAACACTGAAGATCTCACCCTCTAAAACAATCACTAAAACCTCCACTACAAATGCTCACAAAAATAATGCAGTCAAAGAGGGAATATGCACTGTAGATGATGGGAATAGGTTGGTCTGGTTCCAAGATGTGAAAGAAAGCTCAAGAACCTCCCTTGCTGATCTCCCAATGAGAAGAATATTTCTGCCCCTAAAAAACTAGCTCAGAAAGTGGGTTTCTCAACCCTCCACTGCAGCACCCTGCAACACAACACAAATCTAAGCAAACACTGCGCTGTAGCTGAGGACTGAAGCTTGGCCAAAATGCCGGAGTGTGGAAATGATAGTACAATACTCTTCCTACAGGCTACCTTAAGAGAATATGTGGGATCCCCACTTGGGAACACCCTGTGCTAAACAACACAACAATCTCAGCTAAACAGCTAGAGAGTGCAAGAAGTCATACAGACCACAAAATCAATAATCAATAACATAATCATCTATGGCTGTGTTGCCCTCCTTATAAACAATGTGAGCCTTCTCACCTTGGGTCCCACTCGTTAGGGTTACTACTATCATGGAGACTTTCTCCCATTCACATTGCACTATCTCTCATTGATGATCCACTCCCTCCATACCAGCGCTGTTGATTTGGTCAAACTTGACCTTGTCCACATGCATTAGCACCTGTTCACACATGAGGGTGCTTTATCCAGCGATGAAGATGATCCCTTTTCACATTAAGAGGGATTTTATTCCTACTAAAGAGATTTATGGGTCTCCCTACCCATTTATTCATCTAGCTAAATGACAAGGGCAAAATTAATATTCCAATTAGTTACATGCTAATTTAAGAATATTACAGTTCTCCCCTCCCAAATGTTGCTTGTCCTCAAGCAACTGCAAGGATAGAACTGAAGAGCCTCCTCTCCTCCCCTTATGGCATTCTCATATGATAAGCTCCTCCAAGGAACAAGATGTTGTCTCATCAATAAATCTCCAAGTTGCTCCTCCCAAGTATGCAAGTTAGCTTTTGGTGACAATCCTAAATAGCTATCATCATGAAAAAGTAAAATACCAATGGAGGCAACTATATGCTGTTTAGAGGCCTTCTTGAGGCATGGGATCTGAAATATATTGGGAACTATTATTCCCATGTGAAGTCTCCATCCCCAAGCTATCATCCATACAAAATGAGTCACCCTCCAACATGGTAACTCATGGAGAAACTCCTCCACCTTAGGCTCCTGCAAAGTAGGTGGGCTGCATAGTTGAACATGATGGATCAAATTGTCCATCCCATGCTGTCTCTCTCCCCACTTATGATAAGTGTAGAGTTGCTACTGAATTTGAGCTGCAATAATGTTGCCTTCATGAAGCAAAATGGCAATTGGATCCAAAAGGATCCACTCTTTGGTTCTTGCCCAAACCATTCCATATAAAGTGAATATGACATTATGATCATAGGGAATCCAAATGAAAGAGGTACTAGAGGTTTTATATAGTGCTGGAAGGTACCAACAGTCTCCCAAGTAGTTACAGTGCAGTTTTTCTAACTGCTGTTTCAAAAAGTAACATGGCAAGTTGTCTCTCAACAAATTGCTAGTTGTGCATGTCATCACATCTACTAGTAAATAGCAAATGGCATTATGTATCAATTGAGCATACAAAGAATAGTACAATACTTGCCCAAAGCCATACAAGAGATGGCTATCCCCATCACTGATGTTGGTCCCAACATTACTATGAAGCCCAAATAGAGGCTTGCCGTCTAGTGGAGTAATGCACTGTATAGAGATGGTAAGAGAATGCAAATCTTGTGTTAGATAATCAATAAGTGAAAAAACACAATTCTTACCATGTACTGAGAGTAGGTTGATAATAAGATCCATGAATGAGCCCTCCATAGTGGTATGACATATCTCCATGGAAAGGAATGAACCATGTGCTGCATGCAAAACCTTCTTCATATGCTTGGAGATCCAAGTCAAGAAGATCATATCATGGTAATAGATATCTCCATCCACTACTCCATCCACTACTCTATCACTCTCATCTTCTACTTGTCCATCAAGTGCATCATATGTGAAGTGATCCTGGGAACACTCTATCAACAAACCCAAGCTCCCAAGTGACAGCGCTGTTGGCCTTTGTAATAAGGCTCCTGTCATCTCTAGCTCCATTCTTTGACATGCCAAATGTCAAAGTCATCTACCATAATGCTGCTATATATGGGAGATTCCTTCCAAAGTGGATGTACGTCCTGATCCTCCAAGGCTAATGAGTAGCCCCTTTGCACCATGATAGTGCCATCACCTACTCCTGCAACAACATGCAAAGCATGGGAGAAAATCAACCCATACTCTCCCAAGAGCTTCCAAAGCAACAACAACTCTTGTTGTCTCCCCACACCATCACCATATAAACTATGGAGTAATAACATGATGGTTGACATGAAAGATATCACATCACCCCAATACACCCAAACTCCTTGTTTCCATATGATGCAAGTGCCATGCCAAGTCCTGACCAACAACATACTCTTTGAAATAAAATGTGTCACATGATGACCAAACTCTTTCAAGAGTCACCAACGCAGCCTTGCTTCCTGCTGCCCTATGTCATAGATCTGCAAGTGGCTTTCCAGCCTCTTGGTCATCAACATCACCCATCCAACCAATGGTGAGTGTCTAACATCATGCTTAGAATAGGTATCCCTCCAATGGAGAATACCACCCTCCCAAATCATGTATCTATCTTTGCATTTCATGGGATGTTGAAATGCAATCTCTTGGAGATCTCCAAATGAAAACCACTCATCAATGACCAAGTTGACCCCATAAGGATCCAAATAAGATGTAGGCAAAAACTTCTCATCAAAATGTGAAGTGCTCATCAAGAAGTATCCATCATAATAATGGAAGATGACATCCATCATAAGATGTCCTCCATCAACCATCTACCTAGCCTCTTCTATAAATGTAGAAAGGTCATTGGAATGCTCCAATAATGGTTGGGCCCCCAACTCATTACTGCTGCTGAATGATAGCGTCGCTGATCTCCATGATGGTGCATCTGCTGTCTTAAGATCATGCTCAATGCTAAACACATAGTTCTGCATTGCATTGTTTAGGACAATACTCATCCTATCCTCCAAAAATCTACACTCCAACCCCAAGAGTTGTGTGCAACTCAACAATGAATAACCAGGATGGCTGTATGTCTCCTCCTTGAACAAATCAAGGGTCCTCAACACAGTGATAGTTTGCTGCTCCAAATCAACAATGTGCTTTGACCCTAGGTCATGCATTTGCCCTGATAGCATGTTTCCATAATCCTCCATATGATGTGCTGAAATAATTGGAAATGGAAAGTGCATACCTTGGTAAAGCTTGGGAACATCTTGTACTGCTACAAGCATTCCTTCCTCCGGTGTGATGACTTTCCCAACTACCGATGATGATGGCTGCTCCTCTATGGCTGCATCAGTGCTGGTACAAGTCTCCTCCTCCTCATGCATCTCCAG
The DNA here is from genome assembly GCA_034641835.2 of Pinus albicaulis. Classification (NCBI taxonomy): domain Eukaryota; kingdom Viridiplantae; phylum Streptophyta; class Pinopsida; order Pinales; family Pinaceae; genus Pinus; species Pinus albicaulis. Next base: position 44,531,862 of record MU968363.1, read on the forward strand.
AATAGTGCATGGGACTCTAAATGTCAAGAGATCGAGACCACTTTGCAAAGGTGCAAGTGTTCTTTCTCCTGATGCAAGTGCTCCTATAGCAAGTGGTGGTGGAAGTTTATTCTCCTCCGATTTCTTCTTGTCAAACTTCTCGATCAACCTTTGAGTAAAATATGCATATGCAGTCACTTTTGCATTACTCAAATGGCTGAACCACCAAATGTTTGCTTCACCCTCAAGGTGCAGCGCTGTAATCTCAACAACTTCTTTCTCTACTACTGGATGTAGCAGGAAAAAATGCATCCAACTTCATTCTCCAAGCCTTTGCTGTGCATGTGGATGACCCATCAAAAGTAGACAATAGAAATCTATTGCTGCAAGGTCTTCTTTCTTCTTTGAGCTGAATGAACTGTGGGAGAGTTAGATTCTCCTTGAAAGCTCTAGGTTGAGACTTATATTCTGCAAGATACTCACTTAGAATCTCATGATCTAAGTGTCCTCCATCTCCATGCCTTTTGTTTTCTTCTTCAAAAGAAAAGGGCATAGTGTATTGCTTTGGAGCTCTATGCAATACCGTTTTTTTCTTCTGCTAATAGGAAGTGCATGGTCCTTCCTCATCTTGAAACCCTAATGAGGTCTCATTGTTTCTCTCCATTCTTCTTTGCTTGACCTCCTTGGTGAGGTCCCTCTTAGATCTGAAAAGAGATGAGATAAAACTCATTCTTTCCATCATTCTGATCTCTTTCTCCTTCTTCTTATTCTCCTGATAGCATAATGGCTGAGATCCACAAGCTGAGCCAAGATTATGCTCTGATACCACTGTAATATTCCCAAATGGAGAAGCAACAATATTTGAACACAATAATGGAAATAACAGTGAACAAATCAATACACCATGATATGAGACAAATGTACATCCATCTTATTAAACATATCAACAAATAATAGACACAAGATCTTGAGGATCAAGTCACTCAAGCAATACAAAACAAGCCTCCTCTAAGCAAATATGTCAATACATGAGAAAAACACTGCTATACAGATTCCATGAGCCATGACAACGCAGTTTTAGGGCATAAACTGATACAACAAGATATAACAAGATGGATCTGCTGTTATATAGCTCAAACAATGCCGGGAGTGAAGATCTAGGCTCCCAAACACATTTCCAAGACAACCCAGGAAGGGTTTCCGGAAATACCAAATAGTACAAAATGCCGGAATGCAGCCCTAGGGTTGAATAGCAGCTGCAACTGAATAACTTGATGGAGATGGCTGAAAATGATATCTAAATGAATAGATCTCCTCCAATAGATACTTCAAGTGAAAGGCTGATCCCAATACTGAAGATCTTACCCTCCAAAACAATCACTAAAACCTCCACTGCAAATGCTCACTAAAATAACACAGTCAAAGAGGGAATATGCACTGTAGATGATGGAAATAGGTTGGCCTGGTGCCAAGATGTGAAAAAAGCTCAAGAATCTCCCTTGCTGATCTCCCAATGAGAAGAATACTTCCTTCGAAAAACTAGCTTAGAAAGTGGGTTTCTCAACCCTCCACTGCAACGCCCTGCAACACAACACAAATCTGAATAGACACTGCGCTGTAGCTGAGGACTGAAGCTTGGCCAGAATGCCGGAGTGTGGAAATGATAGTACAATACTCTTCCTAGAGGCTACCTCAAGGGAAGAGGTGGGATCCCCGCTCGGGAACACCCTGTGCTAAACATCACAACAATCTTAGCTAAACAACTAGAGAGTGCAAGAAGTCATACAGACCACAAAATCAATAATCAATAACATAATCATCTATGGCTGCCTTGCCCTCCTTATAAACAATGTGAACCTTCTCACCTTGGGTCCCACTCATTAGGGTTACCATTATCATGGAGATTTTCTCCCATTCACAATGCGCAGTCTCTCATTGATGATCCACTCCCTCCATACCAACGCTGTTGATTTGGTCAAACTTGACCTTGTCCACATGCATTAGCCCCTGTTCACACATGAGGATGCTTTATCTAGCTATGAAGATGATTCCTTTTCACATTAAGAGGGATTTTATTCCTACTAAAGAGATTTATGGGTCTCCTTACCCATTTATTCATCTAGCTAAATGACAAGAGCAAAATTCATATTCCAATTAGCTGCATGCTAATTTAGGAATATTATAGCTACCTTGGCATACTTCCCTAATACGCACCCCTTGCAGACATCGTCTTTCTTGGTGCTAAGTTCTGGAGCTCCCGTGATAGTCTTCTTGAGGATCCTCAAGGCTCCATGATGTAGATGCCCCATTTTTTTGTGCCATAATTCATTTAAATCTCCTTCATCAATACTGCCTATTAGTGCCATTGGAGACTCAAGTTGTAACTTATACAATTTATGGCTCCTTACTCCAATTTGTGCCTTCCTTTTCCAACTCGGGTGTTTGACATAAACTTTGTTACCAATAAAGTATACATTGTAACCCTTGTTTTGAAGTTGAGACACCGAGAGCAAGTTCATCCCCAATCCCGGCACATGTGGTGCGTTGGTGGCCCGAAGCTTGTTACCAGCTTTTGTTTGAAATATTATGGTTCCTCTTCCAATAGGGGTAGACTTGGCCTTGTTTCCCATTTTGATATGAGAATTCATATGCTCTTCCTGGTAGCTCGAGAAGCATTCTCGAACTCTCGTCATGTGAGAAGATGCTCCACTGTCAATATACCAGACCCCTGGAGAGGCCATGCTTGACACACAAGCAAAATGCTCTTCTAGTCTAAACGCCAGAACTGAAACGTCATTATCCCTCTGTTCCTCCATGCATTCTGGAGGACTATGTGAACCCTTCCGAGCTGATGCTGCATTGTTGTCGGACCTTTGTTCCATTGCAAAACCTTCTCTTCTGTTTCTTGTCTTTTTATTTTATACCATCTGAAATTTTCAAGCTGGAATACTACTGCAGTGATTGATTTATTTCGCCTACTTATTTATGATAAGTTATTTACAAATACTTCCAGTAAATTCTGAAATAAACACAACTGCATTATTCAAAAGATCATAACCAGAAAATCAAATAGAACGCATATAACACAATAGAAACAATCACATGAACACAGTTATTTTTGGACAATTGTCCCCGGAAAAACCCAATGCGGGAAAACCAGTGCAGCAGATGAGGGTTTGTATTATTCTTCAGTAGTGGAAATCGTTTACAGAAATTTGATGAGCAGATGTCTAGAATACACTTGAGATAATTTTTCCGAACCCTTCGAAAGAATTTCTGACACACGGGAGGCACCCTTTCTCCCTTTGCGTCACTCTACGTGGTCTTCTGCACAGTCACTGTGCTGGACTGCGTCACTCCGTGTGGAGGACCAGTACTGCTGCTCAGCGCTGTCCCCTCTGCGTCCTCCTCCTGCCTTCTTCTTCCTTTCCTGATTTCCCCTTCCTCCTTTTTCCTCTGCAACTCCACCTCTACAACCTCTCCCTCTGAAATCGAATTTTATTCCTTCAGAATTGATTTCCGTTGGGACTGAGTGTGTGCCTGACTTGCTTTCCAAATGACCCTCAAGCCTTCTCTTATAATCTTCTCATTGATGAATCAACAACCCAGATTAGATCTCTAATCAATGGCTGAGATTAAAACATGTCTTGATCTTCGTTTTCTAGAAGATTCACACTCTGCTTTATTAATACCCTTTAATTATTTAATTTCCCTAAGTTTAGACTTGGGGATCACTTTAAAATAATTAATTATTTTAATAAAGCATGAATCGAGTGGAATTTCCACAAACGGTTTTTGGGTTCTCCGGAACATTGATGTGCAAGCCTCCTCTCAAATTATGAGACTTGGAACACTTTCCAATGCTACGAAATCAAAAATTTGGACTTCACGAGGCTCCAACCTCTAGGGCTCCAATCCTATCTTCCAGGACTCCAACCTTGTCACTATGAGGCACCAACCTCTAGGGCTCCAACCCTATCTCTGGTACAGGCTCCATCCTGGTCTTCTTGAGGACTCCTATCCTTTAGGTCTCCAACCCATTGCTTCAATTCTTCAAGATAGATTCAATGGTTATTTACGGCTCCCAATATCTTCTGCAACGAGCCCTAACAAAATCTTCACCTTCAACAACGCCCTCAAACTATCTCCAAGGTACTTAGCTCATCAATGACAACTTTGTCTCCTCATCAAGGTGTCTCCACGGCTCTTCATGTTACCCAAACAAAATCTCTGAAGGTTACCTCTTGAGGGCTTTATCATGATCTCCAAGAATGTCTCCAAGATGTACTTAAGTGTTCAATAATTCTTTCCCAAGATGTCTTCACAATACCTTCACAATATCCTCAACAAGCTTCTTGATGCTGACTTCAAAGGATGTTCTATACTCCTTCAGAACTCTTCACTTCATCAAGACTCAAGTTAACACAATTAGCTTCAAACCCCTTCACTCAAAAGATGCTCCAATAAAGCTTCAAGTCTGTCTTCAAGTGAACCAAAACACTGCCTTTAAGAATTTGAAGTCTGTCACGAGGCTGCTCCAAACATAGACCAAAACGCCTTCTCCAAAAGTGTCTTCAACGTCTGTACTATAAGTTCTCAAGTCAACACATAGGCTCTTTAATGAGGTTGCTCCAAGTTGATTCAAAGATCGGCTTCTTGAGGAATTCTGAAGGTGATTCTTCCTTCGACAAGTCTACTGACCCAACAAATTTACCACAACTTCAAGCTCCTTATTTACTGATTCGGATCAACCTTCAAATGTAGGGAGTCAAGGTGTGTCCGAGCTCCTAGGCTGGTCACAGGTCCGAATCTCTTCAAGCTGCCAATCTTCCAGGTGCGTTGGTGTCACTTGACCTAGTTGTCCAATTTTAACACTCCCTCTCAACTAGGGAGAACTCTGTCCACTAGTGCAATCCAAACATCGTGTGTCATCCCGCTGTAACTTGCTTTGCTGGCCTCTTTATTTCAGAACAGAAGTGGGTCAGTCACAAAGACATCATTCCCGGCTTACAGATTCAGCCTAGAGGTCAAAACCTCTCTCGGACTCACAAAGAATCTCCAACCAACCCGAAGTTGGTTCATCTGACCCGAAGTCAGGCGGAGGTCCGAGACCTCACAAGACTTGATCCCAGATCAAGTGGTTGGACCGTGTCATCCTAGATAGAGAGTACGACAATCTCTGATGCGTCCATCAGTCTTTGCTACTAGTCTCTAGCTTTTCCCATCTCATTGGCCAAATGAGAGGTACTTCCCATGAGCCCCGAACTCAATGGGTAGGATGCATACGGGGCACTGATAATGAGAGGTGAACCAACTCAATAATCACAATGGTGGGGTCCAAGCACACCAACAAGGTTTGGCAAGCCTAGCCTTGTGGTTGCTCATAGCTCCGAGAAGCTGTCCCCAAAGCCCCCCAGAGCTCCCAGAGCTCATCGTCCAACAGGACCCTAAGAATAGGGTCGTTCCACGATACCAAGATTCTCACGGAAGGTTATGAACATGACCTTCCCCAAGGGCATTGTGAGAATATCCGTGACCTGCTCATCAGTTCCTATATGATCGAGTCTTACGGCGCCTCGCTGTACCATATCCCAGATAAAGTGGTACCAGCCATCAACATGCTTGGATTGATCGTGGAACCCGGGATTCTATGACAAATGAATCCCCCTCTGGTTATCACAAAGGATAATGGTGGCATCTAGCACATGCTCGAACAACTCACTGAAGAGCTTTCACATCCTAATGACTTCACAACGGTTCATACATGATGCAATGTATTCGACCTCAGCGGTGCTCAAGGCTACCGTCTTTCGTTTCTTGCCCGAAGTAGATTCGCTTGTGAAGTAGCATCCAGATGTGCTCTTACGATCCACCACATTGCCAACCCAATCGACATCAGTATATCCAAGGAGTGTCATGCTCTCGGCAGTGTATCTCAGCTCATGATCTATCGTGCCATAGAGATATCTCAAGAGATTCTTGGCACCAACCTAGTGCATGTTATGATCAACCATGTGTTGACTCAAGGTGTTCACTGCACAACATATGTCCGGACGGGTGTTTACTAAGAACATCAGAGCCCCTACAAGTTGATGATACTTAGTAGGATTTGCTAACACGGGCCTAGCAGCGCTGCTACTCAATTTATTAAAGTTAAGCTCCATTAATGTCGACACAGACCTATAGTCCACCATATCAGAAGCTTCATAATGTATTTTCTTTGATAAAGGAAAATCTCGCCAAGTCTCTACCAGACCTTCAAGCCTAGGCATCAGTCCTAGGTCTTTCATCTCGAACTCAACAGCGAGCTCCCTCTTACACTGATGAATGAGAGGGTCAACATCTGTCAGGAAGAGGTTGTCCACATACAATACCCAAATGAGAGGCTTTTCTCTATCAACGTTGAAGTAAAGGTTCGGATCAATATTACTACGAGTGAAGCCCAACTTCATCAGGTAGCTATCTATCCTCTCGTACCAAGCTCAGGGTGCTTGCCTCAGCCCGTAGAGGGCTTTCTCCAATCTGCAGACATGGGTGTCCCGATCCTGGACTTTGATCCCTAGAGGTTGTTCTAAATACACCTCTTCCTTTATCGCACCATGCCTCAAAGAAACGGTCTTTACATCCATCTGATGAAGATTTCGTCCTTGCGTAGTAGCAAGGGAAATAATAGATTATAGGTGCAATAATAATCAGTGCCTTCCTAGAGAAGACTCAGGCAACACAATTTTCCATTAGATCCATGCTTGATCTTATATCAAGGTGACAACAGCTTTGTTCTGTGGCCTAGGAACCATATCCCAGACATCATCCTCACATCTATGCAGACTTTGATGCTTTCCAGTTTCTGCAAATGATCCAGACTCATATTGTACCCATGGCAGCTAGATACCCCTGGTATTTATATGGCTTCTTGGTTTTCTTCTGGAATTTTCCCCTCTGAAGCCATATGTCTTTGAGCCATGAGGATCTTCCTTCGTCGAGCAATGATATTAGCTTAGGAGTATATACAAAGATGTATTCTCCCTCTTAATGCCAGCTTCTCTCTCGAGAGAAAAACATCTATTTTTAAATGAGGGCATCTTAGACACCAGCTTGGAAGGGAGTCTTATTCTCCCATAGTCAAAACCATCCAAGACCACAGTCTTTTGCTAAAGACTTCCAACAAGAAACACATTTTACCATTATGCTCCAATGTGAGATTGCTACTATCACATGCTTACTGCTATATAGGTGTATCTCTATGTCGCTGTCCAACAGGGAGAATATATCAACAAGCCTCAGCTTGTGTTAGAAGTCCTGTTATTCTGAGGAGGTCTGTTGTAGCTTCCTCAACTAGCCCTCTTTACTGTGACTCACAGAACTAGGAATCCAAACATGATTCCTTCTTTCATAATTTTGCACTTGAGAGCTTCATTTGCTATATCTGGAATCTCATCCAACACTGTTTCTCAATTTTAGATTTACAGTTAATAGTTGACTGATCTGGGGCTTCATGTCTTCAGATCTCAGTTTTGAAATTTGTCTCCTAAATTGCACAGATCTAGGAACCAATCATACAGATGTTCCAAACACAGAAATTTACCCTTCTTCATGTCAGTCGATACTTTATATGATACCTTTCTGTTGGGCAGATCTAGCTCAGTTATAAGTACCCAGCTCCTGAACATGTGGTAAATGACACAGAATGCCATTTTCTAAATATCATTGTGGTCTTGCTTACGCATAGATCTTGGAATCATTGTGTTTGTGACCAACTTTAGCTTGGATCTGCGGCTGCAATCTACAACATTGTTCTTATTCACCACCAGTAGGATCTTTGACCATCCTTACCTACGTATGAGCCTTCAAGGAGCTCGAACTCAAGATAAGAAAACTCAAACCAGGGACAACAATTCAGAATCTCGCAAACAAACACAATTGTCACAGCAAGTCCAAGACTTTCATGAATTATAGTGAATTATTTCAAGTCTTTGTACATATAGATGACTCCTTCCAAACAATTTTCTCAGAATGATATGATCCACTATTGACATCCGATATCAGACCCAGAAATTCTTATCAGGATTTGATCACTTTCCAAGTATATGCATAGAGTTTCAAACAATTTGAAGACACCTATGTGTAGCTCACAACCACCAGCCTGAAAGAATTTGCTGAAGATTTTCCTAGTCTCCATGATCTCCTTAAAAGCTAAAGAGTTCTCGACCTTTCATGTGAAGACTCCTCGGTTTAGTTTTTCCAGCTTCACTTTTAGAGACAGAATCTACTTCATGATCTGTGCACTCCTGCATTATAGAGGTCTCCTTTAAAATGAGAACCTCTGCAGAAAAGACCACTGAGTCTAGCACCACATACACTGAAATATCAAGGTCACTATCATATAACTCACTGTAATTGCAACATCGTATTCAGAAGGAGGGAATGAATGATTATCTATGACAAGGCTCTGATAATTTCCCCTTCTCTCAGATGTCATTGCTAGAGGGCTTGTAGTGACCGATATATTTACAGCATGTGCCTGATTTGATGAGATCTCCGAGTGTTCCATGAGCAAAGGGTCCCTGTCACTCCTATTATGGCTTTCACAATCCAACGCAATACAACCAACAACCATGGAAGTCCACAGTAACCCAAAAGCCAACGCCGAAAGACTTTTCAATGTGGGTAAACTTGCAGCGACTGGTTTTCGACTCACTTTAGGACATACATATATACAGGGCCTGTATGCAGGATACATAGAGACTGCGGTGTAAATCACAGACATTTGTTTCCTTCTTAGGGTCTCTGCCCCCTACAGAAAATTAGAGTAAGACTTCCAGAACATAATTTATAAGGGCTGCGAACTAGCATAATGCAGAGGCAGGCATAATGCAGCACTAAATCGGATGCATGACTATCATTCAACCCTAGGTTGCAGGGAAGTGTCCCCCCCCCCCCTCGTTCCCGTTTCCGAAACGCGCTCCGTGCGGGAGCGTTCGGAAACGTGCTCTCGAAAATGCTTCCTGAGGGGAGCGTTTTCGGGAGCGCGTTTCTGAACCTGTTAAAACACTCCCTGCCTTTTCGAGAGCGTTTTCGGAAACACTCGGGAGGGAAGTTTTCGGGAGCGCGTTTCCGAACCTGTTAAAACGCTCCCTGCCTTTTCGGGAGCGTTTCCGGAAACGCTCGGGAGCGAACGCTCCCTGAGCGCTTCTAGCGTTTAAAAACCGCTTCGGGAGTGTTTTTTAAACGCCAGAAGCGCTCAAGGAGTGTTCGCTCCCGAACGCTCCCCGGAACAAAAAACGCTTCTTGCTGGGCGGAAATTTTTTTCAATGAAAAAAACGATTTGTTTAGGGCCAGAAATGGGTTTTAGGGCTGATGTGGAGGTAAGGGAAACATTGACATTTCATGGTAATGTTAAATTCTTAAAGTAAAAGTGACATTTCCTTTATTTTTCATTTTCATCCTTTTACTTAAATTTTTAACATTACCATGAAATGACTTACGATGTTTAAGAGTGGTTTCGACCTCATTGGATTTCATATGGAGAAACTAGAATTTTAGGTTTCACTCAAAATTCAACAGACTTAATGGTTTTCAGGGTTTCATGGTTTGGGAATTTGCAATGTTTCCATTTGATTCTATCATGTGTAACGGTATGATATTGGCATTTGATCAAGAGCATGAAGTCCTTTAAGAACCTTGATGTACCCTTCAATCAAAGGAAAACAACTGGTTAGGCATGCTAATCTTTTTCTAACGCAATTTAAGGTTGAGGAGATGAACCCTTCACTCAAACCAAAATCATTGGTTAGGCATGTTAAACTTTTTCAATTTCTATCATGTTATAAGGTTGAGCAATCCAAGTCTTAAGACTTTGAGCTAGATGATGTTTATGTATCTCTTGTTGATGATCCCATTTCTAGTAGCGATGAATCAATGATGAGTTTCATGAGAGACCATGTTGCTCAGTGATTTGTAGTTTTGATGTCTATTTTTGCTACTACTACTACTACTAAAGTTGTAGAGAAGTTTTAGGAGTCCCCAAACTTTGAGCCATATTATTTATGTAGCTCATGTTGATGATCCCTTGTCTAGTAGTGGTGATGATTTTGATCATGATGAGGAGTGATCATGTTGTTGATCACTAATATGTAGTCTTGTATTAGGCCAATGGCCTCATAGCTTGTAGCATTGTTTTTGGACTTTATGGGCCATTTGGAGCCTCATTGCTTATGTATTTTTCGATGATATGTATTGCACGCGGTGCCATTTTGATATATTCACCTTTGCATGGTATATAAATGAGCAAACTTTGCATATTTTGTCTCTATTGGCTTGGAATCATGGTTGCAAATCTTAAAAATAGTTTTTTTATTAAAAAATAATTATTTAATGTATTTTTTTTAAAACCGGTTCATTGAGATCGGACCGCACCCGATTAGAAACCCAGTTCATTAGGTCCACCGATCCGATCACCGGTTCCGGTTTTAATAACTATGCTCACACAAATCCAGAAGTACAAGAGGGGTACATGAAAGCATTGGACAAGTTGGTACCTGACAGGGAGGAGTGTGCTAGATTGCGCCTTGAATTAGGCAAATACTTCAGTTGCACTGCTAACTTTGGTTCTTTCCATGCAATGGAAGACGGGGACAGATTTGATGCTATTAGATGGTGGGAAGCATATGGCGGCATGGGCCTTTTGCCAAAGTTGGCTAAAAAAGTTCTCTCATAGGTTATGAACACTTCTTCTGCAGAGAGGTGTTGGATCACCTACAACTTCATACACAATGTGAGAAGAAACAGGCTGAATGAAAACCGAGCTGAAAGCTTGGTTTATGTGCATTACAACTTGAGGTTGTTGAGCCATCACTGTGATCGAGCAAATGAGGATCAATCATACAGAGTCTAGGACAACAACCCAGAGGATGATAATTTGGAGGACGGCACGGTACATATGGAAGAATTGGAAGCAAAACTTTTTAGGGATGATGATGAAGAATCAGCAGCACCGCCACACACAGGGCCAGTCCCACCATGTACTGGTAGCAGTGCGGGTGCCAGTGCCAGTTCTCGATATCACACTATTGTTCCTTTGCAGATCCAACCTCCACCTTCTAGTCATGGTCGTGGTACTCCTGAGAGTACTAGAAGACCAACATTTCCTCGTGGCTCGCACAAATTAGACATTTCTCGTGGGCATGGCAAGGGGCCAGCCAGTAGATAAAATAGATTTGTTGTTTACTAGTCTTTTCTATTTGTTGTTGACAGTTGAATAGTTGAAACTTGACTCTTTCATATATTTAATGACAATTTAAGTTTGAAGTTTGAATTTGAAAGGTGAAACTTTGAAGTTGGTATTTATAAGTTTACTGTTTACAAGTCATTATGAATTATGAATATGATGCTTCATGAAAGTTATATGGTGATCAATGAATCAATGATGATAAATGTTATATATTGAATTTTGAAATCAATGAATCAATGATGATAAATGTTATATATTGAAATTTGAAATCAATGAATCAATGACGGTAAATTGTTATATATCATGTTGAAATTTGATGCAGTACAAGTGGTTTCTAAAACTTTGATCTTTGGCCTAGGAAAAGTGTCCAAGAATTTAATTTTTCTCCTAAAGTGACTTTATAATTTTATAAGTCAAACCCTATTTAAAGTGACTTTAAGTGATAAAGTTACTAAAGTGACTGACTTTATAAAGTTATAGAGTCAAATATAATTTAAAAGTGACTTTAAGTGATAAAGTTACTAAGTCTAATTTTAAAGTGACCTTAATAAAGCCAATGTGAAATTAGAAAGTGAAAAGTGACTTTGGAAATAAATGACTAAGTGGGTCTTTATTAAAGTGGGGTGAATTAAAAAATAGAAAGTGAGATTTAAATGAGCATTTAATCTCGGCCCTAGATCTCAATCTATCTCAGCCATTGGATTTAGGGATTCCCCAAAAGTCACTTAGGGTTAGGTTAAAGGAGGAAAAGGAGGAAAAGGTCATTCATTCTTTCATGGGCAGATTGAGAGAAGGAGAGCAAGAGAGCAAGGGAGATTTCTGGGCAGTGAGGAGAAGGAGGCAGCAGCTTGGCACGCATTCCAAGGCAGCATTTCAGCAAGACATTTCAGCAAGACAAGTTCAGCAGATTTAGCAAACAGCAGGCAGATTTGTTGAGCACGGTTTTCGAGAAAAGGAGGCCGTACAGCAGGGTCGTACAGCAAGGTCGTACAGCAAGGTTGGGCATAGATTTCGAGGCAGCAAAGAGGCTGTTTTATTTGCAAGTTTTTCTAGGCAGGCCGTACAGCAAGTGGCTGTACCTTTGCACGGAAATCGAGGCAGATTCCGTACAGCAAGTTTTTGTTGTCTTTTGGCACGAATTTCGAGGTTTGTACAGCAGCATTTATTTCTGTTTTGGCATAGATTTCGAGGTGGCCGTACAGCTGCATTTATTGCAGATTTCTGGGCACGCAAATCGAGAAATCCGTACAGCCTTTATTGCTGTTCTTGTTTTGTTGTTTGTACATTTTCTGAGGCGATGGTTAAGCACGGAAAAAGAGATAAGTTGTAAAAGTCTGTTTGCTGATTTTTATTTTGCTGAATATTTCTCTCACTGTAAAAAGCATTTTTCCAGAAATAAGAAGGAGCTTTCGAACTAGTTTTCCCCAAGAGTTGTAGGGGGTTTTTCCAGGGTCACCTTGACCAAAAATTTCTGAGTTATGATGTGTTGAATGACTGTTTGTTACTGCTGTTATTTTATTTCTGCATTTACAGCATTCTGAAAAATTTCCAGAATTTGTGTTTTCAGCAAAATTTATTTTTCCAGTTATTGAATGTATGGTTATGGGAAAGGGCATTTAACTATTTTGGAGTAATAAGGTGAAAGCGAAAACTTAGGGGTGGGAAACATAAATTTCTACATGGTATCGAGCTTGAGTTACGAAGGGCGGTTTACAGGACGACGGGGAGGAAAATTACGGCTTTGCTGCTACGGACTCGAGAAAATTCCGACAGGTGATTTTCTAAACAACAGTTTTACCTTTACTACAGCAGTGCTATTTTTTCAGTTTTAGGACAGCAGGATGTCTTTGGGACTGAGGGTGGAGGATAGGTTGGATGGGCATTCCAATTACAACATTTGGAAGGAGAGAATGCAGAGTATCTTTGAGGAGGCTGAAGTCTGGGACATTATGGTGCATACCACACAGAACCCTGTAAATGTGCCTACTGATGCTACTCAGTTGGCAGCATATAATAAAAAGAAAAACAAGGGTAAGAGATTGATTCTAGACGGAATCAAAGACCATTGCATTCCTCATGTGAGAGGGAAGAGAAATGCTCATGAGATGTGGACAGCATTGTCCAATCTCTACCAGAGTACCAATGAGAACCGGAAAATGGTCCTGAAGGAGAAGCTGAAGGCCATTAAGATGGGCAATGATAGTGCAGCTGGATATCTCACAAAGATTACTAATGTGAGAGATGAGTTGGCAGCGATTGGAGAGGCCATTCCACCCACTGAGTTGGTGCGGATTGCAGTGAATGGCTTCCCCAGTTCATGGATGAACTTTGTTGATGGGGTTTGTGCACGTGAGACCCTTCCCACATGGGAGAGGTTTTGGGATGATTGCATTCAGACAGAGATCAGGAAAGGTCAGCTTGGAGTAGCCAAGTCAGTTGAGCAGGATGAGGATGTAGCACTGTTGGCAGGACGCAAGAAAGGCAAAGGGAAGAAGCAGGCTTCCACAAGCAATGATGGGGGCAAAGGCAAAGGCAAAGGTAAACAGGATAACACACAGAAGGACTATTCCAAGGTGAAGTGTTGGAATTGTGAGAAGATGGGACACTATGCAGTTGTGTGTCCGGAGAAGAAGAAGAAGAAGGGGAAGAACCAGAGCATGGCAGCTTCAGCAGAGGTTGAGGACTTTGCAGATCGTTTTGACCGGGAGTTTGGGTTCATTGCGTGTGAGTCCTCTAGTGCGAGATTATCTGCCATAGAGGTTCAGAGGGAGCATGCTTTTCCCTCGATTAGCGGAGCATCTTCGGGTATCTGGTATGTGGACAGTGGGGCTTCACGTCACATGACAGGAGTCCGTGAGTACTTCTCAGAGCTTTCAGAGAGTGGCACTGATGTAGAGGTAGTACTCGGTGATGACAGAGTTGTTAGAGCAGTCGGTGTGGGAACATTGACATTTTAGAGGGAGTCCAAACCTCCCTTGAAGGTGTCAGATGTTCTTTATGTGCCAGGGATGAGGAAGAACCTCATATCCGTCTCAGCTTTGGAGGACAGAGGATATGAGATATTGTTCAGGGGTGGACAGGTGCTGATGTATCCCAGGGGCGCTCCAGCTGATTCAGCTAGAGTGATAGGTGTACGCCATGCAAAGGTGTACAAGTTTGCATTTCAGCCCCTTTTGGCATTGAGTAGTAGTACTGACAGCAGAGCTAGTAGTTCTGAGCTGTGTGAGATTTGGCATCGCAGGATGGGGCATATGTATCATGGAGCCTTGAGAACTTTGCGGTAGATCACTACAGGTGTGCCAGATTTCAGTACTGATCACTTTGATAGTTGCAGAGGATGTGCGATGGGCAAGTTTGCCAAATCCCCTTTTCCCAGCAGTGACAGCAGAGCGACTAGGATACTTGATTTGATTCATTCCGATGTGAGCGGTCGGATGTCTCATGTTTCCTTGAGTGGATATGAGTACTATGTGTTATTCATTGATGATCACTCCAGGAGGACCTGGAGTTATTTCTTGAAGACCAAGAGTGAGGTCTTCAAGCGGTTTCAGGAGTTCAGAGCTCTTGTGGAGACACAGACAGGTCGGAAGATCAAGTCCCTGAGGTCGGACAATGGGGGGGAGTACACCCTTGGAGAGTTTGTTGACTATTGTGCGGAGGCAGGCATTAGGAGGGAGCTCACTGTTCCTTACAACCCCCAGCAGAATGGGGTTGCGGAGAGGAAGAACAGATCCATCGGAGGGGCTGCCAAAGCCATGTTACATGATCAGGGGTTGCCATTGTTTTTGTGGGCAGAGGCCTGCAACACTGTTGTTTATTTGCAGAGCAGGAGTCCGCATCGTGCCCTAGTGCACATGACTCCGGAGGAGGCTTTTTCTGGGAAGAAGCCTGATATTGGTCATCTTCATATCTTTGGGTGCATCACATACTCCTACATACCCAAGGAGAAGAGGACCAAACTAGAGCCCACCGTAGAGAAGGGTATCTTTGTGGGCTACAGTGAGACCTCAAAGGCCTTTCGGATTTACATTCCTGCACAGAGGAAAGTTGTTGTCAGGCGGGATGTGAAGTTCGAGGAAGATAGGGCCTTTAGGAGGTCACGGGAGTTAGAGTATCTAGATCAGCCAGACCCTCAGCAGCAGCTGAGTCAGTCACAGGGATCCAGTGGGCAGGGATCAGGAGGATCCGGAGGTACATCTATGACGATGTCAGGTCCGTCAGTGAGCAGTGGCTCACAGAGTCAGAGGGGTGGTGTGCTGGGTAGCACGTAGAGCGATCCACGGGCGGTTCAGGAGTCCAACGATGGACGGTTCACCGGTACCTCGGCATCTACGAGGTTCGAGGTGCGGCGGAGGACGGCGACCAGAACTGATCGGGAGTTCTAGCTCCCGATGTTGAGGGAGGTTTTATTCTCCGGCGGGAGAAGTGCACTCAGGGAAGAGGAAGCCCAAGTGGCTTCGGGACACCTTGAGAGATGCCACATCTGTTGCTGAGCCTAAGAGGCCGGTCAGAGAGAGCAGACCACCTGAGAGGTTTTGTAGCTATATGGCAATGGCTACCAGCATCCTTGACTCTGAGCCTTCTAGCTATGAGGAGGCAGCTAGCCAGCAGGTCTGGAGAGAGGCCATGCGGGAGGAGTATTCTTCTATCATGAAGAATGATGTTTGGGAGGTGGTGCCGAGGCCTGAGGGCAAATCCGTGGTTACTTCCAGATGGCTTTACAAGGTAAAGCATGCTGCAGATGGCAGCATTGAGAAATTCAACGCGAGGTTTGTGGCTAGAGGGTTCTCCCAGGTAGAGGGAGTTGATTATGAGGAGACCTTCGCTCCCGTGGCTCGATATACTTCGATCCGCTCCATTATATCGATAGCAGCGGAGATGGGTTGGAAGATCCACCAGATGGATGTGAAGACCGCATTTCTCAATGGCTTCATATAGGAGGAGGTGTACATTGAGCAGCCACAGGGCTTTGAGGTGCATGGGAAGGAGTCCCATGTGTGCAGACTGAAGAAGGCCCTTTATGGCCTGAAGCAAGCTCCCGGAGCTTGGTACTCCAGGATAGATACTTACTTGCAGAAGATGGGTTTCACAAAGAGTGAGGCAGATCCGAACCTTTACTATATTGTGATAGGTGAGGAGCCTCTCATTCTGGTGTTGTATGTGGATGACTTAGTCATTACAGGTGCAGAGAGACTCATAAAGCACTGCAAGAGAGATCTTGCGGCGGAGTTTGAGATGAAGGACATCGACTTGATGCATTACTTTTTGGGTTTGGAGGTGTGGCAGGAGGAGGGGCATTTCTTCCTGGGACAGGGGAAGTATATTGTGGACATCCTTGGCAGATTCCACATGGATGATTGTAGACCCATGTCGACACCGATGATCACCAACTGGAAGAAGCTTCATGCTTCGGATTCCGAGTTGGTGGATCCCACATTGTACAGACAGCTGATTGGTTCCTTGATGTATTTGGTCAACACTAGACCAGATATTTGTTTTGCAGTCAACACGATGAGTCGGTTTATGTGTGAGCCTAGGAAGGTTCACTGGGTGGCTGCAAAACACATTTTGCGATACTTGCAGGGGACAGTGGATTATGGTCTGGACTACAGGCAGGGGGATGGAGTGAGATTGGCAGGTTACACTGATTCTGATTGGGCAGGTTGTGCTTCTGATAGGAAGAGCACTTCAGGGTGCTGTTTTGGGTTGGGTTCGACAGTAGTGTCATGGTTCAGCCGAAAGCAGCAGTCAGTAGCATTGAGTTCAGCGGAAGCAGAGTATATGGCAGCCAGTCTAGCTAGTTGTGAGGCCATCTGGCTTCGCAAGATGTTGTTTGGCTTATTTGGTTAGCCGTTGAGACCTTCAGTGATTTACTGTGATAATCAGAGTTGCATTAAACTCACGAAGAATCCAGTATTTCATGACAGTTCAAAGCATATCGGGATCAAATATCACTTCATCAGAGACTATGTTCAGAAAGGAGCTGTGAAGCTTGAGTATATTCCCACTGATGAGCAGGTTGCAGATATTCTTACCAAAGCCTTACCACGGGGCAGGCATGTCTACTTCAGAGACAAGATGGGTGTGGTGAGGAACACCTTCCTCGGTAAGAGGGAGTGTTGAAATTTGGTTACCGGAGGACAGGTGGTTCCCTAAGGCTTTGATCTTTGGCCTAGGGAAAAGTGTCCAAAAAGAATTTAATTTTTCTCCTAAAGTGACTTTATAATTTTTATAAAGTCAAATGCATAATATTCCTAATTAGCATTGCTAATTGGAATATTTCAATTTTGTTTAATTTTGCCGCTTTAGCTAAAAAAATAATAAATAAAGTGAGAAATAAGAGGGGTCATCTCACTTTATAAAATAAAGTGCTTTCCTAGTTGATTGACGTTGTAACTTAAAGGGGTGGCCTTGGGGGTCCACACGTGTATGAGGGGAGGCCTCACGCTGACCCAAGGTTAACTGCGCAGGCCAAGGAGAGTGAAGGACGCAGTCAAGGTTTTGGAGGGAGTTTAGCACTATAAAAGGTGGGGTTCTCACCTCATTTTGGGATGGATGATTTGATATTGATATTGAGAGCTAGACTTCTGTCTACTTCAGCACGCCGGTTGTTTAGTCGGTCTGCAGCACTGTTTAGTGCAAACTGAGTGTCTCCGGTCGGAGATCTCACCTTTAGCCTCGGGGGACTTCGAGTGCCTGCCCTGGTAAGGTTATTTTCTGAGCATCACCCTTCAGTTTCAGTGGTAATTTGCAGTAGTTCTGGTGGAGATTTGGCAGAGGAGATACCCCCTTCTTGAGAGGACGCAGATCCAGCAGATCCAGGTAGGAGAGAGTCAGATCTGGACAGAGAGGACGCAGATCTGGAGAGATAGGACGCAGATCTGGGCAGAGAGGACGCAGATCCAGCAGATCCAGGTAGGAGAGCCTCAGATCTGGACAGGGAGGATGCAGATCCAGCAGATCTAGCCCTGGAGGACGCAGATCCAGCAGATCTAGCCCTGGAGGACGCAGATCTGGAGAGATGGGACACAAATCTGGATAGGGAGGACTCAGATCCAGCAGATCCAGGCAGAGAGGACGCAGATCTGGGCAGAGAGGACGCAGATCCAGTCAGGGAGGACGCAGATCTGATGAGCAGGGTCTTTGTGTGGGGTTTTGGCAGCGTTTTTCAGTGTTTCCAGCCCTGAGGAGTTGGTCATCTCATCTGGAGGACTTGTGGTTGGATTCACCCCCTTCTTGCCAGCGTTTCATCTGTCTTCTGCGCTGTCACTAGCAGAGACAGCGTTTTCACTGGTGAGGGTTTGATTGGTGGTGGAGCATCAGTTTCACATTTTCTGGGGTTTGTCTAGAGGATTGAGATCAGCCATCTTTCTAGTTTCCAGCTCATAGTTCCAGTGCATTGCAGCAGCAGTTCTTCATAGCAGATTCTTCAGCCAGCTAGGACGCTGTCCCTATTTGCAGCCATTAGTTGTTCTGAGAGGGTCTCCACTTGCCTAGGGCAAGGATAGGTGCACTCATTCTGATTATCTTGTACTCCTACATATGTATTCTCAGATTAATAAAATGGCTTAATGTTCTGGCATACTATGTGTACTTGTTCCATATTATGGTTCCGGCATTTTGTTTTATATATCTGTCTGGCATATTTCTGTGTATTACTGGTTATTTCCCTTTGGGGATATTACAAAATCTAATTTTAAAGTGACTTTAAGTGATAAAGTTACTAAAGTGACTTTATAAAGTTATAAAGTCAAATCTAATTTAAAAGTGACTTTAAGTGATAAAGTTACTAAAGTCTAATTTAAAGTGACTTTAATAAAGTCAATGTAAAATTAGAAAGGAAAAGTGACTTTGGAAATAAATGACTAAGTGGGTCTTTATTAAAGTGGGGTGAATTAAAAAATAGAAAGTGAGATTTAAATGAGCATTTGATCTCAGCCCTAGATCTCAATCTATTTCAGCCATTGGATTTAGGGATTCCCCAAAAGTCACTTAGGGTTAGGTTAAAGGAGGAAAAGGAGGAAAAGGTCATTCATTCTTTCATGAGCAGATTGGGAGAAGGAGAGCAAGAGAGAAAGGGAGATTTCTGGGCAGTGAGGAGAAGGAGGCAGCAGCTTGGCACGCATTCCAAGGCAGCATTTCAGCAAGACATTTCAGCAAGACAAGTTCAGCAGATTTAGCAAACAGCAGGCAGATTTGTTGAGCACGGTTTTCGAGAAAAGGAGGCTGTACAGCAGGGCCGTACAGCAAGGTTGGGCATAGATTTCGAGGCAGCAAAGGGGTTGTTTTATTTGGCACGTTTTTCTAGGCAGGCTGTACAGCAAGTTGTTGTACCTTTGCACGGAAATCGAGGCAGATTCCGTACAGCAAATTTTTGATGTCTTTTGGCACGAATTTCAAGGTCCGTACAGCAGCATTTATTTCTGTTTTGGCACAGATTTCGAGGTGGTCGTACAGCTGCATTTATTGCAGATTTCTGGGCACGCAAATCGAGAAATCCGTACAGCATTTATTGTTGTTCCTGTTTTGATGTTTGTACATTTTTCGAGGCGGTGGTTAAGCACGGAAAAAGAGATAAGTTGTAAAAGTCTGTTTGCTGATTTTTATTTTGTTGAATATTTCTCTCACTGTAAAAAGCATTTTTCCAGAAATAAGAAGGAGCTTTCGAACTGGTTTTCCCCAAGAGTTGTAGGGGGTTTTTCCAGGGTCACCTTGACCAAAAATTACTGTGTTATGATGTGTTGAATGGCTGTTTGTTACTGCTGTTTTTTTATTTCTGCATTTTCCAACATTCTGAAAAATTTCCAGAATTTGTGTTTTCAGCAAAATTTATTTTCCGGTTGTTGAATGTATGGTTATGGGAAAGGGCATTTAACTATTTTGGAGTAATAAGGTGGGTGTAGCAAGGGGTGGGAAACTATACCTTATTATATATCAATGATGATAAATGTATATTGAATTTTGAAATCAATGAATCAATGATGATAAATGTTAGATATTGAAATTTGAAATCAATGATGATAAATGTTATATATTGAATTTTGAAAGCTTGAAACCTTCAGATTGATGATTTGCGAGACTCAAGAGTCGATATGTTGTATGCTTCCAACTTGTGGGCGTGGTTGATGAAGATTATAACTTCTAGATGATTGATGTTATATGATTCAATCTGTGTTTTTATGTTTTTTATGTCTAATTCATCATTCTACATGTTTTTGTTGACATATATGCATAAAAATATAAAAAATATATATATATATATATATAAACGCTCCCGAAAACGCTCCGGACCGGAAGCTTCTAAAAATGGCGCTCCCCGCTCCCGCTCCCGCTCCCACTCCCGCTCCGCGCTCCCGCTCTCGCTCCCAAGTAACCTTGATTCAACCATCCATGGGATTCGCCACTTAGATTAGTGCATACAAAACGCTCTTAATTGTAGAGCATTAATCGCCGAACGCCTATCTATACTTGATCACCAACAATTCATACATCTTATCAACGATCCAACGCACTTCTTAGTCTATCCACGCTATCCATGCCGAGCATGACTACGCATAGTCTTTGAAAAAAAATGCCTATTTATAATAAAAAAATGTGCGTTACCTGGGAGCATGAAATCCATAACGCACAGGGCCTTGTAAGAGATCGCGATGGGATTCCAGCGAGCATTGTTTCGCATCTGATTCACAGTCAGTGCCTCATGCTCGGAGTAGAGGATGACGATGTACAGTCTTAAGGGCCTGTATAGATCGATCGAAAAAGTTTTCTTCTTGCGAATCACGTGCATCGGCATTGTTGGTGCGACCAAACCCACAATTCGACGGACGGACGAAACTCTGGTTAGGCTGGAACAAGGATCGAATCTTTTGTCTTCTGGCCCTGCAAAAATCACTGTCGTGAGCTTGAAATTCTGAGACGACGGCTCAATTGTTTTAGACGGCTCCTTTTCGGCAAGTTTTCACGATGTCTCGTCTGCCTGCGTGTTCAAACTCGTCCAACCTGCCCGGGTTACAAAAGTAGCTCGATTCCTTGCCACTGCTCGGTGTCATGCCATCCACCTTGGTATTTTCCGGCAGCCTGAAAACAAACACTGTAAAAAAAATTTCTCGCAAAGGATTAATTTGACCGCTGCATAAAACGGTTTTAGGGAGCCCAGAACTCGTTGTGAACAGTCATGACACGGTTAATAGTTGACGGATATGATGTTCGATTCAATGCCACCTGCTCTCTGGCCTTTTCCACGACCAAGTCAAATTCCTAGCCGAACAGATGTGTTTCCGTATGAGGGTTTCCGTATGGTACATGAGATACAGCAGCATGTCATCTAGAACTCTTGGATCGACTAGCGCAGTTGCCTTAATGTTACCTACGGCTGCTTGCTAATAACTTGCTGTAGCTGCAGTCTTCTTCAAACCCAAACAAACATCTGTTTACAGCTCCTTATCTCACTGCCCTAGTTAAGATGGGTTTTGTCTTCTGCTATGCTCTGATACCATGTTAAGTTTCTGAACATGTTCTATGCCATTTCATATTAGGGCACAATACTGAAGAAGATAGAACATACTAATAGATCGATAGAAGACAAGCGAAAATAGAGATAATAAATGGTGGCGTTATGGCGATCAGCAGGATGCTTCTACCAACAAAGTCTCCAATAGGTCATTCAGCCAAGCGTGTCACACATCACCCCATAACAACCCAAACAAAGAATAGTCCATATATTACGTAGCTCCAACGCTATACAGAGAGAGAGAATTTCTCCACACAATGTTTTTGTCAAATGAACTCTAAGTCTCTCCAATATATAGGAATCTTTGGGGGTGTGTGACAAGTCCTTTAAGACATTTAAATCAATATTTTATTCCAGGCCGACCTAGCACATAAGTGGAATAAATTCAAAGTACATGTTCTGCTCATCCGATCGAGATGATCTTTGGATCAATCTTACACCTCTCCGAAAGAGGAATCCAATAAAAATATTGGGATCGTCATCTGAGCAGCACAACTCAGAGTTTGGACCTAGTTGTCCAATTTTAACAAAAATGGGATGCCCAAGTACTCCCCCTATCAAGCTGCTTCTCTATATGTTGCTCCATCGTATTTCCTTCATGAATGATAGTTATCCATGATACATATGTTGCTCTCCCTGTCATGGTGCTTCTTCTTGTTATTTTTCTCTTTGCAAATCCCTCTGTCATTATGCTTTTCTTTAATGTACTTTCTCCCCCTAAGTCTCTTGTAAATTTATGTAGATGTTCTATGCTTGATGCAACTTTACTTTCACTACAGCAATCACATAAACAATCAAGTAAAGTGCTGATAGAACATACCAGTAGATCAACAAAAGACAAACCAGAAACAGATAAATGTGTTTGTGCGTTACGGCGGTCAACAGGATGCTTCAACCAACAAAGTCTCCTTGGTCAACCAACCCAACATGTGTCACAACAATCCTCAAAACAGCTACACGGTCAACTCAAAGTCAACCCCAGAAAAGTCAATGCTGCCCAGAAAAGTCAACGCAAAACAGCAGCAAGCAACAACAACAGCAGCAGCACCGGCAGCACCAACAGTAGCAACAACAGCAACAACAACAACAGCAACAGCAGCAGCAACAACAGCAACAGCAGCAGCAACAACAACAACAGCAACAACTTTAGCAGCAACAACAACAACAACAACAGTATTCTCTTCGTCCTTCTTTCCCACGTGTGAACCAAAAACTGCCTCCAAGGAGCTCGAATCAATCAGAAGAGGAGAGATGATGTGTGAGGATGAGATGATTGAAATGTTCTCCAACGTTGACTCTATTTATATCAATTACTGTGGGTGTGTGACACATTCGCTGGGGGTGTAAAACCTTAAGGCCGACATGCACATATTTTGAAAGTATTAAAAATAAATTCAAAATAAATGTTCTGCTCATTGAATCAAGATGATCTTTAGATCAATCTTGCACCTCTCCGAAGAGGAACCCAATAAAAATATTGGTGTCTTCATCTGAGCATCACAACATGGATTTTGGACCTAGTTGTCCAATTTTTACACCTCTGCATGCCTTCATGGAAATGGATGAGGTAGATGATCAACTTCCCCTGCCTACATAAACTTCTCTAGCTCTTCTTTTTGCTTTAGAGAAGAAAGATTGTTGCCTTGTGATCAAGTGGAAGACATCTTCAACAATGGTCCATGATATGAGTAAATGATCATGTTCTTCAATGGAGTTGCTCTCGAGAGATGATCTATCAAAAGATGATAGTCCATGTGTGACTCATCAAGGGTTTCATAGGGCTCTTCACGGATAACTTCTGCAAGAATAGTCAAGAATCACAAGCTCCCAATAACAATATGCATGATCTTCTTCTTGGCAAAATTTTATCTTCAAAACTTGGAATATTATATCTGCCAAAGATGCATTCATCAAATCAACAACATGTGTTGTTAGCTTGAGTGTTCAAGAGACTTTCGGATCTAATTTGCTTCCTTCTCCATACATGTATAAATTTCTTTTCTGGCTTGGTAGCCATGGTTTTAGCTTGTTTAGGGACCCAAGTCATGTTACAATTACAAGCTATATGACCGATTTTATGACATTTGAAGCACTCCATCTTGTTCATGAATGAGGAATCATGACTTCTTCTTGCAAAGGTGCTTCTAGGGAGTTGATGTGGACCATTATATTTGTCCTTGTGGTATGCCCTACAATTCTTTGCCATGTGCCCAATATTTGTACAAGAATAACAATAACCAAAAAATATACTTTGGTACCTGGAGGATGGAGATTGCCTTGATGTACTTCTAAGGTCATTCTGTGTTGGGGTCCTTCGATCAAATTTATTGCCTCTTACATTCTTGACACTATCAGCATATCTTCTTGGGGTAGGGTTTCTTCCAATTTCATCTCGACTCTTCTCATTGCTTTTGTTGCAATTGGGGGCAACAATATTTCTTCGAAGCTTTTCCACATCCTTGTTGTTTGAAGCATTAGGGTTTGCATCATTACTATTTGAGGGTTCACTTGCATAACCAAAACTAGAATTATCAAGAGGAGATCTTTGATGACTTAGGATGTCATCTAGGGTTTGAGAGATTTTTAGACTCTTGTTCAGATGATCAACTTCTAAACTTTAGAAGATCAATTTATTCTTTCATCATCTTGCATTCTTCATCCTTCTTTGCCAGATGATTCTCCATTTCATCCTTCATCATTGAAGCTTCACATGTTTCAACCTTGAGAGAGGTGACATCTGATTTTAATTTGAAGATCTGTAAAGTTTTGTAGATGTTCTATGCTAGGAGCAATTTCACTTTTCTCACAGCAATCATACAAGTAGTTAAGCAAAATGCAGATAGAACATATAAGTAGATCTTACAGAAGACAAATCAGAAACAGGAAAAATGTGTGTGTTCAGTTTGGTGGGTCAACAGATGTCAACTGTTAAAGTCTCTATCACTAAATGCAACATGTCATGGACCAGCCTGACCAAGAAATGAGTCAACCCGTGTCAACTTCCGCAAAAGTCAAATCGCTAACTCAAAATAACTGAAAGGGTTAAAAGTCAACGTTAGAGCAAAACTAGCTTATTTTTGACCTCGATTTTTGTGCCGTAGTACGGCCTTCAAAATCGAACCTTCCACAAGTTTTCACTTGATTAGACCATGCGTTGACCAATACATACGCTACGAAACTTTTCTTAAATTAAACCTAGCAGTAGTACCTCAATTTAGCAATGCACCACGGTCCTGTCTCTCTCTCTCCTTCACACGTGTGGCCGAAACTCGGGCCCTTAGGTATTCTGTGACTATTTGATGAGAGAGGAAGATGTGAGTTGTGATGATGATCAAATTCTCTCCAACTTTTCCTGTATTTATATCCATCAATGAGGGTGTGTGACACATCTGTTGGGCATGTGAGACTACATTACAAAACTGGCCGACCTTGCACATGTGGAAAATAAATTCAAAATATATGTTCTGCTCATCGGATTAAGACATATTATATATGGATTTTACACCTCTCTGAAAGAGGATTCCAACAAAAATATTAAACTCTTAATCTGAGCATTACAACATGGAGTTTGGACCTAGTTGTCCAAATTTAACACTACCTCTCAACTAGGGAGAACTCCATCCATTAGTGCAATCAACATCGTGCGTCATCCCGCCGAAACTCGCTTTGCTGGCTTATTTCGGGGACGAAGTGGGTCACCACAAAGACATCATCCCCCGACCGACATAATCAGCCGTATGTCCTGCACTACAAAAACTTGATCCTGCATCAAGTGGTTGGACCGTGCCATCCCCAGATGGGAGTACGGCAACTTCCGATGCGTCCACTGGGCCTTTGCTAATAGTCTCTAGCTTTTCCACACCTCATTGGCCAAATGAGAGGTACTTCCCATGAGCCCCGAACTCAATGGGTAGGATGCATTAATGGGTACGATAAATGAGTGGCGAACCAGCTCAATAATCACAAGGGTGGGGCAGAAGCATTACGAGTGCTCATAGCTCCGAGAAGCTGTCCCCAAAGCCCTCTAGAGCTTCTCAAGCTCATCGTCCAACAGGACCCACATCATAGGGTCTTTCCACGACACCAAGACTCTCACCGAAGGTTAGGAACTTGACCTTCCCCAGGGGCTTAGTGAGAATATCCCACACCCGCTTCACGCTCCTATATGGACGCCTTACGCGCCTCGCCGTACCATATCCCGTGATAAAGTGGTACTCGATATCATGCTTGGATCTAGCCGTGGAACATAGGATTCTCAATATATCAATCCCACTCGGAGCCATCACAGTATCACAAGGGTATTCAGTGCACATGTCCAAACAAACCACTAAAGAGCTTTCGCAACCAAACTCGCTTTGTACAACAGCCATACTAGCAAAGAATGTATTTGGCCTCCGCGGTGCTCAAAGCCACCGACTTCTGCTTCCTGCTCATCCATGATATTGAAGCAAAACCAAGATTGAAGCAGCATCCTGATGTGCTCTTACGAATCACCACAATCGCCAAATTTCCACCTAAGAGATCAAGATATCCACCGAGTATCACACTCCCTAAGAAGGTATCTCTACAAATTTCATGGTTTATCGTGCCCCGAAGATATCTCAGAAGATTCTTGGCACCAACCTAGTGAAAATGATGAGGCTCAACCATCCGTTGACTCAAAGTGTTCACTGCAAAACATATATCCGGTCGGGTGTTCACTAAGAACATCAAAGCTCCTATGAGTTGACGATACTCAATAGGATTGGCCAAGATAGGCCCAGCAGCGCTGCCACTCAACTTCTTAAAGTTGAGTTCCATCGGTGTCGACACGGACTTACAATCCACCATCCCAAATCTTTCCAGAAGCTTCACAATGTATTTTCCTTGAGAAAGGAAAATCTCTCCAGGTCTCTGCCAGACCTCCAGGCCTAGGAAGTAGTGCATCAGTCCTAGGTCTTTCATCTCGAACTCAGCAGCGAGCTCCCTCTTACATTGATGAATGAGAGGGTCAGCACCTGTCAGGAAGAGGTCATCCACATACAGCACTAGAATGAGAGGTTTCCCCTGCACAACCTTGAAGTAAAGGTTCGGATCAGCATTACTTCGAGTGAAGCCCAGCTTCATCAAGTAACTATCCATCCTCTCGTACCAAGCTCTGGGTGCTTGCTTTAACCCATAGAGGGCTTTCTTCAACCTGCAGACATAAGTGTCTCGATCTTGAACTTCAAATCCCAGAGGTTGTTCCACATACACCTCTTCCTTTATTGCACCATGCAGAAAAGCGGTCTTGACATCCATCCGATGAAGACTCCATCCTTGCGTAGCAGCAAGGGCTATGATTGATCGGATGGTGGTATATCGTGCCACAGGTGCAAATATATCATCATAGTCAATTCCTTCCTTTTGAGAGAAGCCACGGGCAACAAACCTTGCCTTAAACTTTTCAACACTCCCATCAGATCCATGTTTGATCTTGTAGAGCCATTTTAGCGGTGACAACAGATTTGTCCTTCGGTCTCGGGACCACATCCCAGACATCATTCTTCATAATGGATTCATATTCTTCATGCATAGCATCCTTCCAGACTTGATGCTTGATGGCTTCCTCAAAAGATCCAGGTTCAGATTGTACAATAGTACTCATGGCAGCTAGATACCCTTGGTATCTACACGGCTTCTTGCTTTCCCGGAATGTCCCTCTTGGGACAGCATGACCCTCAGCATCTTCGAGGGTGTCCCTGAGCCATGATGGTCTCTTTCCTAGTGAAGGGGGTGGATCAATAGGGTCCATTGGCCCTTCAATATCAGGCATAGTCTCATCCTGGGGTTCTTCCAGATTTCCAGGCCTTTCTTCATGAATTTCTTCAGATCTAGGAAGATCTACTACTTTCTTCAAGGAAGCATCTTCGTCAAAAGTGACATCATGGCTTATCTCTACTTCCCTTTGACCAGGTACATAGACTCTATATGCCTTAGAAGTCTCACTGTAGCCCACAAACATTCCTTTCTTCCCAGTAGCATCCAACTTACTTCTCTTTTCTTTCGGTACATGAAAATAGACAGGACATCCAAAAATTCTAAAATGTGAGACATCAGGTTTCTTACCAGAGAAAACCTCTTCGGGAGTTTTGGAGTCCAGAGCGGAATGAGGGCATCGGTTTTGAATGTACACAACAGTGTTTGCAGCTTCTCCCCACAGAAACTTCGGTAGACCCTGGTCACATAGCATGGCACGGGTAGCTTCCACAATAGTCCTATTCTTGCGTTCAGCAACACCATTCTGCTCAGGAGTATATGCAGTGGTAGTCTCCCTCTTAATGCCAGCTTCTCTGCAAAAGTCTTTGAACTCATTTGACTCATATTCAGTGCCATTGTCAGTCCTCAAAATCTTTATCTTCTTTCCAGTCATATTTTCCACCAAGGCTTTGAAGGTACGGAACCACATGAAAGCCTCATCCTTCTTCTTCAAGAAGTATATCCAGGTTTTGCGAGAGAAGTCATCAATAAATGTCATATAGTAAGAACATCCCCCCAGGGATGTTACAGGCAACATACCGGAAAGATCAGAATGGACCAGTTGCAATATCTCAGATGTCTTTGTGACACTTGAGGGGAAAGGTCCCCTTGTATGTTTTCCTTCAGCACAGCCCTTACATACACCTTCATGATTATTTCCAAATTCAGGCATCCCAGTCACCACCTTCCTAGCTTCGGGAAGGGCCTTGTAATGAAGGTGTCCAAATCTTTGGTGCCATAGTTCGGTTTGCCGGATAGTATCACAAGTCATAGCTCTCAACGGACTTCCTCCAACCTGGTAGAGTGTACCAACTCTAAAGCCAATTGAGATAGCTTTCTTGAAGCTCTCTTTCCACATGAGCACCTTTCCATCAGAAAAGGTTACATTGAATCCTTTGTCTTCCATGGCAGATACAGACACAAGGTTCTTCTTCAATTTAGGTACATAGAGTACATCTTGCAAACGGAGGACTTGTCCTTGAGACAAGTGGAGGGTCACAGTCCCTGTCCCTTTCACAGGATAAGTGGCATTATCCCCAAGGATAATTTCTATATTAGTATCCCTTTCAACCATGTCAGAAAGTGCTTCCTTGAATCCGGTGATGTGTCTTGAGGCACCACTATCGATTAGCCAGACATCCATAGTGTCGGGCGGAGATGCAGCTGAGAGAGCAGATACCAGAATATACTCATTTCTTTTATCAACAACATTAGACTCCTCATACCTGGTATTTCTGGTCCTTTTAGAAGGTTGATTGTTTCCTCCAAAGTGAGCCTTCCTCTTTTCTTTGGATTTGTCATTTCTTTGATTCCCATTCCTTCGGTTGTTGTTGTTATCGTCACCATCAGGAGAATCCTTCTTGAAGGGGCATTCTCTAGCATAGTGTCCAGGCCTATGGCAGGTGAAGCATTTACCCTTCTTCTCTTGAGTCTTAGTCCTTCCTTTGTCCTTAGAACCACCAGAGTTCTTCTTTCGGGAATGAGCACCATAGGCAGCATTTCTTTCATTATCAAATTCCTTCATCCTTGTTTCTTCTTGCATACATCTAGACAAAAGCTCATCAAAGTTAGGAATGGTATTATTGTTGAGAATGGTAGTTGTGAATACTTGCCATTCATATGGAAGTCCTCCAAGTGCGGTGAGAACCATCTCACGATCAGCTATTGTCTCCCTAATAGCTAGCAGATTGTTCCTGGTTTCGGTCAACTTCATAAAGAAAGTTTGAATAGACTCATCTCGGCCCTTCTTCATATTCTTCAACTTGTTCTTGAGGAATAGCACTTGGTTTACATTGTTTACTTGGAACATAAGTATCAATTTGTCATACATCTCCTTGGATGTGCCTAGTTCAGATATGTAGGCAACCAGACTCTTATTTATGGATTCCCTGATCAGCAGCTTTGCTCTGATTTCACCCTTCTTATACTTGTTTCTAACAGCAGCAAAGGCATTGGATGGAGGTTCTAGAATCTTCCCTGTCACATGATCCAGGAGATCATGATCTTCCAATTTTAGGTCTAATATCATCTTCCAGGCATGGAAGTCATCACTTCCAGTCAGCTTGTCATTCTCCTTGAATTCAAGACTAGTGGAACCCATTTCTTCGGTGATGATTGCTAAAGATAGAGTTTGTCTTCACCTCAGCTCTGATACCATGTAAAGTTTTGTAGATGTTCTATGCTAGGAGCAATTTCACTTTTCTCACAGCAATCATACAAGTAGTTAAGCAAAATGCAGATAGAACATATAAGTAGATCTTAGAGAAGACAAATCAGAAACAGGAAAAATGTGTGTGTTCGTTTCGGCGGTCAACAGGATGCTTCAACCAGCAAAGTCTCCTTTGGTCAGCCAGCCCAGCATGTGTCACAACAGTCCTCCAATCAGCAAATGAGTCAACCCAAGTCAACTCTGCAAAAGTCAACGTTGTCCTGAAAAAGTCAACGCAGGGCAGCAAGCTAAAAGTCAATGCAGCAGCAAAACGGTCAATCCTTTGACCTCGATTTTTGTGCTAGGTAGTACGGCCTTCAAAAATCGAACCTTCCACAAGTTTTCAGCTTGATTGGACCATGCGTTGACCAAAGTCAACGCTGGTCAAACTTTCTGCGAAACCCTAGCAGCAGAAAGTCGTACTTCAGCTCAGCCGTACGGTCTGTCCTCTCTCTCCTTCACACGTGTGGCTGAAACTCGTCCTTTAGGTAGCTCGTACTATTTGATGAGAGAGGAAGATGTGAGTTGTGATGATGATCAAATTCTCTCCAACTTTTCCTGTATTTATATCCATCAATGAGGGTGTGTGACACATCTGTTGGGCATGTGAGCCTACATTACAAAACTGGCCGACCTTGCACATGTGGAAAATAAATTCAAAATATATGTTCTGCTCATCGGATTAAGACATATTATATATGGATTTTACACCTCTCTGAAAGAGGATTCCAACAAAAATATTAGCTTCTTAATCTGAGCATTACAACATGGAGTTTGGACCTAGTTGTCCAAATTTAACAAGATCTCTTCATCTTTTTCTTCTAGTTGGCATATCATGGCATTCTTTCCTTTTCTACTTCATCGATTTGTCCTTCCAGGAGGGTCAAAACTTCCATCACCTTTTCAGCTCCTTGTGCTTGTTTCTTTGCTTCCTCTAGTTAAGATTCAAGGGAGGAGACCTCTTTCTTGTATTGACCAGTTTTCGCTTCAAGTTTGTTCAAGTCCTTGTGTCTTTGTTCAAGATGGCTTGACAAAGTGTCTTCCTTTTTCTTTGCCTTATCCAATTGTTTTCTCATGGATATGACTTCTTCATGATGCCTTTTCTTGTTTTGATGAAATTCCTCCTTAAGCTTGGCGAGCTCTTGATCTCTTTCTTGTCCTTGAAGCTTGAATAGGTTAACTCCCTTCCTTGTGTTGTCAAGGTCATGGTCACCATCTTGTGCTTGCTTCTTGAGCTCCTCATTTTACTTTTTCAAATTGCTAATCTCTTCTAGGGCAACTGCAAGCTTTTCCATGAGATCTTCTTTGAGATCATCTTCAAATTATTCATCTTCTAGGTCTTCCTTGGTCTTGATGTCTTCATTCTTGTTTTCAACTTCCTTTATGGGTTCTAGATTTCCTTCTTGCATTCCATTATCTTCATGAATAGAGTTTATCGTCAATGCTCCTTTTGAGTGAAGATCTTGAGGTTTGTCCCACATACCTTTTCCTGATGAACATTTCTCCACTTTGGCCTTTATATGATCTGGTAGCCCATCCAAGATTGGTTTTATTGCTATTGCATTATATTACTTGGATTCTTCTTCCATCGTGCTTTTAGTAATAACTAATTCCCACTCTTCAAAACTTTGAGCCATTAAAAAATTCTTCATTCGTGCCTTCCATATATCAAATTCTCCATTGAACATTAGAGCTTTCCCAATTTGATTATATTCAGTTTTAGCGGTTGAAGAAGAGACATCTTTAGAGGAATTGGAGGCTTTCTTCCTTGACTTTGCCATTTGTGTTCTAAGGATCAACCTTCAAGCTGTTAGACTTTGAGTGAAGGTACTGGCTTTGATACCAATTGTTGGAATTACAAATGCCGTTACACAAAAACTCGCAGGTGTTAGTAAACGGACGCATCACCAGAGTTAACAGATCTACGAGAGGCGATTAAGCACATGTCGCGAAACACGTGGGGAGCACTAGTTTATCCAATGTCCAACAAGTGATTGGTAGAGGGGAGAGAGATCTTTGTTTGTTAAGAGGGGAACTGGTGAAGGCTCTCATCCATGATAGTGGCAACGGAAGTGAGATTAGGTTGTTAGGTTATTACTAATGCGGTACCTTATTGTTGTTAGTGTAGCCCCCCTTATGGTTATTATTGTACCCGTGTAACCCCCATATTGTTATTATTGTGCCGTTACATTATTATTCTTAGGTCGGCTAGGATTATATTGTGACCGCATGGACTCCTATATATAGAAAGGAGGTTTTGTCATTTGTATCATCCAAGAATTGTTCATTTATGTAATGTAAGGGAGGTTGCCCCATCGAAGTGGCTTATTTCTAAGGTGTTGATCTCTCTTTTTTTCTATATTTGGAGCTAGTTTCATAACATAGGCATAGGAGGATGGGGCACTTACACTACAAAGCTCTTCCTATGGTGCAGAGGATGGCTACTGGGCTTCCAGAGATAGGGGTGGATTGGGATGGATTGTGTAAAGGGTGTGTACTTGGCAAGTAGGCCAAGGCTGTGTATCATCATAGTGAGACCAGGTCTAAGGGAGTGCTAGACTTGCTGCATTCAAATATTTGTGGTCCTATGTCTGTGATGTCAATCGCAAGGACTTTATACTTTGTGACGTTCATAGATGATTATTTAAGGAAAACATGGATCTACTTCTAAAGACCAAGGATGAGGTCTTTGATCGGTTTTCGGAGTTCAGGGCTCTTATGGAGAATTAGATAGGAAAGAAGATTAAGCCGTTGAGATCGGATTATGGGGGCTCTTGTGGAGTTCTAGTATTTTTGCAAGGAAGCAAGAATTAACAAGGAGCTCACATTGCCTTACAACCCTCAGTAGACTGGGGTTGCTGAGAGGTAAAATAGGACCATCACGGAGGCAGCAATGGCAATTATCTATGATCAGGGGTTTCCTATATCTTTGTGGGCAGAGGCCTGCAATACACCTGTGTATGTGCAAAACATGAGTCCTCATAGGGGTTGGAGGACGTGACTCCTGAGTAGTTGTTTACTAGAGTGAAGGCAAATGTGAGTCATTTGTGCATATTTGGTAGCCCAATTTATGTCCATGGTCCTACAGAGAAAAGGAGTAAACTAGAGTCCTTATCTATGAGGGGCATATTTATTGGATACAATGATGTCTCAAAGGTGTACCGAGTCTATATTCTAGGACAAAGGAAGGTGATCTTGAGTCGGGTTGTTAGATTTGATAAGGGTAGGTTCCTTAGGAGATCTCATGAGGAACCAACAATGATAGAGGATTGGGAATGAGAGGCTCTAAAGGCTGAGTAGAGACCAATAGCACCAGTAGCAAGGACACAGTCAACATATTTGGAGGAGTTGGATATTCCTTCGAGCTCTACAAGGAGGAGGTCGAGATGGGCCGAGCAGATCTCTAGAGATGCTGAGGAGCATGTGGAGGCTTCTAGTAGCACTTTTAGGCAGAGTAGATCACCTGCGAGATTTTCTAGTTATTTGGCATTGTCCAACAATGTTAGTGAGTCTGAGACTTCCACTTTTAAGGAGGCTATACTTGAGTAGGGCTGGAGGGATTCCATGATGGAGGAGTATAGTTCCATCATGAGCAATGATGTGTGGGACATGGTGCCGAAACTAGATGTAAAGTCTGTGGTCGCTTCTCGATGGATCTATAAAGATCAAACATACAATTGATGGCGGTATTGAGAAGTCTGAAGCGCGGTTCATGGCGAGAGTGTTCTCCTAGAAGGAGGGAGTGGTTTATGAGGAGGCATTCACAGCTGTTACTAGATATGCATCCATTAGAGCAATTATGTCCATTTCTTCAGGGATTGGGTGGAGGATACATCAAATGGATGTGAAGACTGCTTTCCTCAATGGAGTAATTGAGGAGGAGGTGTATATCGAGTAGCCTCAGGGTTTTGAGTTAGATGGGAGATATTCCCATGTATGCAAGTTGAAGAAGTCCCTTTACGGGCTGAAGAAGGCTCTGTGCGCATGATATGCCAGGATCGATGGTTATCTTCTTGGTTTGTGCTTCACCAAGAGTGAGACAGATCTTAACTTGTGCTTTGTGTTTATTGAGGGTGAACCATTTATCTTGGTATTGTATATGGACGATCTATTTCTGACAGGATCAGAGAAGCTAATAGGGATGTGCAAGGAGGATCTTGCTTCGGAGTTCGACATGAAGGACGTTGACTTGATGCATTAGTTTTTGGGATTGGAGGTGTGGCAACAATCAGGAGATATTTTCCTTGGAGAGGGCAAGTATGCGGTTGAGATCTTGAGGAGGTTCAGGATGGAGGATTGCAGGCCTATGTCTACATCGATGATCACTAACTTGAAGAAGTAGAGTGTTTCTAAAGGTGAATTAGTGGATATCACACTATATAGGCAACTAATAGGTTTCTCGATGTATCTTGTCAACACTAGGCCAGATATATGTTTTTCTCTTAGCACGCATAGCTAGTTCATGGTGGAGCTAAGACAAGTTCATTGGGTGGCCACGAAACACGTGTTGAGATACTTGTGTGAGACAATAGACTTTGGATTGAGTTATGTCAGAGTTGGAGGAGTGGGGTTGCAAGAGTACATAGATTCTGATTGGGTAGGTAGTGTGGTGGACAAAATGTTTACATTTGGATGTTGTAAGCTTGGGATCCACCATGATCTCATGGTTCAACAGGAAGCAACAGTCAGTGGCACTCAGTCCGCAGAGGTAGAGTACATGGTAGTGAGTATGGTGATTTGTGAGGCAGTATGGATTTTCAAGATGCTTGCAGGATTATTTGATTCGTTGATGGGTCTAACGATGATCCACTGCGATAATCAGAGTTGCATTAAGCTCTCTGAGAATCTTGTGTTTCATGATCGTCCCAAGCGTATCAAGATCATATATCAACGTAGAAAATTCTAGTTCCCACCAACTCCTAATCTTGATTTCGCCTTATTACTCCAAAATAATTAAATGCCCTTTCCCATATCCATACATTTAATAAACTGGAAAATAAATTTTGCTGAAAACACAAATTCTGGAAATTTTTTTCAGAATGCTGAAAATGCAGAAATAAAATAACAGCAGTAACAACCAGTCATTCAACACATCATAACTCAGTATTTTTTGGTCAAGGTGACCCTGGGAAAACCCCCTACAACTCTTGGGGAAAACCAGTTCGAAAGCTCCTTCTTATTTCTGGAAAAATGCTTTTTACAGTGATAGAAATATTCAGCAAAATAAATAATCAGCAAACAGACTTTTACAACTTATCTCTTTTTCGTGCTTAACCACCGCCTCGGAAAACGCACAAACAGCAAAACAGGAACAGCAATAAATGATGTACGGATTTCTCGATTTGCGTGCCCAGAAATCTGTAATAAATGCAGATGTACGGCCACCTTGAAATCTGTGCCAAAGCAATGATAAATGTTTGGCTTGCTGGATCTGAAAATGTGCCAAAAACATTGCAAAACTGGTGTCACGAACGACCACTAGCGCCTGGATTACGTGCCATCTTCTTTATATTCACATTTGTTAATACGACTTTATGCTGACCTATTATCTGACCTTGTGTGCGACCTCCTTGAAATAGTGCTAAAATCGACTGGCTTGTTTGCATATTATTACCACTTGTCTTCTTGAAATGTCTTCTTTGAAATCTTTGCCTTGGAATGTGTGTGAAGTACATGCCTCCTTCTCCTCCTTTGCCAATCTCTAGCTCTCCTTCTCTCCTTCTCCCAATGTGCTCGTGAAAGAATGAATGACCTTTTCCTCCTTTTCCTCCTTTAACCTAACCCTAAGTGACTTTTGGGGAATCCCTAAATCCAATGGCTGAGATAGATTGAGATCTAGGGCTGAGATTAAATGCTCATTTAAATCTCACTTTCTATTTTTAATTCACCCCACTTTAATAAAGACCCACTTAGTCTTTTATTTCCAAAGTCACTTTTTCCTTTCTAATTTTACATTGACTTTATTTAAAGTCACTTTAACTTTAGTAACTTTATCACTTAAAGTCACTTTAAAATTAAATTTGACTTTATAACTTTATAAAGTCACTTTAGTAACTTTATCACTTAAGTCACTTTTAAATTAGATTTAACTTTATAAAAAATTATAAAGTTACTTTAGGAGAAAAATTAAATTCTTTTGGACACTTTTCCCTAGGCCAAAGATCAAAGCCTTAGGGAACCACCTGTCCTCCAGTACCAAATTTCAACAATCACTTCATCAGAGACATGGTCTAGAGGGGTGTTGTGAGTTTGCAGTACATTTATGTAGATAAGCAAGTGGCAAATGTTCTTAGAAGACCTCTAGTGAAAGGGAAGTTTGTGATGTGAAATATCGAGATAAGCTGGGGGTGGTGGACAACCCCTTCCCTTGCTAGGAGGGAGTGTTGTAGTGAGTGGTAGCTTCAGAAGGTCTTCTGCATAGGCTTGGTGTCTTAGCATGTGGAAGACATTATTTGCCTCTTGCTTGGTGGAGTAAGTGATTTATGTCTTCATTACTACGTCTTAGGAAAAGTACAATAATTAAAGTCAAATAATTGTTGTGGACTATTGAGTCATTTTCTAAGGACAAATAATTTAATTATTTAACTGACTTAGAAATATTCTCAACTCTTGATCCCCAAGACGGTTCTAGAAGGGAAATTGGGGTTAGGGATTTGGAGTCAATGAAGATTATAAAGGGATCCTAGCGAGGAGGTGACGACGCAAGTTGTGTGAGTGAGTTATCATTCAGAGAAAACGGTTTTCTCTAAGTGGGAGTGGCTCTGTAGACCAGGTTCGCAAAGAAGGAGAAGTGTATTGTGTGACTGTATTGGGGCGAATCTAGGAGGGTCGAGTAAGAGGAGATTGCAGGGCCGAGTTGTTGGAAGGAGATCGATTTTGTTTGAAGGAGGCCAAGTTGTTGGAGGGCCGCGTTTTCCCTATTGCGCATCAGTGACACGCAAGGAGGGCTCATGTTGAGTTGCTGGCTCAGTATTTGGGCCAAGTTCTTCAAGCTTAGTTCAATTGGAGTCTAATTTCCTAGATGCTGAGTTCCTTGGGCCGAATTCATTCTGAGGGAGCCGTGTTACAAATTATGAGGTTTTTTATTTTTTCCTTGTATCTGTGAGGTTCGAAAAACCCAGATTTCCAGATAATTAAATGACGGAGAATTGTTGTGGGTGAATTATTTTGCAATGTGTGATTGATCCCTCTGGCTTATTTCTGCTGCACATATTTAATTCTAGAAGTAAAAAATACCAATGATTTTATTTTTTGCTGATTCAATAATTATTTGGGTAAATAAATAAATTGCCTGGGATAAATAAAATTGCTGTGAGAAAATAAATTGCTGGTGTTAGAAATTTAACAATAACTTGATCTTGCTCAAATATTTTTTTGTCACTTATTTAGTTTTACACTCGAAAACAATGGCCCATCTCTTCCCCATAGTACTGCTTAATTAGTTGGAATTTAGAAATTATTGCAATGCAATATTCCTGTTTTGGTTTCATGATGATTTTATTTGTTTCAACCTTTTGTTTATATCTTTTGATTGGGTTTGCTTGTGTAGGAAGGTAATATGACCTTTTGACTTTGAATGTTTCCTTGGTTTATCTTCTTCTGATTCGTTTTCTTGTTTGTAAATACTGATATTCATAGGTTGGGAAGACATATTTTGAAATGGTGGACTATTGTGAGGCAGAGCGTGCCTTTAGTTGGGCTCGTCGTGTGTCTCCTTACTATCTAGAAGGAATGGATATCTACTCTACAGTTCTTTATGTATGTTCTCAAATCTTTCTGTACATGTAGATAGTTCTCAATTGAATATCTATTTTGGTGTTTGTCAAAATAATCACTCCATTTATGTTGGATTTTTCTTAATGGAATCATGACAGTTCTTATATATTTATGTGTATAGGTTTATTTATTTCTATAGGTTTATAATGACTAGATTGATAAGCAGGTTCAGAAGCATGTTCCAATTGAATTTCAAGAAATGGGTCAGTAAAAAAGATGAAAACTAGGGATTATTGTAGAAAAAGGTAAAAGCACAAAAATATCATTCAACCTAAATAGTAAATAATTGATTAGTGTTCTGGCATTTCCCAGAACATTAAAATTTTACCTTTGCTGGGCCATTAGGAAACAGGAATACAATGTTCCCAAGAACTCCTGACTAACATTACTCTAAGAGCTAGTTCTGTTGAAGTTTGGATGAAGAGATTTAATTTAAGATGTAAATGTGCAAGTGTTTTGAGTAATTTTTTTGGAAATTTAGATTGGACCATGATCAGTTGTATTAGATTTTCTGATTGTGTGAATATGTTAGTCTACCTTTTGTATCAAGAACAATGCTGTGTTTTCAAGAATTTTTGTATGTTAAGTGTTGTCTAGCGTTGTGATTATTTAATGTAGAAAATTGGTTTTAAGCCCAACCTGGTTTCAAGTTGACAAAATCACATCAAGTTTAATGCCCAAGCCAACAAGTTTTATGCTGCTCTCATAAACATGAACATTTTTCAAACTTGCTAACACATTAGCTACTCTACTTTTTCAATTTTGCTGAGAATAACACAAACATTCACATTATTTTTGACACGAGATTTTCTGTCCAATGATCCTGGAAAAACCCCAAAGGGAAAACCAGTGAGAGAGAAATTGATTTCTTATCAGATAAATTATTACAGCACTAAATGCAATGCACAGTCAATTCTTTGGGAAATGTGCAGAAAGCTCCCTTGAAACTTGTGCCAGCAGCCCCTTGATTTCTGTGCCTGACGGTGCTCGTTTTTTGTGCCAAACTGTGCTGTCAGTTCTTTGAAATCTGTGCCTAACACTGCTCAGAATTTCATGCCCTCTTCCTCGATTTCTGTGCTGCTGTAGCAGCTCTGACAGACTTCATTAAATTCTTTTCAGACTCCAAAAAAATGCCGAGAACTCGAAATTCATGCAGCTGTGCCTCAAATTTCGTGCCTGAGTTCCGCTCTTCTGATGGCACAATAAATGTGCTGCACCTTCTCGATTTTCATGCCTGATTTGATCAGGAATCATGCAGCTACCGACTGCAAGTTCTGCTCCTTGATATCCATGTTGGTACAATGGCAGTCTACTAGAGGGTGCCTTGAAATTCGTGTTGCTTGTACTAGGTTTGTTAGATGTAAGTTTAACATGACAGCAATAAAGATAAGAGTGATTATATCGTCCCATTACATTATCCAAATGTTAGATGCTCCATTGCAAGGCCTTCAAAACAAGTTACAAGGGTTTACTACTATAACAAAAAACGTCTGAATAAATTGCAAATATGAATCCTCACATAAACTAAAAACATTACCTCTTATCTTCTATTGAACTTGCTAAAATGATGTACAATTTAGCCCAACAGGAGAGCTCTGCAATCCCCAAATTCCCAACCCCCATCAAATGGATAGAAAGCTCCTCTTTATAGGAGTTTCTTCTCTTTTGCAATAAAAAATTATTATTTCCAACTAGGTCCATGAGAAGTCAAATAAATATTATAAAATTGGAGTAGGTAGATCCCTCCTTAATCAATAGTTTACCATGTGTGGATATGTGGACACTAACCTCTCTAAGAGATATTGCCTTCATCCAAAAATAGGAATAGAAATACATTACCTATTCAAAAGAGAGCGATACTACCAAAAATAGGTATAATAACCATGTCAATATGCTATGGGTCCACATACATAGTGTGCTCCAAGTTACATGCATGCAAGTATAATAAAATATGTCTAACATGGGAAGATTTGTTCTAAGGTCCACCACAAAGATGTCACTAAGTGTGCCCTCTAAGATGCATGAGGGGGAAAAGCAATATAATAATCCTCCTAGGCAAATGCTCCATAACAACCATTGCAAAATAGAAAGTGGACCATAAGATACTTGCAACCAATCCACATGTGAATCTCGAGGCAACCAACTCCATGGATAATGTGCGAAGTGTTAGCTAGATGGAGTGCTCCATGAGAAAAATCCTAGATCCGGATTCCTACTGCAACAAATCTGAATTACTTCTTCTATTATGTTACATAATTATTTCATTACTGTGAAATTTCAAAGTAATTTTTGAAGCAGTCTACACAAATAATGCCGCGGAAATAAATCTAAGTGCTGCAACAATTTGAACAAAATATAATGAAAAACATCCACATGTGACAGTTATTTTTGGACTAAGTCCCCGAAAAAACCCAACTTGGGAAAACCAGTGCAGCAAATCTGAGGGTTTGTATTATTAAGCAGCAAAATCTTGAATACAACTAGGGTGCCCACATCCGGCAACCCTTCAGAGAAATCTAGACAATCTGGTGAGAAATGTGAGATATACCTCACTTCTGCAAGTCTCCGGCTGATTTGACAGTGTTAGTGATGCCCTCACTGCCTCTGCGTGATTTCCTACGCTGGAACTGCATAAGCCTACATGGGCAAGCTTGAGGAACTGCGTCACCCCTAACTGATCTGGCTAACCTGAGACTGGATTTTGGCCCTACTGGCTCAAAAACCCCAACCTTTAGCTATCTCCAGACTGGCTTCAAGAGACACTGCACTGCTTCCTCATGATTTCCTGTAGACTCTGCATCAACTCTTCAGAAAACTGCGTTGTCCCTTTCTGCATCACCTTTGCCTCTCTTTGAAATTCACTCTTGCTCTACCTGACCAATCTCTATATTGCTTATTCCTATACCTGTTGCTGCATCCCGATGCATCCCGACGCTTAAACTTCCGTTGACTGGGATGACAGAGAGGAAGGAAAACAAGGACCCAGAGGGGGCCAAATTTCCTCCTTCCCTGAATTTAAACGACAGGGGGTCACTTAAGTATCTCAGGCAGTGCCACAACGAGGTCGGAACTGTGTACAACCCCACCGACATTGCGTTGGAAACTGACTTCATATTCTGGAATTCCCAAATCAAGCAATTACTGAGGAAAATGGAATTCCTCGAAGCGGAAAACTGCAAGCTTCGCTCCGAGATTGGCACTTTGTCCAATAGAGTTGGGGCGGTTGAGGAAGATAACTCGTCCCTAAAGAATAAGCTGTAGGAGTGCAGAGAACTTATCGCGGTATGCCCGCCGGATGAGGTCTTACAGGCGGAAATTTAGGTTCTCAAGGATAAACAAGAAGAAATCAGATCACAACAGGTATCTTTCAAACAAGAAACGAAATCACGTATAAGTTCATGGGTACAGGTGTTTAGAGGAAAAGAAAAGGCCCCACCCCTTACAACGGTGGAAGAGGTTGTATAGGCT
Source organism: Pinus albicaulis (assembly GCA_034641835.2). Classification (NCBI taxonomy): domain Eukaryota; kingdom Viridiplantae; phylum Streptophyta; class Pinopsida; order Pinales; family Pinaceae; genus Pinus; species Pinus albicaulis. The sequence goes on from MU968363.1 coordinate 44,573,031, forward strand.
AAACTAGTGGAGGAAAGGACCCGACGCGTAAAAGAACTAAACCTCAAGGTAAGGGGACTTCCCCCATCCACTCCTTCATCGAACACACTGGAGCTAGGCAACAGGTTCCTTCGTGACACGCTTGACATACCCGATATAACGTTGGATAGGGCATGGTTGGGGCAGGACTCTACTCTTTTCCTCAAATTCTACAACTCCACAGATAGGCTTCAAGCGCTTCAGGAAAAGCAGAAATTGTTCTCCCTTCCAGACAAGGTATTCCTAGATGAGGACCTCACAAGAACACAGGTGGTTGAACTTAAATAGGTAAGAGAACAGGTTGCGACAGCAAGATGGCAGGAAAGTGGGCAATCATCAGAAATCTTCGAGCGGTTGTTCGAGATTCCTTCCCCCCGGGATGGGTACCTCAAACTTGTAGCTCTAAATGACGGTTCGAGCGGAGAGGAGACATGGTACGAGTATTTCGGTCCACTGCTGGAATGGAAATGGCTCTTTCTGGTCATCACCTGGCCTACTTCATGACGCCCTTACTTCAGCAGACATCCTGCTTGTTACCGAAACACACGCGAGCCCAGTCCGCCCTCTCCCTGACATCACAGGATACCAGTGGACCTCGGCTTGCAAACATGAGACACTGAGTTTAGTAGGAGTCAGAGGGGTTCAGGAGGAGTAGCATGCCTCGCCAAAGATGATCTTAGAAACAAAATCTCTGTTGTGGCAACCGAAAATCATGCCAGATTCATGTGGATTCAGATCAGAGCCAGAGTCTCCCCTCCGAGAGACATTTACATTGTGGTGTGTTACTTTCCCCCCATCTCATCTTTTGCTATCCATAGTAGTGACGAAGACCCCTTCATAGACTTGTACTCTGACATTACCAAGTACTTAGCAGTGGGGGACATCATTCTCATGGGGGACTTTAATGCTCGCACTAGAGACCTCCAGATACCCATTCATGATTGTATAGAGGACGTGTTCTACACTCAAGGGGTCGATCCAACTTCAGTGAGCATGCACCAGACATCAGAGGATAGCTTGGGCCCCACCACAGCCTACGGAAAACACCTTCTGCAGCTGGGGGAGTCTGATGAGTTGATAATCCTAAACGACCTCCCTTGCTTTCCATACTCCCACTTCTTTACTTGTCGATCCCATGGGGGGGGGAGCTAGTGTGGTAGACTACGGTCTTGCTAGCCCAGATCTCCTCCCACGCATCAAAAACTTTTCTATCACACCCATCCCCCTAGCCGATCATGCACTTCTCTCACTTTCACTTTAGTTTGACATCCCTCGCACATCCCCCCTATTCCGCACAGTCCACCTTGTACCATCTTCCGTTTCGAGGAAGGTGACCCTGACGTCTTCTCTTCTACCCTCAAGCAAGCACTTCCACCTGAAGTCCAGTTCGCCTCTCTTGAATCCGTCAATGACAAATACCAATGCCTCTCATCTGCAATCTGGGAGGCCACGCTCCAGTCCTTCCCTTCCTCCACCTGCTCTACCGTCACGGCCCCCAAATCGGGAGGATGTCCTATGAATAAGTGGTATGACCAAGAGTGCAAATCTCTGCACCAAGATCTTCGGCACACCTTCAAACATTCCCTATCGTCGTACCCCAGCATCCATTACGCCCTACCCATACACTCCTTACGCTACAACGTCATTTCTTGTACTCACGGGCGATACCAAGTACTTAGCAGTGGGGGACATCATTCTCATGGGGGACTTTAATGCTCGCACTAGAGACCTCCAGATACCCATTCATGATTGTATAGAGGACGTGTTCTACACTCAAGGGGTCGATCCAACTTCAGTGAGCATGCACCAGACATCAGAGGATAGCTTGGGCCCCACCACAGCCTACGGAAAACACCTTCTGCAGCTGGGGGAGTCTGATGAGTTGATAATCCTAAACGACCTCCCTTGCTTTCCATACTCCCACTTCTTTACTTGTCGATCCCATGGGGGGGGGAGCTAGTGTGGTAGACTACGGTCTTGCTAGCCCAGATCTCCTCCCACGCATCAAAAACTTTTCTATCACACCCATCCCCCTAGCCGATCATGCACTTCTCTCACTTTCACTTTAGTTTGACATCCCTCGCACATCCCCCCTATTCCGCACAGTCCACCTTGTACCATCTTCCGTTTCGAGGAAGGTGACCCTGACGTCTTCTCTTCTACCCTCAAGCAAGCACTTCCACCTGAAGTCCAGTTCGCCTCTCTTGAATCCGTCAATGACAAATACCAATGCCTCTCATCTGCAATCTGGGAGGCCACGCTCCAGTCCTTCCCTTCCTCCACCTGCTCTACCGTCACGGCCCCCAAATCGGGAGGATGTCCTATGAATAAGTGGTATGACCAAGAGTGCAAATCTCTGCACCAAGATCTTCGGCACACCTTCAAACATTCCCTATCGTCGTACCCCAGCATCCATTCTACCTACCGCCACCTCCTTCGCCGCAAGAAACATCATTTTATTTCCCACAAAAGACAAGTTCTTTCTGCTCTCCTTCTCTGCTCCCCTAAAGAATTCTGGGGCACCATTCTTTCCAGGCGATCCCCCACCCCTATCGACCTTGACCCCACCTCCATGTTCTCCCACACTTCCAAGTTGTATGACATCCCCGGGCAACCCCTCATTCAGGTTGTATCCCCCCTAGCCACTTGTCACTTCTTCTCCGACAAAGATATCAGAGAGGCAATCTGGGCGATGAACAACAGCAAAGCCGTAGACGAAGAAGGCTTCCAGGCAGAATTCTTCAAACTTGGGCTTCGTCCTCTGGTTGGTTACTTAGTGGATCTCTTCAACCATTTCATTCGAGAAGGCTTCCCTGATGGATGGTTCCACCACATTATCTACCCCATCCATAAGGCAGGACCTACCTCCGATTTGAACAATTACAGAACGATCATGGTCGGACACACATTCTCTAAGCTTTATGCTACTATCTTCCACAGGGAACTCTCCAGCTTCATAGAGCAGAGACATCTTAGGGCTAGGGGGCAAGCTAGTTTAAGACCGGATCATCAGACGGTAGACCATTGACCATATCTTCACCCTTCGAGCGACGATCGAGGAGGCCCGACATCGGTCCTCTAAGGTGTACTATTGCTTTGTGGATTTAAGGAAGGCCTTCGATTCGGTCCCGAGGGAGGACCTTTTTAAGAGGCTGAGAGAGATTGGCATCTCGTCGACTCTTCTGCCTGCTATTATGCGCCTCTACGAGTCCATCCTTGGCCGTCTCCGCACGGTTGGAGGGATGTCGGAGTTCATCCAGAGCACTATTGGAGTCAAGTAGGGGTGCCCGCTTTCCCCCACTCTTTTCGGGATCTACATTGATGAGATGGAATCTTTCCTCCAAGAGCATATCGAGGAATCTGATGGGTGCCTTCTCCACCATGTCTTGATCTCCATCCTACTCTTTGCCGATGATATTTCCCTCCTAGCCTCCTCCCCGGAAGGCTTACAGAGACAGCTGGATGCCCTAGCAGCCTTTTGTGATCTTCGACATCTGACGGTGAACCTTAGCAAAACCAAAGTCATAATTTTCAATGGGGTGAAGAAGACCTCGAGTTTCTGCTTCCTATTCAAGGGAGAAGAAATCGAAGTCGTCAACAGTTACACTTACTTGGGAGTGCAGTTTATAGGTCCCCGTTTCAGCCTACGGCCGACTCTTCAGCCCAGGATAAACAAGGGATATGGTTCCCTGGCCCTTCTTGAGAGACAGTGCTTCCGTCACCACTTCCAAGACATTTCATCCAAGATGAGCATCATGGATACCTTGATCCGCCCCACCGTTCTTCATGGATCAGAGGTTTGGGGCCCCTCATTACTGGAGTCAGATTGGGCCTCGGCAGAGCGAGTCCACACCCTTCTCCTCGCCGCTTCATTCGGTGCAAGCAGATAGTTCCTCAGAACATCATCCTAGCAAAGTTTGGGGCTAAGCCCTTCCGCCTGGAGGTGATCTTCAGGATAGTCTCATTTCTTCATCGGATCTGTGGGCTGGCAGACACAAGAGAGGGTAGAGACAGGTACCCATACTTGGCCTATTTCTCCTCGGAGAGCATCGCTCATACGCAGACAGGCCAAACCAAATGTTGGTTCACTAGTGTGACAAAACTCCTAGGTCTTACAGGTATCCAGATGGATCATCTCCCCCCATTTTAGTATTCACTGAATGCCCCGGGGCACCTTCTCCCAAACCAACAAGAACTCAACAAAATCATCAAGGAGGACATCTACAGGCAGTACATTCAGACGACATGGATCAATCCTCCGGGCAGATTGTGCCCAAAGATGGCCTTCTACGCTGAGCACCTTTTGGAGATTAGAGATGGACTCATTGTTTGACCTTAGTATACCCTCCAACATTGGATGCACTCTATTAGGATCCCTCTCGGGCAGCTCAGGGTTGGATCGCACAGGCGTCGAGTGGGGACAGACCATCACATTGACAGGACGGATAGGATTTGTCAGCTTTGTCACTTACAGGAGGTGGAGACTGAGTTACATTTCATCTTCATATGCCCAGTCTACTATGAGATCCGAGGACGTTTTCATTGCTTATTCAGGGGTCCCCAGAGCCTGGCCAGTTTCCTTAGATACATTGACCAGAGATGCTTGGCACTTTACCTTCTGGAGACCTTCAGTCATCGTTCGCTTCTTCTCCAGTCTCCCACCGTTTCAGACACCACACAAAGGATCACAACTTTCTTCATGGTGCTCCCTTCATCGCGGGGCACCAAGAGAACCGCCGATCGATCCGTAGACCATGATTCCAGATTAGTGCGGATCCGGGGGTCTTGTCCCACTAGACCCCATCAGCACTTCAGGACTAGACCCTCCCCCAGGAGACACCCCAAATCCTCTAGACGACAGCAGCAACAGTCCAGTTCCTCCTTGGGTCAACAAAAATTGACAAGTTTCCTTCAGTCCTCTTCTATCGGCCTCGGATGCTAGGAGTAGGAGTCTCCCCTCCTTCAGGAGGCTCCTCTTTCTCCTCCAGGACTTCTTCGTCGCAACTCATTGTCAAGATGCTTTAGTCATCTAGCCTTTACTTTGCATACTTTGCACTCTTTGTAGTTTGTATTTCCTGTTTTTATAAAGGAAGGGGACCGTTTGGTCCACTGGCTAGGCATGTTGTAATCATTGTAACCGGTAGTCCCGCTGACCTTTTTGTGTTCATTCGTTGGATTAATAAAATTATCTTATCTTATATGGATCTGATCACTTAATCACAATCACTTAGCTAACCCTGCCCTAGTGATTTGATTCTTGATCAAAAGCTGTGTCTTCTCACACAATTTCAAAAATGCTCAATGGCTCAAGTGTCACAATAATGTGTTTTCCATAGGCCCCTCACCCCTTCTTATATTCTTCTGTTGAACCTTCAATAGCCAAGATTAAAACATAATCAAGGGCTAAGATTAACTTCGAGGTGATCCATGACTTTATCTAGAAGATTCACACTTAGTTTAATTAATACCCTTTAATTAATCAGTTTCCCTATGTTTAGACTTAGGAAAAACATTAAAAAACGATTAATTATTTTAATTAAACCATCTCTAAGTGGAATTTTCCAAAACCATTTCTGGGTTTTATGGAATACATGTGTCCTAGCCTATATACAAATTTACAAGGCTAGAGCACATCCGATGCTACCATAAGTCAACACTCCCTCTTAGCGAGGAAATTGCTCTAGCAAAACAACTCAATGTGCTGCTCCGACTTCTGGAACATCTGTTGCTGTGCTGTTGATGCTGCTCACCAACACTGCACAAGAAAATGCTGCAACTGTACTGCTGCTGCCAACTGCCCATGTACTGTAGCTCCCTCTGAATTCTGCAACCATGTTGCTGCACTGCGTGAGCACTGCTTTGTGTTACGTTAGCACTACTCTGCATTGCGCTATTGTTGCTCATCTGCTGTTGCTACTCATCTACTGCTGCTGCTACACTATTGCTAATTGCAATAGAAAAACATCCGGAATTGGACAAGAAAATCTGCAACTGGAAAATAAGATTGACTGCTGCTAGTTTCTGCACTAGTTCTCTGAAAATACTGCGCTGTTGCTGCTCTGCACTGCACTGCACCAGTGTGCATTATGCTGCTGCTGCTCAACTGCTGATGCTGCTGCTCCCTCTTTGCGCTGATCAGGCTCTAGTATTGCCAACCCTACATTGTCTTCTCATCTTCTGCTGCAACTGTTCATCTTGCTACTGTCTTTAGGTTGTCGTAGCTCACATGTGATCCAAGAGTTCGGAAATACTCAAGGATCCCACCTCCTTGTAGATTTTGGATCTACAAGTCCAAGTCAGCCCACTTCTCTCCTTTGGGAATATGAGCTAACATGGCATAATCTTTTTCCGCTTCAATCTTTGTAGCTCCTGCTTGTGGATCTTCCTTCTCCTCTTTCTTTATCGTTTTTCTTAAGAGGATACTGTGTGGCATAATGCCCCATTTCCCCACACCAGAAGCAGTTGATCTTGGATAGATCTTTCTTCTTCTTCTTCTGTTGCCCATTTGATGCAAGGGCAGTGTTATCTTCTTCCTCCTTCTTGACCTTTGAACTGGTGCTGCCATCCTCCAAGTGAATTTTTCGGAGATCTCTCCTCAACTCTTCTTGCTGTAAGGCTGCCCACATCGCTTCCAATCCTGGAAGTCTTTCTCTGCCCAGTATACTTTGGACAAAGACCTGATAGTCCTCTGAAACAGAGTTCAGAGTGAGCCTTACTAGCTCTGAGTCTCTAGGAGCAGATCCTACTGCAAACAGTTGATCTCGGTTTTCTTGAATTTGAGACAAGGAGTCAAAATGCTCTCCCTTCTTCATCCTAATGTTCCGCATCTTCTCTTCAAGGCATATCTTCCGCTGCTCGTAAGATCCTTGGTATAGCTTTTACTGCCCTACCCACATCTCCCTAGTCGTGGTCTTTGCTGCTATGTGGGGTATGATATGATCCTTCACTCCATCTAGGATCAATCGTTTGGCTCTTGCCATATTCGTCTTGAATTGCCTCAGGTGTGCTGCATCAAGAGATTCTGCAACCGTGCTGTCTATGTGGGCCTTCAGATCATGCTCATCAAGGAGAAACTCTATCCTTGATTTCCAAATAACATAGTTGGAGGCACCCTCCAATCTATCTTGGTCACGCAGTCCATTGCTGGCCATCTCCTCAACGTTGTCGAAATCTTCCTCTAACCCTCTGCTTAGCTAGACTTACACACTCCTTGAGGAGTAAGTCACTGCTTCTGTTGCTGCACGGGAAAAAGTTGAGTTTCTTTGAGGAAGAAACCCTCTGAGGTTAAGAAATCCCCAATTGTGTTTTTCAAAAAAAATTTGACGCTTATGCACTAGCTCATACTACTGTGTAGTAACTGCGTCCTTCAGCTACGCTTCCTCTTCTGCAGCTGAAAAATCTTACCCCTCTGTCAACTCCCTTAGAGGGAGCCTTTTCTTCTCTGGAATGCCCTCCTGGTGTGGACAACGTAATTTCTGGGAGGGTCTGCTACTGCTTACGTAGATCGCAGACTCTTCAGTGTTGCTCTGTTGGTTCACTTTTGTTTCAGCTGCGCTTCAGCTTGAATAAGCTCTGATACCATGTGAAAAATCCTAGATTTGGATTCCTACTGCAACAAATCTGAACTACTTCTTCTATTATGTTACATAATTATTTCATTACTGTGAAATATCAAAGTAATTTTTGAAGCAGTCTACACAAATAATCCCGCGGAAATAAATCTAAGTGCTGAAACAATCTGAACAAAATACAATGAAAAACATCCACACGTGACAGTTATTTTTGGACTAAGTCTTTGGAAAAACCCAACTTGGGAAAACCGGTGCAGCAGATATGAGGGTTTGTATAATTAATCAGCAGAATCTTGAATACAACTACGGTGCCCACATCTGGCAAACCCTTCAGAGAAATCTAGACAATCTGGTGAGAAATGTGAGATATAATTCACTTCTGCAAGTCTCCGGCTGATCTGATAGCGTTAGAGAAGTCCTCACTGCCTCTGCATGATTGCCTACGTTGGAACTGCATCACCCCTTACTGCAACTGATTTGGCTAATCTGAGATTGGATTTTGGCCCTACTGGCTCAGAAACCCCAACCTCTAGCTATCTCTAGACTGACTCCAAGAGACACTGTGCTTCTTCAGCGTGATTTCCTGCAGACTCTGCATCATCTCTTTAGAAAACTGTGCTGTCCCTTTCTGTGTCACCTTTGCCTGTCTCTGAAATGCACTCTTGGTCTACCTGACCAATCTCTGCTTCTGCCCCTCTCTGGATCTGAACACTGAATCACAGTCACTTAGCAAACCCTGCCCTAGTGATTTGATTCTTGATCAAAAGTTGTGTCTTCTTACACAAATTTGAAAATGCTCAATGGCTCAAGTGTCACAATAATGTGTTTTCCATAGGCCCCTCACCCTCCTTCTTATGTTCTTCTGTTGAACCTTCAACGGCCAAGATTAAAACATAATCAAGGGCTAAGATTAACTTGGAGGTGATCCATGACTTTATCTAAAAGATTCACACGTAGTTTAATTAATACCCTTTAATTAATCAGTTTCCCTAAGTTTAGACTTGGGAAAACATTAAAAAATGATTAATTATTTTAATTAAACCATCTCTACGTGGAATTTTCCAAAACCATTTCTGGGTTTTATGGAATACATGTGTCCTAGCCTATATACAAAGTTACAAGGCTAGAGCACATCCGATGCTATCATAAATCAACACTCCACAAGAAAAGAAGTGGTTGACCCCAAAATGGAAAGTGGAATGTCTTGACATGTGCGCCCTCTGTAACGAACAAAGTTCGTATACGCAACAGAGTTGGTCGGTCAGATGCCCTTTTTTTTATTTTTATTTATTTATTTATTTTTTTTATGTTGAATTTATTTTGATTTTTTTATACAATTTTTTAATTTGTTTTTGCTTTTTTAATATATTTGTTTTCTATTTTTATTTTTATTTTTTGAATAACCTCGTTTTTTTCCCTTGATTTTTTATTTTTTTCTTCTCTCTTTTTTATTTTTTATTTTTATTTTACTTTATTTCATTTTTTAAAATTATTTTTTTCTTTTATGGCCAAGAGCCAATTGGCGAAAATGGAGAAACTCCAACTTGTGTAGTGAAACACTTCAGTTGCGACGACAACAAGGTTGGCGAATGGTTTGATGGCCAAAGGCCGGATTAGAGGTGGCTATGATACCAATGTAACGAATAAAGTTCGTATACACAACGAATAATTCAGAAGAACTGAAATATGTAAGTATCCATCGTAGGACAAGCAGTGATTGTGTATAAGAATTGTTGAATGTACAAAAGATGTGTGAAATGATTACTATGAGGGTCCACTTATATACCTAGGAAGGTGCCCTTCCATGAATGGTCATGTCTCTAGGACATGCCTCTTCATTACTCACTAACTATTAGTTAATTAATTATTTTTTATTACTATTATATTTAAATTTAAATTTATTATTTTTATATGAATTATATTCAAAACACCCTCCAAGATAATGCTACAAATATAGAAAGACGACCAAGTGCATGCAATGTGCCACTTGTGGCCCTTGTCACATTATAAGTCCATGCAAGATACTTGCAAGGGGACACTTATCCTAATATGTCACATGCTGAATAAAACTCCTCCATAACAACCTCCAAATAAATAGTATATGTGCCAAGTCAAAAAGGTGACGATGTTGTTCTATAGAGTCTAAGGATTCCAAGTGTAGCTGAAATATCTGTGCAATAATGATGAGAGAACCTAGTTGAGGTGTTCCCTAGAAAATTATGCCATGTAACTGTTGAAATTCTGAGTAGATGATAGAATTTCTTTTCATGGTATTACTTATGACTGATATTCACTCTTTTCTTAGTTTTTACTTGATTAGTTATATCATCAAGCAATTAGACATTAGCAAAATATAGAGAATATAATGCACAAGAGACAAAAGACACCATAAATTAGACTCCAAGCCAGGGCAAAACCCCACAAGAGGGAAAACCCAACCAATCTTTCTCTTATAGAATCAAATCAAATTGAGATATCCAAGACCCTAGACCAAGACCAGATTGCCACCAAAACTCCAAGTCCAATTCTCTTCCAAGTCACGTCTGTTGAAATATGTAACTAGGTTCGGTCTTCATAATGACATGTAATCATGATTTTATGTATATGATGTAAAGAAAAAAGAAATTTATTATTGTCATCCTTGATGTATGGGCTTCATGCTCAAGGTAAATTTATTTATAGTTATTTATTGAGGGCTTCTAGGGCTTGGCATTGAGTCAACAAGTCAATTGAGTCATTGTCATGTATGGAAGACCCTTTTGGGCATGTTGCATCTTGCAAAGAAAAATATTGTATAGTGAGTGTGTCATAAAGACCCTCCAAGACCTTTTCAAACCATTATTGCAGCAAGGTCGAAAATTACAGTCATACTAGAGGGCCGAAATCAATAAGAAAAGGGATCATCCTCCAAGCCAAGTTTCAAAGGAATAAGCTGCTCCTCAAGTGAATGAAGAAAATCATATATTTCACCATCTTGAAACCACACGTGGCAATCTGGGGTTTGTGTAGTAAGGCCGGGTTGCAGTCAAAAAGTTGTTGGGGAAGTTCCCGGGGTCGTAGTTATTGGAGAAACTGCTGGGGTTGAAGTTGCTGAAGAAGGAGTTGGCATCAAAGTTGTTGGAAGGAAAGCTCATCAAAGAGGAAAGATTGACTTGGTCTTGGAGGGGTCTTTGACAAGGATCTTAGGTATTGGAATTTGTTATTTGAAGTTATATTAGATGAGCAAAATTCTTGTGGGTTTTCCTCTCAAAAGGAGAAGTTCTGGCACTGGCTTATAGCCTATAGCTTGTGTTCTCTGGTCTCATTGTTTGGTAGCTGTTTGATGATAGAGAACATTAATAATAATGAAGTGAAAGAAGAAGCTAATCAAGTTAAGTAAAAACACATCACAAACAGTAATCAAAGTAAGAGAAATCACCTAATATAGCTTCCCCTAGATTTCTCAACATGGTATCAGAGCTAAGGTGAATACAACGAGGAAAATCAACTTGAAGAAGATCATCCAATTGAAAAAGGATACATAAGGGCCAAGCAAACTAAGGAGCATCAAAAAGGACAATCCATCACATCACAAGGAACACATCATCACAACTCTTGGAAGAAGAAAAATACCTTAAAAACCCTTCCTCCATTGAAAGAAGAACTCTACATTTGAAGTGCCTTGGGAAGCCTCCACATTCTACATCATCATCCAAGAAAGCAAGAAGAAGCATTGCCATCATCATCAAAGACATCAAGGTGATCTTCATTTGTTTAGCTATTGGTAAAGATCGATGCTCTTACCTTGCACACCATTCCTCAAAGGCCATTCCCATTCCCTCAACTAGTTTCTCTTGGTCAATACATTGTTGGTTTGCTGAGGCTATGCACCCATTGGCTTCCTCATTCATGTGCTTGTGAAATTTTCAATCTGAAATACTACTGTAGGGATTGATTTATTTCGCCTAGTTATTTATGATAAGTTATTTACAGATGCTTCGGTAAATTCTCAAATAAACACAACTGGACCATTCACTTATTCAAAAGTAGAAGAACAAATAGAACACATATAACACAATAGAAACAATCATATGAACACAGTTATTTTTGGACAATTGTCCCTGAAAAAACCCAATGTGGGAAAACCGATGCAGCAGATGAGGGTTTAGATTATTCTTCAGCAATAGCAAAATCTTTTACAGAAAATATGATGAGCAAATGTGTGGCATACACCTTAGATATTCCAAACACTTCAGAAGAATTTCTGACACCCTGGAGGCACCCTTCCTCCCTTTGCGTCACTCTGCGTGGCCTTCTGTGCAGTCACTGCGCTAGACTGCATCACTGTGCGTAGAGGGCCAATGTCGCTGCTCAACGTTGCGCTCTCTGTGTCTTCCTTCTGCCTTCTTCTCGCTTTGCTGACTTCCCCTTCCTCCTTCTGCGTCTGCAACCCCACCTCTACCAATGCACCCTCTAAAACCAAATTGTCTGAATTCAGAATCGATTTCCTTCGAGTACTGAGAGTGTGCCCGACTTACTTTCCAAATGATCCTCAAGCCTTCTCTTATAGTCTTCTTGTTGATGAATCAATGACCCAGATTATATCCTTAATCAATGGCTCAGATTAAAAGATGACTTGATCTTCATTTTCTAGAAGATTCACACTCTGCTTTATTAAAATTTAATACCCTATAATTATTTAATTTCCCTAAGTTTAGACTTAGGGATCACATGAAAATAATTAATTATTTTAATAAAGCATGATCCGTGTGGAATTTCCACAAACGATTTCTGGGTTCTCTGGAATACGGATGTCCAAGCCTCTTCCCAAATTATGAGGCTTGGAATACTTTCCAATGCTACAAAATCAACACTCCCTCTTAGCGACGAAAGTGTTCAAGCAAGGTACCAACTGTATCTGCTTTGTCTTGAAGCATTCACTACGCTGTTGATGTCTTGGCTACTGCCCTCTGTACTGATGCCCGTGACACCACCTCTGCCACTGCGTCATTCATACTGTAGCTCCCTCAGAATCTGAAGACCACCCATTCCTCTACTAGAAAGGGTTCTCGACCATCCCCATCTTTTCCCTGGAGTAAGTAAATTTAATCTTACCTAGAGCCTTTGTGAGGATATCTGCCACCTGTTCTCCTATAGGAATGTACTTCAACTATACAACTCCTCGTTGGACATAGCCTCTGATGAAGTGGCACCTAATGTCAATGTGCTTCGACCGGTCATGAAACACAGGATTCTCAGAGAGTTTGATGCAACTCTGATTATCACCCAAAATTTTGGTCGGTTCCATCCTCTTCTTGAGCAAGTTCAAGAGTAGTTTACGAAGCCATATGGCCTCACACGAAGCTGTGCTTGCTACGATATATTCAGCCTCGGCTGAGTTCAGTGCCACGAATTTCTGTTTCCTACTGCACCAGGAAGTCATTCCCTATCCTAGACTGAAACAATACCCACTGGTACTTTTCCTATCCACTGGGCTTCCAGCCCAATCTGCATCAGTGAATCGACTCAACTGTATTTCATTGCCTTTGGTGTACTTCAACCCATACTCAACTGTCCCCTTCAAATATCTGAGAACATGTTTGGCTGTTGCTCAATGAACCCTCCTTGGTTCTACCATGAACTGACTGAGGGTATTCATTGCATAACAGATGTTTGGTCTAGTGTTGACCAGCTACATCAATGATCCTATGAGCTACCTATACAAGGTAGGGTCAGCCTCATCATCCTCAGTTGTGTCTATATTCTTCCAGTTTGTAATCATTGGCGTAGACATGGGTCTACAGTCTTCCATCTGAAACCTTTCAAGATCTCTATAGTATATCTTCCTTGCCCAAGGAAGATTTGTCCCTTCTGCTGCCAGACCTCCAAACCAAGAAAATAGTGCATTTGACCAGATCCTTCATGTTGAATTTTGTAGCTGGATTTTCCTTGCAGTCTTTGATGAGCTTAGATGATCCAGTCAAGAAAAGATCATCTACATATAATACCAGAATTAGCGGCTCATCCAAGCGGCTCATCCCCTACTCTTAAAGAGTAGAGGTTGGGATCTGTGTCACTCTTGAAAAATCCCATCTTCTGCAAGTAGATATCAATTCGCCCATACCATGCTCTAGCGGCTTGCTTCAGTCCGTACAAGACTTTCTTAAGCCTACATACATGAGTCTTCTGCTCGTGTCTCAAAGCCCTCTGGCTATTCTATGTACACTTCCTCTTCTATCACCCCATTTAAGAACGCTGTCTTGACATCCATTTGGTGAATCTCCCATCCCATCTGTGCTGCAAGAGAGATGATGGATCTCATTGAAGTGTACCGAGCTACAGGGGCGAAGGTTTCTTCATAATTGATTCCTTCCTTCTGTGCATACCCCTTAGCCATAAACTTGGCTTTGAACTTCTCTATGCTGCCATCTGAAGCATACTTGATCTTGTAGATCCATCTTGATCCTACAACCGATCTGTTCTGACGTCTGGGGACTACTTCCCACACATCGTTTGTCATGATGGAGCTGTACTCCTCCACCATGGCATCTACCCACACCTGATGTTGAGATGCCTCTCGAAAACTAGAGGGTTCTTCGACCTATGCTACCAGTGCCTGGTACCTGTCAGGTTGCCTGCGTACCCTCTTCTCATATCTAGGGGCTCCATTAAATTCCTTTGCATCCCTCAGAGTTTGTTGGAGCTCTCTGCTCGTTCTTCCACTGGTGGTGGGTGGATTTACCTGCTCTCCTGCTTGCTCTTCTTTGGAAGAAATTTCCTCAGAATCCTTGTGTCGCAGAGAGGCATTCGAGCCATTCTCTGTAGGCCGCTTTGGCTATACTAGTGGATCTTCCTCAAGCTGTGTATCTGTAGCCATTTCCCGGGATCTCCTGAAGGCTCTCACCTCCATGAATTTCACGTCCCTCCTTACTATGATCTCCCTGTTTTTTGGAATATAGATGCGATATGCCTTCGCATTTTCACTATATCCCACAAGGTAACCCTTCTCTACAGTTTGATCCATTTATTCCTCTTCTCATGGGGTACGTGGCAATACACTATACTACAAAATATCTAGAAGTGGCTCACCTCAGGCTTGCTGCCAGTGAACACACTCTCAGGAGTCACTTTCCCCAATACTCTATAAGGCACCCTGTTCTGCACATGCACTGTTGTATTGTAGGCTTTTGCCCACATAAATTTGGGCATGTCTTGATCATACAACATTGCCCTCGCAACTTCCACAATGGTCCTATTCTTTCTTTCTGCAACTCCATTCTGCATTAGGATTGTATGGAGCTGTCCATTCTCTCTTGATGCCTTCCTTTGCACAGAAACTTGTGAAGTCTTTATCAATATACTCTCCACCATTATCTGATTGCAACTTCTTGATCCACTTTTTGGTTACATTTTCTACCAAAGCGTTGAATTCTTTGAATCACTCAAAGACTTCATCTTTGGTCTTGAGAAAGTAGATGCATGTCTTTCGGGATTGGTCATCAATAAAGGTGACAAAATACTCTGCACCACTGAGAGTATTCGTGGACATTGGTCTGCAGATATCTGAGTGTATCAAATCCAACACACTCTTGGCCCTGCTGCTGCTTCTCGAAAATGCTTCTTTGGCATACTTCCCTAGTACGCACCCCCTGTAGACGTCGTCTTTCCTTGTGCTCAGCTCTAGAACTCCCATGAAAGTCTTTTTGATGTTCTTCAAGGCTCCATGATGTAGATGCCCTATTCTTTTGTGCCATAACTGTTAAAATTGGACAACTAGGTCCAAACTCCATGTTGTGATGCTCAGATGAAGATACCGATATTTTTATTGGATTCCTCTTTCAGAGAGGTGTAAGATCCATATAAAATTTATCTTAATCCGATGAGCAGAACATTTATTTTGAATTTATTATTTATAATAAATTATATCTGCAGGTCGGCCTTAAGGTTTTACACCCCCAGCAGATGTGTCATACACCTCAATGATGGATATAAATACAGTCAAAGTTGGAGAGCATTTCACTCATCTCATCTCATCACATCTTCTTCTCTTCTGATCTAGTACGAGCTCCTCGGAGGACAATTTCGGCTCACACTTGGGAAGAAGGACGAGTTGAGCTTGCTGTACCGGTAGAAGGACGCATTGCTTGTGTGAGACTTCGATTTTGGGAGGCCGTACACATTGGCACAAGAACCGAGGTCAAAAGGTTGACCGAAGTTGGAGCTGCGTTGACTTTGATGTTGCTGCCCTGCGTTGACTTTTCTGGACAGCATTGACTTTTCTGGAGTTGACTTGAGTTGACTGGGTGACTGATTTGAGGATTGTTGTGACACATTCTGGGTTGGCTGATCAAGGAGACTTTGCTGGTTGAAGCATCCTGTTGACCGCCGTAACGCACCATCACATTTTTCTGTTTCTGGTTTGTCTTCTATAAGATCCACTGATATGTTCTATCAACATTTTACTTAACCATTTGTGTGATTGTTGTAATAAAAGTAAAGTTGCATCAAGCATAGAACATCTACAAAAATTTACATGGTATCGGAGCTGAGGTGAAGACAAGCCCTAACTTATAGCAATCACCATCTAAGAAAAATGGGTTCCACAAGTTATGGCTTCAAGGAGAATGACAAGCTGACTGGAAGATGATATTAGATCTCAAATTGGAAGACCATGATCTCATGGACCATGTACTGGGTAAGATACAAGAACCTCCATCCAATGCTACTGCTGCTGCTAAAACCAAGTATAAGAAGGGGGAGATCAAAGCAAAGCTGATGATCAGGGAATCCATTCATAAAACCCTGGTGGCCTACATCTATGAGTTGGGTACATCTAAAGAGATGTATGGTAAATTGATCCTAATGTTCAAGGTAAACAATGTAAACCAAGTGCTATTCTTCAAGAATCAATTGAAGAATCTAAAGAAAGGCAGGGATGAGTCTGTCCAATCATACTTTCTGAAATTGACCGAGATTAGGAACAATCTGCTAGCTATTGGGGAGACAATAGCCGATCATGAGATGGTACTCACCGCACTTGGAGGACTCCCATATGAATGGCAAGTATTCAACACTACCATTCTCAATAATAGTACAATTCCTAACTTTGACGAGCTACTGTCCAAATGCATGCAAGAAGAGACAAGAATGAAGGAATATGAAAATGACAGAAATGCTGCCTATGCTGCTAATTCTGGAAAGAAGAACTCTGGTGGCTCTAAGAACATAGGAAGAACAAGGGCCCAAGGAAAGAAGGGCAAGTGTTTCACTTGTCATAGGCCTGGTCACTATGCCAGAGAATGTCCTTTCAAAAAGGATTCTCCCGATAGTGATGACAACAACAATAACCGGAGGAATGGAAATCAAAGAAACAACAGTTCCAAAGGAAAGAGGAAGGCTCCCTCTGATGGAAACAATCAACCTTTCAAAAGGTCTAGAAACTCCAGGTATGAAGAGTCAAATGTTGTTGATAAAAGAAATGAATACATTCTTGTATCTGCTCTCTCTGCTGCATCCCCGCCCGACACTATGGATGTCTGGCTGATAGATAGTGGTGCCTCAAGACACATCACTGGGTTCAAGGAAGCACTCTCTGACATGGTTGAGAAGGATACAAATCTGGAAATTATCCTTGGAGATAATGCCACATATCCCGTGAGAGGGACAGGGACTGTGTCCCTCCACTTGTCTCAAGGACAAGTGCTACATTTGCAGGATGTACTCTATGTACCAAAATTGAAGAAGAACCTTGTGTCTATATCAGCGATTGAAGACAAAGCTTCAATGTGGCATTTATTGATGGAAAGGTGCGCATGTGGAAGAAGAATCTCAAGAAAGCTATCGTGATTGGTTTTAGAGTTGGAACACTCTACCAGGTTGAAGGAAGTCGACTAGGAGCTATGACATGTGATAATATCCGACAAACTGAACTATGGCACCGAAGGTTTGGACACCTTCATTACAAGGCCCTTCCCGAAGCAAGGAAGGTGGTGACAGGGATGCCCGACTTTGGAAATAATCATGAAGGTGTATGTAAGGGTTGTGCCGAAGGAAAGCATACAAGGGGACCTTTTCCCTCAAGTGCCACAAAGACATCTGATATTTTGCATCTGGTCCATTCTGATCTATCTGGTATGCTGCCTGTGACATCCCTGGGAGGATGTTCTTACTATATGACATTCACTGATGACTTCTCCCGCAAAACCTGGATATACTTCTTGAAGAAGAAGGATGAGGCTTTCATGTGGTTCCGTACCTTCAAAGCCTTGGTGGAAAATATGACAGAAAAGAAGATCAAGATTTTGAGGACCGACAATGGCACTGAATATGAGTCAAATGAGTTCAAGGACTTTTGCAGAGAAGCTGGCATTAAGAGGGAGACTACTACTGCCTATACTCCTGAGCAGAATGGTGTTGCTGAACGAAAGAACAGGACCATTGTGGAAGTTGCCCATGCCATGCTATGTGACCAGGGTTTACCGAAGTTTCTGTGGGGAGAAGCTGCGAATACTGTTGTATACATTCAAAACCGATGCCCTCATTCCGCCTTGGACTCCAAAACTCCCGAAGAGGTTTTCACTGGTAAGAAACCTGACGTCTCACATTTTAGAATTTTTGGATGTCCTGTTTATTTTCATGTGCCAAAAGAAAAGAGAAGCAAGCTGGATGCATCTAGAAAGAAAGGAATGTTTGTAGGCTACAGTGAAACTTCTAAGGCCTATAGAGTCTATGTACTTGGTCAAAGGGAAGTAGAGATATGCCATGATGTCACTTTTGACGAAGATGCTTCCCTGAAGAAAGTAGTAGATCTTCCAAGATCTGAGGAAAATCATGAAGCAAGGCCTGGAAATCAAGAAGAACCGCAGGATGAGACATTGCCTGATGTTGAAGGACCAATGGACCCTATCGATCCATCTCCTTCACTGGGGAAGAGACCATCATGGCTCAAGGACACCCTCAAAGATGCTGAGGGACATGTTGCCCCGAGGGGGACATTCCGTGAAAGCAAGAAGCCGTGTAGATACCAAGGGTATCTGGCTGCCATGAGTACCATTGTACAATCTGAACCTGGATCTTTTGAGGAAGCCGTAAAGCATCAAGTCTGGAAGGATGCTATGCACGAAGAATATGAGACCATAATGAAGAATGATGTCTGGGATGTGGTTCCAAGACCGAAGGACAAATCAGTTGTCACCGCAAAATGGCTCTACAAGATCAAGCATGGATCTGATGGAAGTGCTGAAAAGTTCAAGGCAAGATTTGTTGCCCGTGGCTTCTCTCAAAAGGAAGGAATAGACTATGATGACATATTTGCACCCGTGGCACGATATACCACCATTCGATCAATCATAGCCCTTGCTGCTACACAAGGATGGAGTCTTCATCAGATGGATGTCAAGACCGCTTTTCTGCATGGTGCAATAAAAGAAGAGGTGTATGTAGAACAACCTCTGGGGTTTGAAGTTCAGGATAGGGACACTCATGTCTGCAGGTTGAAGAAAGCCCTCTATGGGTTGAAGCAAGCACCCAGAGCTTGGTATGAGAGGATGGATAGCTACTTGATGAAGCTGGGCTTCACTCGAAGTAATGCTGATCCGAACCTTTACTTCAAGGTTGTCCAGGGGAAGCCTCTCATTCTGGTGTTGTATGTGGACGACCTCTTCCTGACAGGTGCTGACCCTCTCATTCATCAATGCAAGAGGGAGCTCGCTGCTGAGTTCGAGATGAAGGACCTAGGACTAATGCACTACTTCCTAGGCCTGGAGGTCTGGCAGAGACCTGGAGAGATTTTCCTTTCTCAAGGAAAATACATTGTGAAGCTTCTGGAAAGATTTGGAATGGTGGACTGTAAGTCCGTGTCGACACCGATCAACTTCAAGAAGTTGAGTGGCAGCGCTGCTGGGCCCGTATTGGCAAATCCTACTGAGTATCGTCAACTCGTAAGGGCCCTGATGTTCTTAGTGAACACCCGTCCAGATATATGTTTTGTAGTGAACACTTTGAGTCAACAGATGGTTGAACCTCATCACTTTCACTGGGTTGGTGCCAGGAATCTTCTGAGATACCTTCGGGGTACGGCGAAACCATGAGCTTGAGATATACCGTCGGGAGTGTGAAACTCCGTGATATACCGATGCCGATTGGGATGCCTGTTGTGAAGCAGTGGATCGTAAGAGCACATCGGGATGCTGCTTCAATCTTGGTTCTGCTTCAATCTCATGGATGAGCAGGAAGCAGAAGTCGGTGGCTTTGAGCACCGCGGAGGCTGAATACATTGCTGCAAGTATGGCCTGTTGTGAAGCAGTTTGGTTGCGTAAGCTCTTTAGTGAGCCGTTTGGACATGTGCTAGATACCACTGTGATACTCTGTGATAACCAGAGTGGGATTCGTATGACTGAGAATCCTGTGTTCCACGACCGATCCAAGCATATTGATATCAGGTACCACTTTATCCGGGATATGGTACAGCGAGGCGCCGTAAGGCTCGATCATATAGGAACTGATGAGCAGGTCGCGTATATTCTCACTAAGCCCCTGGGGAAGGTCAAGTTCCTAACCTTCCGTGAGAATCTTGGTATCGTGGAACGACCCTATGATGTGGGTCCCGTTGGACGATGAGCTCTGGGAGCTCTGGGGGGCTTTGGGGACAGCTTCTCGGAGCTATGAGCAACCACAAGGCTAGGCTTGCCAAACCTTGTTGGTGTGCTTGGACCCCACCGTTGTGATTTTGAGTTGGTTCACCTCTCATTTTCTGTGCCCCGTATGCATCCTACCCATTGAGTTTAGGGCTCATGGGAAGTACCTCTCATTTGGCCAATGAGGAGGGAAAGGCTAGAGACTAGTAGCAAAGACTGATGGACACATCAGAGATTGTCGTACTCTCTATCTAGGATGGCACGGTCCAACCACTTGATCTGGGATCAAGTTTAGTGAGGTCTGGGACCTCTGCCTGACTTCGGGTCAAATGAACCAACTTCGGGTTGGTTGGAGACTCTTTGTGAGTCTGATAGAGGTTTCGAACCTCTGGGCTGAATATGTCAGCCGGGGGATGATGTCTTTGTGACCGACCCACTTCTGTTCTGAAATAAAGAGGCCAGCAAAGCAAGTTACGGCGGGATGACGCACGATGTTTGATTGCACTGATGGATGGAGTTCTCCCTAGTTGAGAGGGAGTGTTAAAATTGGACAACTAGGTCTAAACTCCATGTTGTGATGCTCAGATGAAGATTCTGATATTTTTATTGGATTCCTCTTTTGGAGAGGTGTAAGATCCATATAAAATTTATCTTAATCCGATGAGCAGAACATTTATTTTGAATTTATTATTTATAATAAATTATATGTGCAGGTCGGCCTTAAGGTTTTACACCCCCAGCAGATGTGTCACACACCTCAATGATGGATATAAATACAATCAAAGTTGGAGAGCATTTCACTCACTCATCACATCTTCTTCTCTTCTAATCTAGTACGAGCTCCTTGGAGGACATTTTCGGCTCACACGTGGGAAGAAGGACGAGTTACTACAACCAAGAAGAAGGACGCATTGCTGCAGCTAGGGTTTCCAAGAAAGTTTGACCAGCGTTGACTTTGGTCAACGCATGGTCCAAAGAGGCTGAAATTTGTTGGAGACTTCGATTTTGGGAGGCCATACACATTGGCACAAGAACCGAGGTCAAAAGGTTGACCGAAGTTGGAGCTGCGTTGACTTTGATGTTGCTGCCCTGCGTTGACTTTTCTGGACAACGTTGACTTTTCTGGAGTTGACTTGAGTTGACTGGGTGACTGATTTGAGGATTGTTGTGACACATTCTGGGTTGGATGATCAAGGAGACTTTGCTGGTTGAAGCATCTTGTTGACCGCCGTAACGCACCTTCACATTCTCCTGTTTCTGGTTTGTCTTCTATAGATCCACTGGTATGTTCTATCAGCATTTTACTTAACTGTTTGGGTGATTGCTGTAATAAAAGTAAAGTTGCATCAAGCATAGAACATCTACAAAAATTTACAATAACTCATTCAAATCCCTTTCATCCATATTGCTTATCAGTGCCATTGGTGACTCGAGCTGTAACTTATACAATTTATGGCTTCTTAGTCCAATTTGCGCCTTTCTTTTCAAACTAGGATGTTTGACATAAACCTTATTTCCAATAAAGTATACTTTGTAACCATTGTTCTGAAGTTGAGACACCGAGAGCAAGTTCATCACCAATCCTGGTACATGCAGTACATTTGTGGCCCGAAGCTTGTTACCAGCTTTCGTCTAAAATATTATGGTTCCTCTTCCAATGGGGGTACACTTGGCCTTGTTTCCAATCATGATCTGAAAATTCGTCTGCTCTTCCTGGTAGCTCGAGAAGAATTCTCAAACTCTCGTCATGTGAGCAGATGCTCCACTGTCAATATACCAGACCTCTGGAGAGGATGTGCTTGACACACCAACGAAATCCTCTTCTAGTCTGGATGCCATAACTTAGATGTCATGATCCCTCTGTTTCTCCATGTGTTCTGGAGGACTGCGTGAACCCTTCCGAGCTGCTGCTGCATCGATGTCGGATCTTAGTTCCATTGCAGAACCTCCTGTTGTCTTTTGCCTTTTGCTCTGATACCATGTGAAATTTTCAATCTAAAGTACTACCGCAGTGATTGATTTATTTCGCGTACTTATTTATGATAAGTTATTTACAGATGTTTCAGTGAATTCTGAAATAAACACAGCTGCAACGTTCACTTAATAAAAAACATAAGAACAAATATAACACATATAACACAATAGAAACAATCACATGAACACAATTATTTTTGGACAATTGTCCCCGGAAAACCTAATGTGGGAAAACCGGTGCAACAGATGAGGGTTTAGATTATTCTTCAGCAGTAGCAAAATCTTTTATAGAAAATGTGATGAGCAGATGTCTGGCATACACTTGAGATAATTTTTCCAAACACTTTGGAAGAATTTCTGACACCCTGGAGGCACCCTTCCTCCGTTTGCGTCACTCTGCGTGGCCTTCGGCGCAGTCACTGCGCTGGACTGCGTCACTCTGCGTGGAGGGCCAGTGTTGCTACTCAGCGCTGCTCTCTCTGCGTCTTCCTTCTGCCTTCTTCTCGCTCTGCTGACTTCCCCTTCCTCCTCCTGCGTCTGCAACCCCGCCTCTACAATCTCACCCTCTGAAATCGAATTCTCTTACTTCAGAATCGATTTCCTTCGGGTACTGAGAGTGTGCTCGACTTACTTTCCAAATGACCCTTAATCAATGGCTCAGATTAAAAGATGACTTGATCTTCATTTCTATAAGATTCACTCTAATTTATTAATACCCTTTACTTATTTAATTTTCCTAAGTTTAGACTTAGGGATTACTTTAAAATAATTAATTATTTTAATAAAGCGTGCTCCGAGTGGAATTTCCACAAACGATTCTAGGTTTTCTGGAATACTAATGTCCAAGCCTCTTCCCAAAATATGAGACTTGGAACACTTTCCAATGCTACAAAATCAACGGTGCCCCGTAGATGGCTTGGGCCATCTATTGCCTAACAAGTAGGGGATGAAAAGATGGCCTTTCATGTAAAATGCATTTCATGTATATGAAGGATAACCTCATTGCCAGAGTATCCTATACACTTTGACATTGGATACATGCCCTTGATTAACCTCTTAGTCAATTAAGGGTTGGTTCTCATAGATTTTGAGTGCAAGTCGATCACCATATTCCATGAGTATACAAGTTTTGTTGCATTTTCCACCTGCAAGTGTTGAAGCTTATGGTAGCTTTGGAAGGTCTTTTACATAGGCTTGGTGTCTTGGCATGTAGAAGATAATTTATTTGTTGAGATTTTGGGGTGTTGGGGTAGCATCAGATGTGCTCTAGCTCCCAAATTTTGTGGAGGAGCTGTAGTACATGAGATCTGCAAGACCCAAAAAGCGTTTAGAAGAATTCCATCTGTTTTAAGTTTTATTCAAATAATTAATTGTTTTAATTAAGGACCCTAAGTCCTAACTTAGGAAAATTAAAAGATTAAAGTGAATTAAATTAAACATGTGATGAGAATGACTTAAGTGACACGGATCAAGAAAATTCTAATATTAGCTGTCGATTAGAGATTAGATCACGACTGTTGATGTTTCAACGAGAAAAGTATAAGAGAAACACTTGGGGTCAGTTGGAGAACACACACATTGGCTGATCAGTGAAACTAAGTTGAGATTCTAGGGCGTGGTTTGCTAAGAATTTCAGAAGTGTTTTAGTTGCAGCAAGGGGAAATATTGGCAAGCAGGATGGTTTGATCCTAGGCCAAGAGTACAATGAGGGCAGAGAAGGAGCATTCCAGAGCAGCGCATAGGCAGCAGCTACGTAGTCTAGCCAAGAGCCCAACAGGGGCAGTGTAGAGGCAGCAGGAGCCAAGCAAGGTTGACGCAGACCCAATTAGGGCAGCACAGGGGCAAAGTAACCCCTTCGAGGGTGATGCAGGCCCTTCCTGAGCAACGCAGAGGCTGATGCAGGCCAGTCAGGCTGACACAAAGCGCTTCAGAGCAGCGCTAGGGTTTCCAGAGGCCGGAAAGGGGCTTAGTTCTGTAAATCCCGTTTGAGGGTGTGAATCAGTGATATTTTTCTGTCTCCGAGATAGAGGTATTGCTACCGTTTCATCTATATCGGGTTAGCCAGTTTTGGTACCCAGGATTGTTGTACTCAGAATTTGCATAATAATAAAAATCCTCCAGAAGCTAGCAGTACATGTTTTCCTGCATTGGGTTTTTCCGGGCACATTTGTCCAGAAAATCCTTGTGTGTCACTTTGTCTATCAACATGTTATTTAATATTTGATCTGTATGTGTAGGCTGTTAACTGTATTTACTTCGATGTTAATTCTGAATATTCAGATTAATAACGTATGTAAGTAGAAGTAGATCAAGATTTAACAGTAGGGTTCTTTAAGTTTAAGAAATTTTCACATGGTATCAAAGCGATTGCAGATCAAGCTGGATATCCAACAAGACGGTTGAAGAAGTATGTGTTGCAGAAAGCAGTAGCAGCAACAGAGAAACCAGAGAGGGTAACACAGCACCAGAAGCACGGAGAGGTAGCAAGAGTCACGCAGGGGCTAACGCAGTCCCAACTGGGTGACGCAGTGCCTTCTAGAGGGACACAAGAACAACCTGTGTTGCGTAGTCGCTTCACAGAGGTTGTGTTGAGCCAGTATGCTCACGCAGAGGCCAGCCAGGGTGACGTAGTCCAGTAATTGATTACTGTGCAGAATGCCGTGAATCGGAAGCTGATCTGCAGATCTTCAGTAGTTGCTGGTGGGGTGAAGATTCTGAAGGTCCATAATTAAGCCTAAGCTAAGTTGACAAAGAGCGAGAGGAGAACAAATTCTCAACGGATTTCATTGCCAAAAGAAATCTGAGGATCGATCATAGGGTGATTGAGGAGAGCTGATTTGTTGTGTTTGGCAGATTTTCAAGGAGGAAATCAGTTGTCAGAGGGAGCAGAGGGTGCCTTTTCGCCAAGGATCGTAGATTCGAGCTTCAGTTGAGAAGCGGGGAGAGGAAGATCTGTTCCGATAGAGTAGATTTGAGCAGATGGTGCCACACGGATTGCGTGATCAAGATAGGTTGTATGGCCTGTCCAACTTTCCTATCTGGAAGGCCAGAATCCTGGTAGTCCTGGAGGCATGCGACTTGAGGGAGCATGTAGAGAGTGTCTTGGCTACACCAATTGATGCGAAACTCTTGACAGAGCATAATGTAGCAGCGGCACATGCCAATCGCTTCATCATGGACGGGGTTAAAGATCATGTGGTACCACACATAGTCGAGAAGAAGACGACTAATGAGATGTGGAAAGCTTTAACCACATTGTATTAGGGGAAGTCTGTCAAGAGGAAGATGCTTTGGGAGAACCAGCTGAGGTTATTTATGATTGTTAACACTGGAAAATAGTACAAGCAGAAGATGACATTATTTAATGTCAGACAGAAGGATTTACAGGGCTGAAAGACATTAGAAAATCTGGAAAGTATTTAAAAATCTCTAAGGTCTAAGGAAAAATCAAATCTGAGCAAGTCATAAATGCTTTTGTGCGCAAAATCCTTCGATAAGCGTGCCTTTGTGCGCCTTTTGACTCGAAATGCGCACAATCCTAGGAGTGGCGAAAGTCACTTTCTGGGACCACAAAAAGCACACTCCAGGACAGTGATTCCTCACTTGAAGCCGCCTAAGGACAGCCACCAAAGCCTCCTTAGACATCAAGGGAGCACACAATGGAATATTTGTGGCACACAAAGGAATCATCCCCCTCTATTGGGTCACCATCCACAATGTACCAAGAGAGGGAAGGAGGTTTTGAATTCTCCTATATAAGGCCACCATGGAATGAAGAACTGGAGAACACATTGTTATGCTGACCAAAATTGCCCAAGCAATACCAGCAGTGTGTAATCCAGAGCTGAAGATAGAGGGGACTCAATTGTTGGCCATCCAACAAGTTCAGTCCATGACAGTAGAGAGAGGGAGACTTTGCACCGAGGCAAGCTTGGAAGTAAAAAAATCCTTGCATCGGGACTTAGAACCTATGTTCTAGGGGCCCTTTGGCAAGAGGGTTAAAGTTTCATCCTCATTTCCTACCAGCACTCAATAAGAGGGGCTAAAGAGCCACTGTTTGGATTATTGTAGTTGTTTGACTCTATTCAGAGCTTTTGTTTATTTGCTTTAGTTTTAGTTTATATATGCATGCTATTTGTCTATCTAGTATGTTTATGATTCTAGCTTGTTCCACTAACTTGGTTGACTCCACTTCTTTTTCTGCCTGTGACCAATAAATTAAGTGGGTAAACCACACCCCTTAAGTTGATGTGATTTCGTACATGCGTGCACCAAACACACCAACACAGGATGACCAAGGGAGAGGAAATTGATCCTTTCCTATTAAGACAACAGTCGATACGAGATCAACTGACTGACATGGGGGTCAAGGCGGAGGATGATGTCATGGTGAGGACTGCTCTAAATGCAGTCACAGAGGACTGGGAAACATTTGTCCAAAGCATTTTGGGCAGAGTGGACCTTCCTAACTGGGACGATATGTGGGCTTTCCTCTGACAAGAGGAGATCCGCTGAATGACCAAGACGCAGACCAACACCGGTTCGAGCAAGGTGAAGAAGGAGGAAGAGGAAGATGCAGCCCTAGCATCAAAGAAGCAGCAAGGGAAAAAGAAGCGTGATCTATCTAAGATCAAATGTTTCCAATGTGGCGAACTTGGAGACTATGCCAGCAATTGTCCTCAAAGGAAGAAGGACAAGGAAGCGTCTAGTTCCAAGGCTAGTGTAGCAGACGATGGCTCCGAAGAAGACGTAGCCATGAGCACTCATGAACCACGGAGGTGGGGCGATATTGATCTATAGAGCAACTACAGAGTGGTGGCGGGATCCTTGAGTAGCCCAACTCTTGGATCACATCCGTGCTACGAGAGCCTTAAGATAGTAACAAGGAATGACTGAAGCAGTGGGTGCAAAGATCACGGATGAAGCAAAGGTAGAGGCTGATACGCTGGAGAGGGAGCAAGGCAGTGCAGATGCAACAACAACGAAGAGGTAGCACAGAGGAGGCATGCTTACGCAATGCAGAGCTGCAACAACACAGTGGCTTCAGAAGGACAATGCAAAGCAATAGCGGATGGAGCTTTAGTGATGAGATGCAACCCGACTGACTTGTCTGTCATTGGGCAGGGGTCCTTCAGTTGCTTACTCTCAGCAACTGAGTTGCAGTGCAACAGTTGTTAGCACGATGCAACAATTGAGAGGGAGCTGCAGTACAGATGTTGCAGTGATGGTGCAAAGTCATGGGCAACAGTACAGAGAGCAGCAGGCCAAGCATCAGCGCAGAGACCAATACCAGAGATCAGAGTAGTACTTTGGGGTGAAGTGTATTGCTAGAGCACATTCCTCGCTAAGAGGGAGTTTTGAGATTTTGGGGTGTTGGGGTAGCATCGAATGTGCTCGAGCTCCCAAATTTTGTGGAGGAGCTAGAGTACATAGGATCTCCAAAACCCAAAAAGCATTTAGAAGAATTCCATTAGGTTTAAGTTTTATTCAAATAATTAATCTTTTTAATTAAGGACCCTAAGTCTAACTTAGGAAAATTAAAAGATTAAAATGAATTAACTTAAACATGTGATGAGAATGACTTAAGTGATGTGGATCAAGCAGATTCTAATCTTAGCCATCGATTAGAGATTAGATCACGACTGTTGATGTTTCAACGAGAAAAGTATAAGAGAGGGGCTTGGGTCAGTTGGAGAACATACACATTGGCAGAGCACTGAAGCTAAGCTGAGATTCTAGGGCGTGGTTTTCTAAGAATTTCAGAAGTGTTTCAGCTGCAGCGAGGGGTGGTATTGGCAAGTGGGATAGTTTGATCCCAGGCCAAGAGTACAACGAGGGCAGAGAAGGAGCATTCCAGAGCAGTGCAGAGGCAACAGCTATAGAGTCCAGCCAAGAGCTCAACAGGGGCAGCGCAAAGGCAGCAGGAGCCAAGCAGGCTGACGCAGGTCCAATTAGGGTAGCGCAGGGGCAGCGTAACCCCTTCTAGGTTGACGTAGGCCCTTCTTGAGCAACATAGAGGCTGACATAGGTCTGTCAGGCTGACGCAGAGGGCTTTAGAGCAACACTGGGGTTTCCAGAGGCCGTAAAGGGGCTGAGTTCTTTAAATCCCGTTTGAGGGTGTGAATAGTCATATTTTTCTGTCTTCGGGATAGAGGTATTGCTGTCGTTTCATATCTCTGTCGGGTTAACCAGTTTTGGTGCCCAAGATTGTTGTACTCAGAATCTGCATAATAATAAAAACCCTCCAGAAGCTAGCAACATGGGTTTTCCCGCATTGGGTTTTTCCGGGGACATTTGTCTAGAAAATCCTTGTGTGTCACTTTGTCTATGAGCATCTTATTCAGTATTTGATTTGTATGTGTAGGTTGTTAACTATATTTACTTCGATGTTAATTCTGAATATTCAAATTAATAACGTATGTAAGTAGGAGAAGTAAATCAAGATTTAACAGTAGGGTTTCTTAAGTTTAAGAAATTTTCACATTATTGCCTCTTTAGGTGCTTGCTTGATGGAGTAAGTGATTTGTCTTCTTTCCTAAGTCTTAGCAAAACTACAATAATTAAAGTCAATTAACTATTGTGGAATATTAAGTCAATTCTTATGAATACATAATTAAATTATTTAAGTGACTTAGAAATGATCTCAACTGTTGATCTCCTAGATCTTCTAGAAGGGAGATTAGGGTTAGTGATTTGGGCTTGATGTGTTGGAAATATTGAGAGGGGGGTGAATCTGTATATATTTTTAATTTACATAGCACTAATTTTCATTATGATCAGATAAACATAAACAATCATACACACCATTCAACAGTGCACAATATCAAAGATAGTAGACACAAGATTTTTAGGTGGAAACCCTTTCCGGAGAAAATCCATCGAACGCTTCTTAATATTTGTCTTCAAAAGATTTACATCAATTAAGAAACTCCAACTTCCAAGTTTTTTAGCTCCATTGGAAGGAGGCTCCAACCCCTTGGTTTAGAGGCTCCAACCTGAAGGACGCTCCAACGCCCTGGTTTACTAGCTCCATATAAAGGACGCTCCGACACCTTGGTTTACAGGCTCCAACCTGAAGGATGCTCCAACACCCTGTTTACCATCTCCAACTGGAAGGATGCTCCAATGCCCTGCGCAGTCTGCAACGTGCCCAGACACCATCCTGCCACCTTGTTCAACAAGGGGAACACATTTCATATGTTTTTATACTAGATCCCCTGTGCTCAATAAATTGAATAAAATAATGTGTTTGATTTCGTCAATCTATAACACTGGCACAATGTCGTCAACAACAACAACAACTTCTTTTGTTCAAACAATAAAACCTTATGTGTCAATTTCAGCTGTCATAAACAATTCTGCCTTTTCCCAAGTCCTAGCTGGTGATCATCTCAATCTGTTGAATAAACCTTTCTCAAACCTTAGCTGTAGCATAGACATTAAGATTTTAAGTATTCAAACTTCTGTAATACATTCACATGACCATCCATGGCACCCACAAATGCCCTCTGCTGCTTTTTGTTAAGAATATAATTTATAGAAAAATAATAAAAAATAATGTAAACAATAATAACCATAATTAATGATTAACTAACTAATAGTTAGTATTGAAGACACATGTTCTAAGGACATGTTCCTTTGTGAAGGGGCACTTGCCTAGGCTATATAAGCAGGCCCTCACTCTCATTTGTAATCATCTCATATCTCATATTTTCAATACAATCGCTGTATAATATATTGTCCTATAATGGGTATTTACATATAGCCGATCTTCTAAGTAGTCTACTGCGTATACGAGTTTTGTTCGTTACATTGGTATCAGAGCATTTTTTTAAGTAAATAAACCTTGTTCGTTACATTGGTATCAGAGTTGTTCGATCTTCTGGTTGCTCAACTGCTGCACATAGCCAGTCTGTTTTGGCCTTTTACCATCAACACTTCGTCAACTTCGTTGTTGTTGTAATTCAAGCGTTTCGCTACAGAGTTTTGGAGATTCTCCAATTTGCAGTTACGCCTTTGGCCATTATATATATAAACAAAAAAAAGTAAAAAAAAATTGATCAGAAAAAGAAAAGAAAATTCTATTATTTATTAAAAAAAATTAAAAAAAATATATATATATATATATATATATATATATATATATATATATATATATATATATATATATATATATATATATATCAAAGTAACAAAAATCGCGATTTTATCGCATCGAGTTTTTCAAGCGGCCGATTTAATCGGCGATTTTTTGAACGATTTTTTGAAAAAATCGTTATCGCGATAAAATCGCGATTTTTACGAAAAAATCGCGATTATTTGGGTAAAAATCGTGGGCCGATCAAATAGCAACCCTATAAGTTCAAAAATCGATTTTTTTTTTTTGTCATTTTTGCAGCCCTCTCATTTTCCTGACACACCCTGTTGGCAGTTCATGGTAATGTTAAATTCTTAAAGTAAAAGTGATATTTCCTTTATTTTTCATTTTCATCCTTTTACTTAAATTTTTAACATTACCATGAAATGACTCAGGATGTTTAAGAGTGGTTTCGACCTCATTGGGTTTCATATGGAGAAACTAGAATTTTAGATTTCACTCAAAATTCAGCAGACTTAATGGTTTTCAGGGTTTCATGGTTTGGGGATTTGCATTGTTTCCATTTGATTCTATTATGTGTAAGGGTATGAGATTGGCATTTTATCAAGAGTATGAAGTCCTTTAAGAACCTTGATGTTGGTGCCATTGATTGTTGAACTTTGTTGATGTTGGTGGTATTGATTGTTGAACTCCCCTACTGTGGCCTTAACAAGAATGTACCCTTCACTCAAAGGAAAACAGCTGGTTAGGCATGTTAATCTTTTTCTACCGCATTTTAAGGTTGAGCAATCCAAGTCTGAAGACTTTGAGCTAGATGATGTTTATGTATCTCTTGTTGATGATCCCATTTCTAGTAGCGATGAATCAATGATGAGTTTCATGAGGAGGAGGAGGAGGAGCAACAATAGGAGGAGGAGGAGCAACAATAGGAGGAGGAGGTGACACCACCTACCCCTGCTACCGGTAGAGGACGTGGTCTACCTCCTTTAGCTCCTAGTGCTTCAGGATCTGGAGCACAACAGAGTCCATTGCTAGCCCCGCCAACTTCTTCGTCTAGAGGGAAAGCTGTTACATTTTCTCGCAAGAGGGGCAGAGGAAATCAGTAGTATAGGTTATTTGGTGCATTCCTTTATATATAACATTATGACTCATGATATGAGATACATTATTATATTTTTTGTTGATATTTTGAGGTTGAGTTGAGACTCAAGACTTAGTATTCAGGACATGATTCACTATTATGTGTGATGTAGCACTAGACATGATGTACATCTTATATAATAAGGTGCATTGACATTCCTTTGTATATGACATTATGACTCATGATATGAGACACATTATTATATTTTTTGTTGATATTTTGAGGTTGAGTTGACTCTTGAGACTCAGGACTTAGTATTCAGGACAGGATTCAGTTTTATGTGTGATGTAGCACTAGACATGATATTACACATCTTATATATTAGTTTTTTTCATATTTATGTGTCAATGCATTTATTTTATGCTGTAGATGCTTTAGATATTAAAAAAATTGAAAAAAAATGAATATTTTTGTATGTGCCGATTTTTTCCCGATTTTTACGATTTTTTCCCGATTTTTACGATTTTTTCCGATTTTTTCCCCTCGGCGATTTTATCCCGATCGCGATTTTTGTTACTTTGATATATATATATATATATCAAAGTGAATTTTTTTTTATTAATAATATATATATATATATATATAACAGGAGTTATAGCTATCAAACATGTTAATCAAGCTTGTCATTGATGTCAATATGACTTTGACTGAGATGTCAATATGACTTTGAATGAGATGTCAATATTCTTGAGATGCCTGGTTTCAGATGATGATGTCATAACTCTTGGTTGATAACGATGCCATCAATGAAGATGTCAAGCCACTAATGAAGAAGTCTTGCCCGAACAAGTCCTTGAACTAACTATAATGTTGCCGAGTGTCAATCATGTGCTTTGATTGGTGATCTAGACCATAGGTGCCAATATACAAGCCTTTGAAGTGGAGAACTATAATTGATGAAGTCATACATGTGATGATGTCATACTCTTGAAGAATGAATGCACTTTCACATAATTGGAAGACTGCTTTGGAGTTTTTGACAAATTAATGAAGGCTGCACTATGACATATCACTGCACTAGTATATGATGACATTGTTGATACACAATGCTATGTGAATGCTGCACTCGTACATAATGACTCTATGATCCTATGATAACATTAATAACAATGAAGAAACCAAGGAATGAAGAAGCCACGTTGTCCCAAACATTCCTCATGCTGTCTCAAACTTTTTATGCATAAAATTTAAGGACAGTCATAAAGAAAAATATGTTTCACCATCTTAGAGGCAGAATTTCTTTGTGAGACTTTCACCATCCTTTAGAGCACAATTTTAGCTTTCTAACGAGCTCTTACTTGGCCCAAAATCTCCAATCGGTTTGGGAGATATGATTTTTTCAAGTTAAGGAAATAATTCTGTCCTTGAGTCAACCTGTGCTAGCCTACTCATGTCGGCCTCTCACCAAGTGACGTGTCTCTTCACCTTAAACACAAAATGTGTATAAATATGAGGATAGAAACTTCATTTTGCCATCATTTTTCAGTGAAGATTTTGGAGAGAAGCCACAGAAGAAGACAGAACAGCAAGGAAGTCGAGAATAATATATTTGGGTTATTTTTTTCTATCATTCAAGCTAATTATATTTCTGTTTGGGCAAGGTGATTGCTGTGACTTAGATCTGTGGACAGCATTACTGTTGGAGCACTCTATGGCAAACAAAACTCAGTTTTTGGACCTGTTGGGTGCCCAGAATTCGGACCTTAGCACAGGCCAATTACAGAGGCTTGGACAACTAGCATTTTTGGAGCTCATATTGTTGTTCATCTAAGGCTAGGACCTGCTGTAGCATTATGGCTGGTAGGCAGTGATCCTTGTAAGGAGATCAAACCTGTGTTGCAAGATTGTTTGGGTGAAAGTATGAAGAAACATTGAAGAAGACTTATCTAAGAACAAACCTTGTGAAGTCCTTATTGAAGACATTATAAACCTTTTGTATATACCTTTGAAATATTGATTGAAGGCCCCTTTGAATCATCTCAAAGCACAGTTGAAGATCCCTTGGAGTTTGGTGAGCAAATCTATTAAAGAAGTTTTCTTGAAGAAGCCTTAAAGCAGCATTGTGTAAACATCTTGAAGCAGTCTTTACCCTTGCAAAGGGAGTGAATAAACTCTGGATGACGGAAACCTTGGAGCATTCTGAAGTATTGAACAGTGAACTTGGAAGCGTGTACAAGTGAAGAAGATTTTGACAGTGAATCTGAAGCATAAGAATTGCCTTCCATCAAGTTAGAATTGCCTGAGGATGACAATGTACAAGCTTGTGTTTGCTGAAGTGTTTGTGCAGCCTTGAAAAGCACTATTGGAGACCAAAGAGTGTTAGATTTTGAAGAACCTTGTTGAAGCACTCTTGTTGAACCAATATTGAAGAACTCTTGAAGTGTTGAAGAGTTGTTTGAAGAGCATTTTGAAGACCTTTTGTAGCAACTTGGAAAGTTCTTGGGGCAGCTTATTGAAGACCATCTTGAAGCATAGTTTGAATAGTTGTTGAAGAAACTTGTCTATTGAAGAATATCTCGAAGCTATTGAAGACACCTTGAAGGATACTTGAAGATATGTGGAAGACTTGTAGAAGCTGGCTTGGAGACATTAGTGGAGACCATGATGCGTTGAAGCCATCATGAAGTGACCTTGGAGATTTTGATTGGATATCATGAAGGACAACAGAGACACCTTCATGTGAAAAGATCAAGGTTGTCATTGATGAAATGACGTGATGTGTAAACTGAAGATTGTTAGGGATCATTGAAGAAGACATTGGGAGCTGTGAAGTATAACCAAATATATCTTGACGAAATGAAGCAGGAGGTTGGAGCCTCATAGAGACAAGGTCGGTGCCTTGGAAGATAGGGTTGGAGCCCCAGAGGATTTTAGTCCTCAAGAAACTAGGTTGGAGCCTGTACCAGAGATAGGGTTGGAGCCCTAGAGGTTGGCGCCTCAAATTGACAAGGTTGGAGCCTTGGAAAGACCAAGTCGGTACTTGGCACAATACAGGTTGGAGCCTGGAAGATTGGAGTCTTCATCTAAGGTTGGAGCCCTATATCATTATTGTACTTTACTTATTGTAAAGAAGAAATTAATAAAAGTATCTATTCCATCATAGTTCATTTTGTGTTCTAAATATAAGTGATCTAACTGGTAAAATTAACAATTGAAAAGAAACACTGATTCACCCCCCTCTCAGTATTTCCAACAATTGGTATCGGAGCAAGTACCTTCACTCAAAGCCTAATAGCTTTGAAGGTTGTTCATTAGAGCACAAATGGCAAAACCAAGGAAGAAAGTCTCGAATCCTCCTAAAGATGTGTCTTCCTCAACCATCGAAATTGAAGTCAATCAATTTGTGAAGGCTCCATTGTTCAATGGAAATTTTGATATATGGGAGGCAAGAATGAGGAATTTCTTGAAGACTCTAGGAATTGAGGTTTGGAAATTAGAGATTACTAATGACACGATGGACGACGAATCCAAGGAGTACAATACAAGAGCAATGAAGGCAATTTTGAATGGGTTACCAAATTTTGTGAAGGCCAATTTTGAAAAATGTTCGTCAGCAAATGTCGTATGGGACAAACTTCATGAACTTCACTCAAAAGGAGGTTGACAATGATCTCTAGTCAAGAAGATAATGGAAAACAAGAAAGAAGTCCAAAATCCATCAAGGAAGCTGAAGATAAGAGAGATGACAAAAAGGCTAAAGAAGACCTAGAAGATGAAGAGAACAAAGAAGACTTTGAAGAAGATCTCCTGAATAAACTTATGGCTTCCATGGAAGAGATTAACAATTTGAAAAAGGAAAATGAGGAACTTAAGAAGAAAGCACAATATGGTAACCAAGACAAGACAAGGAAGGAAGTTGACTTTGTCAAGCTTCAAGTACAAGAAAGGATGAGGAGGTTGCCAAACTTAAAGAGGAATTTCATCAAAATAAAAGAAAGCATCATGAAGAAGTCATATCTGTGACAAATCAATTGGATAAGGCAAAGAAAAGGGAAGAAACTTTGTCAATCCACCTTGAACAAAGACTTAAGAGCTTGAACAATCTTGAAATAGAGATTGGTCAATACAAGGAAGAAGTCTCTTCTCTTAGATCTCAACTAGAAGAAGCAAGGAAACAAGCACAAGGAGCCGAGAAGGTGATGGAAACTTTGGCATTCATAGAAGGACAAGTTGATGAAGTAGAAAAGGAGAGAAACACCATGATATGTAAACTAGAAGAAAAGGATGAAGAAATCTTCAAACTAAAATTAGACATCAATCTTCTCATGGCCCATTCATGTGAAGCATCCAAGATGAAGGAAGAAATGGAGATCGATCTATCAAAGAAGGATGAAGAATGCAAGAAAATGAAAGAAGAAATTGATATCCTTAAAAAGGAAGTTGATCATCTGAACAAGAGCCTAAAGAGCTCCCAAACCCTAGATGACATCTTTTGTCATCAAAGATCTCCTCTTGATAAATCGGGTCTTGGTTATGCAAGTGAATCTTCAAACAAGAATGATGCAATCCCTAATGCTTCAAACAACAAGGATGTGGAAAAGCTTGGAAGAAATATTGATGTCCCCAGTTCCAACAAAGGAGAGAAGAAGAGTCAAAATGACATTGTAAGAAACACTACTCTAAGAAGATATGCTGATGGTGTCAAGAATGCTAGAGGCAATAAATTTGAGCAAGGGATCCCAAGACAGAATTATTTTAGAAGCACATCAAGGCAATCTCCATCCTCTAGGTACAAAAGTATATTTTTTGGTTATTGTTATTCTTGTACAAATTTTGGGCACATGGCAAAGGATTGTAGGGCATACTACAAGGACAAATATAATGGTCCCCGCCAGTTTCCTAGAAGAAACTTTGCAAGAATAAGTCATGATCTTTCATTCATGAATAAGATAGAGTGCTTCAATTGCCATAACATTGGACATATGGCTTGTGATTGTAACTTGACTTGGGTTCCTAAACAAGCTAAACCATGACAACCAAGCCAGAGAAGAAAGTTACACAAGTATGGAGACGGAAGAAAATTGGGTCCGAAAGTCTCTTGAACACTCCGGCCAACAACACGTGTTGTTGATTTGATGAAGACATCTTTGGAAGAGGTGATATTACAAGGTTTGATGATGAATTTTTGCCAAGAATAAGACTATGCACACTGTTAGGGGGGCTTGTGATTCTTTACCATTCTAGCAGAGGCTATTTGTGAATGGGCCCTATGAAAACATTGATGAGTCACACTTGGATGATCATCCTTTGATAGATCATCTCTTGGGAACGACTTCATTCAAGAACATGATCCCTTATTCATCCGATGAACTGGTTTTCTTCCACTTATTTACAAGGCAGCAAATTTTCTTGAGCTAGAAGAGTTTATGCAGGCAGGAGAAGTTGGTTCTCCACATGAAGAAATGCAAACATATCATGGACCATTTCCAAAAGAAGCAGCTTGACAAGGGGAGTACTAGGGTACCACATTTGCCATTGATGACAAAGGGGGAGATTGTTAATCAAGGTTGTCATTGATGTCAATAGGATTTTGACTGAAATGTCAATATGACTTTGAACGAGATGTCAATATTCTTGAGATGCCTGGTTCCAAATGATGATGTCATAACTCTTGGTTGATAAGGATGCCATCAATGAAGATGTAAAGTCACTAATGAAGAAGTCTTGCCCGAACAAGTCCTTGAACTAACTATAATGTTGCCAAGTGTCAATCACGTGCCTTGATTGGTGATCTAGACCATAGGTGCCAATATACAAGCCTTTGAAGTGGAGAACTATAATTGATGAAGTCATACATGTGATGATGTCATACTCTTGAAGAATGATCACACTTTCACATAATTGGAAGATTGCTCTGGAGTTTTTGACAAATTAATGAAGGCTGCACTATGACATATCACTGCACTAGTATATGATGACATTGTTGATACACGATGCTATGTGAATGCTGCACTCCTACATAATGACTCTATGATTCTATGATAACATTGATAACAATGAAGAAACCAAGGAATGAAGAAGCCACGCTGTCCCAAGCATTCCTCATGCTGTCCCAAACTTTTTATGCATAAAATTTAAGGACAGTCATAAAGAAAAATATGTTTCACCATCTTAGAGGCAGAATTTATTTGTGAGACCTTCAGCATCCTTTAGAACATAATTTTAGTTTTCTAATGAGCTCTTACTTGGCCAAAAACTCCAAGTGGTTTGGGAGATATGATTTTTTCAAGTTAAGGAAATAATTCTGTACTTGAGCCGACCTGTGCTAGCCTACTCATGTCGGCCTCTGTTATGAATCTAATTCATAACTAAAGTAATAAATATAGTTATTAATAGAATAAAATAGAATAAATTTAATTACTAACTAATCAGTTAGGATTATGTTAAATAGTCATTAGGTTAATGAAAAAGCATGTCTAAAAGACATGTCCATTCGTGAAAAGGTGCCTGCATGGGTATAAAAGCGGGACCTCATTGTAATCATTCAATCATGTCATATCTTATCAATAAAATATTATTATTATAAATACCTCTTGTGTATTTTTATAATTAAAGCTATTTCTGCTATCAAAGTCAACAAGCATACAAGTCTTTTGCTACAGTATTCAAAATTACGAATTCCGCTGCTCCAGTGGTATCGGAGCCATCTTGAAGCCAAGTTAGGGACAAGTTGAAGCAATGGCACATAACATTGTTGTACAAGCCTACGAACGTAGTTTACAAGCCTATGGACATAAACTACCACACTATGTGTCATTACGAGAAGAAATAATTGAGAAGATTAGGAAAGCTCAACAAAAGCTTCAGAAAGTAGAGAATTCTTGGGCAGAAATCACAAACGGTTTAAAAGAAAATTCTGCAGAGCTTAAAAAAATTTCTGCAGATCTTAAAAAAATTTCTCGTAATAGAAAAGAAAATCATGAGAAACAGAGAGATGAAAAATGTTGTAAAAATGAGAAAGCAGTTAGTTATGATAAAGGGAAATCAGTTAAAACGCCCATGGAAGAGTCAACTAAATATATTCCCCCACCAATGCGTAATAAAAGTAAAGAAGAAGGGAAATGTTGGAAATGTGGAGATAAATATTTCACAGGACACAAATGTGCCTTTTATACAAGAAATAACATTAAGGTTCATGAGAAAAAGATAAATAAGTTGTGTGATATGAATGTAGACTCATCAGCACTTTCAGGAAATGGAAGCATGATTATGGAGGAAGACTCCAAAAAGATGATGCCAGGCCTAGGTTCCCACTTCTCTCAGGAGCCTGACAGTAAAGCAAAAGATCAAAGATGCTTGACGGAGAATACAAAGATCCTTGAAGAGTTGGTCCAATTAAGGCATAAGATGGCACGCTTGCTGAGATATTCTAATTATGCAGAATATGTGCTGGAGAATCAGATGGCTAAAACACCTTTTAAGATTATTGAGTTTCTAGTAGATATATCAGAGAATATATCAAAGTCAGCTGCTAAGGAACTTGAAAGACTTAAGGATTTGAAGAGAGAGGAGGACGGAGAAGCTGAAGTTTGGCATCCTGATCTGTCTCAATATTCAGTTTTTGATTCATCTTGTAATCAGCTTTTGGCTTTCTTCTATCTTGATAAGTATACTAGAGATGGAAAGTTTTCCCATGCAGGTGTTATCTCTCTTCAGGATGGCTGCTTGATGCAAAATGGCACTCACCAGTTACCAGTAGCTACATTGATTGCAAACTTCACAAAGCCCACGACAGATAATCCTGTAGTTCTGCGATTAGCAGCAGTAGTTACATATTTTCAACATTTTGGCCATGTGGTACATCATATTTGTAGCCATGTATCATTGGCAAAATTTTCTGGGATTAGAGTGGAATCTGATTTTGTTGAACCTTCTAACCAGCTGCTAGAGAATTTGTGTCATGAAAGTGAAATCCTAAAAATGATGTGCGGATTCTATAAGGATATCCATAAACCAGTTCCAGATGAAGTTTGCAGGGCTTTAAAGAAGAAGCGAAAGTCTTTCTCTGGGCTGAAAGCTAAACAAAAGATAGTTTTATGCCTTTTTGATGAGATTATTCATACCAATGAACGTGGATCTTGCATTCTGAGTTGCTCGTTTGCAAATGACAGAAATATTTATATTTGTGTTGGGACAGCCTGTGTGTATCGTGTGGACGGTAAATCTTGAAAGTGCGGAATTTTGGTATTTTCGTTTAAAGATGGGCAACACGAAAGCAATCAGTTGGAAAAATTAGCGAGGCGGTATTATCAAATTAGAGATTTTGGCAAATTAAGATACTGCTTAGATGGCCCCGACCAACAGTATCATAATTATGACACCAGTAGCGATGGTCCCTGCCTTCTCCTGCGTTTCCGCCCGACGGTTTTAACAGTCTTGACATTGAGATTAATGTTAGAAGGAGATAAGGTCCATATTTGCGTCATCTGTGATTTTCCCGTTGCCATCTATGGCCGACTGAGCCCCTGTTTGCATGCCTCTTGCTTAATGTGTGCGAGGAATGAGCCAAGCTGTTATCTGTGTGATGAAAGGATTCAAAAGATACAAACGATAAAAATGCTTGACAGAATATTTATTTGCGGGGCTCCACATTGTTTGCGGTCATTCTTGAAGAAATATGATTTTGAACAACATCCGAAGCTCAAACTTCACGCGCTGACGAATCTCGACAGACTTGTGGACAACTTTTGGCCGGGGATATCAACCAGCGTCTCTTACAAGACACATGATAACCTCAAAGCTGTTTGCAGAAGCTGGGTGGCAATGAAATCTGTGTTTATCTATGATTTTAGGACGGGTAAATGGCGCCGCGGAGCAGATATGGCGAGGGCTCGATCCTTCTTCGCCTGCTCTGTTTCTCCCAGTGGGCTTATCTACGTCTCCGGAGGACACGACAGTGATAAAAGTGCTCTGCGGGCTGCAGGAAAATACGATGCCAAAAATGGTAAACCAGGTTCCACGGCTGCCGCCTTCAAAAATGAAAATACAACTTCCGTCGCCGCTAATAACGAAAATATAAACAACAACAGCCGCCTCTTACAGCTGCCGCTGCCACAGAATTCCAGATAAGCGTCGGTGCCATTCGTTGATGCGGGCTCTGCGGGTCATCTAAAAACAACAGCGGTCAAACAAACAATTTGGTGAACAGGTTTGCCCAGACGATGTATCGGTTTTACTAAAAGGTGCGATGTGTGACGTTTAAAGGCAGGCTTATCTATGCGGTTGATAGAGTCAATTTAATTTAAATCATAATCATAATTAAAAGTTATGATATATATAAATTATACTTATATATATATATATATATATATGAAAAAACATAATAATAAATAATAAAAAGGGAGGTTATTTAAAAATTCATATATATATATATATATATATATATTAATATATAGAAGTACAATTCAAATGAAAGGAAGAGATTCTTTATCAAAAAAAAAGAGAAGATAAATTATATATATAAAAGAGTTAAATACTAAATATATATATATAACAAGTTCCATTTTAAGGAAGGCAAAAAGTTTATTATTAGAAGAAAAAAAAAATGAGAATTATATATGCCAAAGTCCCAGTGATTAAAAGACATGCTTATGAGATAATCCGAGATGAAGAAAATTGTCGAAAGTTAAGCTTTGAGGACAAAGCTTTTCGAAGAAGGAGGAGGCAATGTTATGAATCTAATTCATAACTAAAGTAATAAATATAATTATTAATAGAATAAAATAGAATAAATGTAATTACTAACTAATCAGTTAGGATTATGTTAAATAGTCATTAGGTTAATGAAAAAGCATGTCTAAAAGACATGTCCATTCGTGAAAAGGTGCCTGCATGGGTATAAAAGCGGGACCTCATTGTAATCATTCAATCATGTCATATCTTATCAATAAAATATTATTATTATAAATACCTCTTGTGTATTTTTATAATTAAAGCTATTTCTGCTATCAAAGTCAACAAGCATACAAGTCTTCTACTACAGTATTCAAAATTACGAATTCCGCTGCTACAGCCTCTCACCAAGTGACGAGTCTCTTCACCTTAAACAGAAAATGTGTATAAATATGAGGATAGAAACTTCATTTTGCCATCATTTTTCGGTGAAGATTTTAGAGAGAAGCCACAAAAGAAGACAAAACAGCAAGGAAGTCGAGAAGAATATATTTGGGTTGTTTTTTCTATCATTCAAGCTAATTCTATTTCTGTTTGGGCAAGGTGATTGCTGTGACTTAGATCTGTGGACAGCATTACTGTTGGAGCACTCTGGCAAACAAAACTCAGTTTTTGGACCTGTTGGGTGCCCAGAATTCGGACCTTACCACAGACCAATTACAGAGGCTTCGACAGTTAGCATTTTTGGAGCTCATATTGTTGTTCATCTAAGGCTCGGACCTGCTGTAGCATTAAGGCTGGTAGGCAGTGATCCTTGTAAGGAGATCAAACCTGTGTTGCAGGATTGTTTGGGTGAAAGTATGAAGAAACATTGAAGAAGACTTATCTAAGAACAAACCTTGTTAAGTCCTTATTGAAGACATTATAAACCTTTTGTATATACCTTTGAAATATTGATTGAAGGCCCCATTGAATCATCTCAAAGCACAGTTGAAGATCCCTTGGAGTTTGGTGAGCAAATCTATTAAAGAAGTTTTCTTGAAGAAGCCTTAAAGCAGCATTGTGTAAACATCTTGAAGCAGTCTTTACCCTTGCAAAGGGAGTGAATAAATTCTGGATGAAGGACAACCTTGGAGCATTCTGAAGTATTGAACAGTGACCTTGGAAGCGTGTACAAGTGAAGAAGATTTTGACAGTGAATCTGAAGCATAAGAATTGCCTTCCATCAAGTTAGAATTGCCTGAGGGTGACAATGTACAAGCTTGTGTTTGCTGAAGTGTTTGTGCAGCTTTGAAAAGCACTAATTGAGACCAAAGAGTGTTAGATTTTGAAGAACCTTGTTGAAGCACTCTTGTTGAACCAATATTGAAGAACTCTTGAAGTGTTGAAGAGTTGTTTGAACTTTGAAGAGCATTTTGAAGACCTTTTGTAGCAACTTGGAAAGTTCTTGGGGCAGCTTATTGAAGACCATCTTGAAGCATAGTTTGAATAGTTGTTGAAGAAACTTGACTATTGAAGAATATATCGAAGCTATTGAAAACACCTTGAAGGATACTTGAAGATATTTGGAGCACTTGTAGAAGCTGGATTGGAGACATTAGTGGAGACCATGATGCGTTGAAGCCATCATGAAGTGACCTTGGAGATTTTGATTGGATATCATGAAGGACGAAGAAGAAAACTTCATGTGAAAAGATCAAGGTTGTCATTGATGAAATGATGTGATGTGTAGACTATAGTGAAGAGTAAGCTAAAGATTGTTAGGGCTCGTTGAAGAAGACATTGGGAGCCGTGACGTATAACCAAATATATCTTAACGAAATGACGCAGGAGGTTGGAGCCTCATAGAGACAAGGTTGGTGCCTTGAAAGATAGGGTTGGAGCCCTAGAGGTTGGTGCCTCAAATTGACAAGGTTGGAGCCTTGGAAAGAGAAAGTCAGTTGTAATATTGCTTTTTTTGGTGTCACATATGATAGGGCTAGGATAGACTTCCAGAGTTAGAAGCAGATTGGTC
This sequence comes from Pinus albicaulis, assembly GCA_034641835.2. Classification (NCBI taxonomy): domain Eukaryota; kingdom Viridiplantae; phylum Streptophyta; class Pinopsida; order Pinales; family Pinaceae; genus Pinus; species Pinus albicaulis. The sequence continues at coordinate 44,616,073 of MU968363.1, forward strand.
ACAGGTACAAGTTGGTGTCATCAACGGGCCCAGGGGCTTTTTGGAGGAGTTTTGAGGAGTTTCTATGCGGTCGGGTGGCATTCTCTTGATATATTCCATCATCTGAGCAGTTTGGCTTTTGTTCTGGTTATTCCTCTACTATTAAAAGCCAATTTCACCTGTTTGGCTTTTGTTCTGGTGCATTCTGATAACTTTCGGAAATTTGAGTTATTTTTTGGCATAACTCAGCTTATTACACCCAAGGTGGCATTCTGGGAGGAATACATGATGGAACACCTTAGTGTAATAGCTCATTGGAACCGAGATGAGGATACCTACATGGTGGGATGGTTAGACATGGGTTTCAGTGACCGGAGGAGGTGTGGTAGTCGATTTACCCTTTTCTGCCTTAAAAAAGAATATTTTAATAAGAGGGAAAAGTGCTCCATGAATAAAATATTAATAAATAATGCTCTAGAAGGCTCCAAGAGATCTATAAAAGAAAGGGAGGAGGCCATTGAGGGACATCTTGGGATCATGTTATTTTATTGTATGAGAGGTGTGAGACGCGGTTCTCTACTTCAACCGTAGCCCCAGGACGGAAACCCTCAGGTGATTTGTGAGTGTTGAAAGAAAACCCAACTCTCTTGAGGAGACTTCATTCAGAAGTTTCACAGAGCTTTAGGGATATTGGAGTGAGGATCATTCAGATCTTCAACAGGTGTTTCAGTGGATTCAGTGGTAGTTGTTGTCGGAGGGAGAGTGCAGCAGTTCAGTTTTGGAGGCCATCATCGTGTAGTAGTGCAACATATTGTATTGTTGGTTAGTTTTCCATCTCAGCTCTTTTTGGGTCAGATCTGTATGTAAACCCCATTGTTATTTATAATAAAAGTTGAGATTCTTCCTGTTCTATGTGGTATTGGATTGCAGTATTTTATGTGTTTTATTTTACATGGCAAACTTCTGTTAAATGCATGTTGATTTTAGGGCATAATTTCGAGTTTAAGTAAATTCATGCAAATTTAGGAAAATATCCCATTTGGGGATATTACAGCGGTATCAGAGCTTCAACCTTGGATCAACCTGCGGGTTACTCAGTTTGTCAGTTCTAGCAATTATGGTTCTAAGGATTCAAGATTAATTGCAGTGACTTTACAAAGTAGTGAAGTCTCCAAACTGCTCCTTCGAAAATATCTGGAGGAAAGGTGTCTTGGCCAAAAACATTAGGCAAACTCGTGTTCGATTTATATACCACACATTGGTGGGAAGGTGTTGGAAAAGGGCCACTTTGCGACATACTTGCAGTCCGAGTGCACCACTTGGATCAAGCAAGCGACGAGGACACCGTGGATCAGAAGTCAAGATTGCTGGCTTCGGTAGACAGTGTCGACACCTCAGAGGAACCAAGTCTCGACTAATCCATTGCTTCCACAGGTTGGCATTCGACTAGTGCTAGAAACCACTGCAGGAGGGAAATAACGTTGGTGGACTTATCCGTGAGTGGAGAAATTGAGCTTCGGGTGCCAAATCCAATATCCGGTGGGCTAAGTGCGGGTTTCGTTAAAATTCATTGACGCGTCCCATGTGGTGGCCGCCAAAATACCTCCCGACAGCTAGTCCCCAATTTTGCGCAGAGGTTGTGGTGATTTGATAAAATCCACCATCTGCGGCTGTGTCTAACTCACGCAGCGGAGTATTTGCACCGCTTAAATAAATACAGAACCTGACTGAACGTGAGATGCATCTCTCACACAACAGAGCGGAGGATTCTCGACATACAGAGATACGCCAATTTGCTTACAGATAATGAAATTGGATCGATTCGTGCATGCTACGGAGGACGAAATCGTGACGGAACGGTTGAGCAAAGGCGTTGGATCCGAGTTGGTTATCGTTGATGGCTGCCCGATAATCTTGTGCGTCCACAGAAGGAAGAAGTGATGAAATGCCGCTGTGAGGGATTACAGCGACGATATTAAAAGCCAAGGAGAGGCAAAGTCGAATCTAACCAGTTATGATAGAAGGACGCTGCTGCCGAAATGACTGTGTGTTCTTGCTGAGGAAGGCCGAGGGCATACATTACATCTGCTAAGGGAAATTTGAGAAGATCACAGTGCCATAACCAGGTTCCATACCTCTATTTCCTTCTTCGCAGATTGACCCATGGAATGTACGTTTCCAGAAACTCATTAATTCTGCTATTGTTGGCCAGTATCAAAGCTTCAACCTTGGATCAGCCTGCGGGTTACTTAGTTTGTCAGTTGTAGCAATTATGGTTCTAAGGTTTCAAGATTAATTGCAGTGACTTTACAAAGTAGTGAAGTCTCCAAACTGCTGCTTCGACAATATCTAGAGAAAAGGTGTCTTGGCCAGAAACATTAGGCAAACTAGTGGTCGATTTATATACCACACATTGGTGGGAAGGTGTTGAAAAAGGGCCATTTGCGGCATACTTCCAGTCCGAATGCACCACTTGGATCAAGCAAGCGACAAGGACACCATGGATCGGAAGTCAAGATTGTTGACTTCGGTAGATAGTGTCAACACCTCAGAGGAACCAAGTCCTGACTAATCCATTGCTTCTGCAGGTTGGCGTCCGACTGGTGCTAGAAACCATTGTAGGAGGGAAATAACGTTTGCAGACTTGTCCGTGAGTGGAGAAATCGATCTTCGGGTGCCAAATCCAGTATCCAGTGGGCTAAGTGCAGGTTTCGTTAAAATTCATTAACGCGTCCCACGTGGTGGTCGCCAAAATACCTCCCTACAGCTAGTCCCCAATTCTGCGCAGAGGTTGTGGTGATTTAACAAAATCCACCATCTGTGGCTGTGTCTAACTCACGCGAAAGGTTCGGGGTGTTGGCAGTGGAGTATTTGCACCGCTTAAATAAGTACATAACCCGACTGAATATGAGATGCATCTCTGACACAGCAGGGCGGAGGACTCTCGACATACGGAGATACGCCAATTTGCTTCAGATAATGAAATTTGATCGAGTTGTGCATGCTACGGAGGACGAAATCGTGACAAAATGGTTGAGCAAAGGCACTGGATCCGAGTTGGTTATCGTTGATGGCTACCCGAGAATCTTGTGCGTCAATAGAAGGAAGGAGTGATGAAGTGCCACTGTGAGGGATTGCAGCAACGATATTAAAAGCCAAGGAGAGGCAAAGTCGAATCCAACCAGTTATGATGGAAGGACGCTGTTGCCGAAACAACTATGTTCTTGCTGAGGAAGGCTGAGGGAATACATTACACCTGCCCAGGGAAATTTTCGAAGATCACAGTGCCGTAACCAGGTTCCATACCTCTATTTCCTTCTTTGCAGATTGACCCACGGAATGTACGTTTCCAGAAACTCATTAATTCTGCTATTTCGATTTGCATCAGTCTCATGGAAAATTGCTGGAAATTGATTTACATTCATTGTGTAAATGAGTTAAAATTATGACAAGCGCACCTACAATAGTAACTCATAAATTTATTGCAAATTCGTTGAAATTCTCGAAGTGAAATATCCTCAAATTGATTGCATCGATGTCTACATATTCGATCCATGGCGTTAGCCATTATTCGAATGAGGCAATTGTCGGTGCGAATTGAAATGGTGGTTGCTGTCCGAAACTTATCCATCTGAGGAACCCAGTTCCATTGATTCCTGAAGTCTATATGGTGGGAGAAAACCAGTTGGAGCCTTTATCATATTGCTGAGTGGCCTGACATCTGTTATGGTATGTAGGCAGAGATATACCAGATTTTCGGCACAATTGTATCATCATTGAATACAAACCTGTAGCGTGTCTGTGATAGTGTGAAGTCATCAAATATTCTTCATTGATGCACTTACTCAAATTCCGAAGGTGCAATTGGATATCTATTAGACCATGATGCTCAATGAAACCAGGTTCCACTTACCACCTTTCCATTCACTAGCTGCTATATGTGTTGAATGACTTGAATGTATTGGAATGAGTTAAATTGATGAACAATAGTGAGTTTATTTTGCATAAGTGGCGTGTGTATTTCAGTTGTGACTAAGCGCTGGGTTAAAACTCGGATGTGTTATTTGCCCCCCCCCCCCCCCCAACACATGTAATATAAAAGTCAAATCAAACAACAAAGTCATGAAAAGTTTGACTCAGAAAATTTCTTGAAAATAAGGAGGGCATTTTTACAAACAACTGTTTGTTAAGAAACACAATAAACTCAGAAAAACAGTGATCACATCATTGGTTGAACCATGGAGGGATTCCTAAACATCTTGAGAAGAATAAAGGTCGGTTCCTTGAACCACCATACATCAAAAGACCAGAAAACAAAACCAAACAGTAGACCCTTTTCAAAGGAATTTATGCCATCCTTCAAAAAGGATAGCCAAAAGATTTGCAGGAAGAATTGGGGATTGGTCCAAGAATTTTTGCACTTGGGAAAGATTTGAAACACATGAAGATGACATGGAGAGTTTTGTCCAAACTAGTTGAGTTTAATGAACTCCTGTCCACATTAAGCCAAGAAGAAGGGAAGAAACTGATTTGGGCTCTAAAACCTGCTATGCTTGCTCTTATACAACCCAAATTCTTGGAGGAATCGTGTGAGGTGGTTAGCCTTCCAGTTGTATCGTCCATCAGCAACATCATGAAGTTGACCGAACCTATAGCTCCATATAGTGATGAAGTTATGAGGAGGATTACGAGATTGATAGTAGAGACTTTTTAGGATTTGGACAACAGTGCAGGCTCTCCCTTTGGGAAGAAGCTTGATATTTTATGGAGTATGGCCACATTCGAGACGTATGTCCTCATGTTTGACCTTGAGTGTGATGAATTGATTCTACAGATGTTCCAACACTTCTTCAGCATTAGGAAACATCATTCTGACACCGTCATAGCACATATACAGTCCATCCTGTCATCATGTATGAGAGACTGTGAGACCATTGGCCGAGAGTTGCAGACCAGTATGTTGAGCATTTGGAGGAGAGAGCAGTTGGTCTCACCTGCTGCTTATGAGCTAGCCCAAGGGCTGGTTGAGCAGAATATTGGGCTATTCAGGAGACAGTTGACTAGGGAGGAGCTGCTCTAGTTTGGTGGATCTGGTAGTGGAAATGAGCTGAGGAGGAAGGGACTTTGCTTCATCTGCAAAGAACCTTGGGGGCCTGATCACTCATGCTTGAGTGATGTAGATGATGCAGCGGAGGCAGAACAGAAGGGCATTCCTTTTGTATGCTAGGATGAGGACTCTTCTTAAGATGAGTCCATGGGATTAGATGATGATGTTTCTATGGAGCGAGAGCAGTCATGCAGAGATGATGACATTAGACTGGAGATGTATTCCAGTGTGCAGGGTGAGCAGTTAGGGGACTCTACGAGAGATATTCTGGGTGATGAGTCACTTGTGACGATTCAGCCAGAGCAGCATATGATGGAGCTTGAGTGAGCAGAGGAGGATAATATGCACATCATGCATGATAGTCCTTTGGGGGAGAGCCAGATAGAGGCTCACATCGAGTCTATGATTGATATGCGGCTAACCCTTGGGTCAACCATTGAGGAGGAGCAGTCAGATGCACAGACACCGAGTACGGTGACAGTAGTTGCAGATCCATATTCTCTGGAGATGTTAGAGGTTGATGGGATAGTTCTGCAGGGGGCTAGTAGACAACAGGAGCATTACATTCCCGATCAGGAGAGGGATGAGCTATTGGAGATGGTGGAGCATCCATCGTTGGGACGACACACTGATGAGGTACAAATAGATGCACATGCAGTCAGCAGCGCTGCAGTACTTCCAGGGATTAGCACTCTCCAGGAGTACATCGATGGGGCTTGCAGCATATCTTGCCCACTTTAGCCCATTTTAGAGGGAGGGGCCTTCTTCTACAGGCAGATTTCGTTGGCTAATGGGATAGAATAGCGTGAGCTGATTATGAGCTGGTGACAGTTCTATGGTCATATTCTACATTGGATTCTTCTTCGAGGATAGATTTGTGGGAGATCATGAGCTGGTACCCTTTTGATGGTACGGTTTTCTTCGTAGGGAGCACAACAGAGTAGGGGGCCTTAGACATAGCCGATGTTACAGATTCCAGCTAGCAGTGGGGCACAGGTCGTCATTTCTTCAGCACTCCATCCCAATTCAAGGAGAGCAGGATCAGCGTGGGATTGATTCAGGACTTGGATTGGAGAGAGATGATGAGTTGGTACGCAATTGGTGGGGCAGCTTATACAGTTAGAGGTACAACACAGCAGGAGCCAGGGAGTATTGATGCTTGTTGGCTGACTTCACTTCATGGGGCATCATCTATAGCTAGAGGCAGTGCACAGTCCGAGCCGTGGGACTTGGGTGATGATTGGCCATAGTGGCATGGGGATCCTGGAGGATTGTTTGTTGACTTGTATAGTGAGAGATCAGTTTGGGATTCCGACATTGAGGGGTCTATTCTGAGTGGTTTGACATTTGTGCATAGCAGCACCTAGAGGTTTGTATGGGATCTGGGCATTGGGTCTCAGTTACGGTGGGCCAACAGACTAGCCCACATATTTCGATTGGTTGAGGGCAAGCAATTTGGGGTGAAAGGTCTGTAACATTCCTTTTTCGGTGTCACCTATGATAGGGCTAGGATGGACATCCAGAGTTAGAAGCGGACTAGTCATAGGTACAAGTTGGTGTCATCAACGGGCCCAGGGGCTTTTTGGAGGAGTTTTGAGGAGTTTCTATGTGGTCGGGTGGCATTCGCTTGATATATTCCATCATCCGAGCAGTTTGGCTTTTGTTCCAGTGCATTCCAATAACTCTCGGAAATTTGAGTTATTTATGGGCATAACTCAACTGATTACGCTCAAGGTGGCATTCTAAGAGAAATACATGATGGAACACCTTAGTGTAATAGCTCATTGGAACCGGGACAAGGATACCTACATGGTGGGACGGTTAGACACAGGTTTTTGAGTGACCGGAGGAGGCGTGGTAGCCGATTTACCCTTTTCTGCATTAAAAAGGAATATTTTAATAAGGGGGAAAAGTGCTCCATGAATAAAATAATAGTAAATAATGCTCTAGAAGGCTCCAAGAGATCTATAAAAGAAAGGGAGGAGGCCATTGAGGGACATCTTGGGATCATGTTATTTTGTTGTATTAGAGGTGTGAGACGTGGTTCACTACTTCAACCGTAGCCCCACGACGGAAACCTTGGGGTGATTTGTCAGTGTTGGACGAAAACCCAACTCTCTTGAGGAGACTTCATTCAGAAGTTTTGCAGACCTTCAGGGATATTGGAGTGAGAATCATTCAAATCTGCAACAGGTGCTTCAGTGGATTCAGTGGTAGCTGTTGCCGGAGGGAGAGTGCAGCAGTTCAGTTTTGGAGGCCATCGTCGTGTCGCAATGCAGCAGATTGTATTGTTGGCTAGTTTTCCATCTCAGCTCTTTTTGGGTTAGATCTATATGTAAACCTCGTTGTTATTTATAATAAAAGCTGAGATTCTTCCTATTCTATGTGGTATTGGATTGCAGTATTTTATGTGTTCTATTTTACATGGCAATCTTCTGTTAAATGCATGTTGATTTTATGGCATAATTTCGGGTTTAAGTAAATTCATGAAAATTTAGGAAAATATCCCATTTGGGGATATTGCAGTGGTATCAGAGCTTCAATCTTGGATCAGCCTGCGGGTTACTCAGTTTGTCAGTTGTAGCGGTTATGGTTCTAAGGTTTCAAGATTAATTGCAGTGACTTTACAAAGAAGTGAAGTTTCCAAATTGCTGCTTCGACAATATTTGGAGGAAAGGTGTCTTGGACAGAAACATTAGGCAAACTCGTGGTCAATTTATATGCCACACATTGGTGGGAAGGTGTTGAAAAAGGGCCACTTTGCGGCGTACTTCCAGCCTGAGTGCACCACTTGGATCAAGCAAGCGACGAGGACATCGTGGATCGGAAGTCAAGATTGTTGACTTCGGTAAACATTGTCGGCACCTCAGAGGAAGCAAGTCCTGACTAATCCATTGATTCCGCAGGTTGGCGTCCGGATGGTGCTGAAAACCACTGCAGGAGGGAAATAATGTCGACGGACTTGTCCATGAGTGGAGAAATCGAGCTTCGGGTGCCAAATCAAATATCCGGTGGGCTAAGTGCAGGTTCGTTAAAATTCATTGATGTGTCCCACGTGGTGGCCGCCAAAATACTTCCTGATAGCTAGTCCCCAATTCTGCACAGAGGTTGTGGTGATTTGACAAAATCCACCATCTGCGGTTGTGTCTAACTCACGCAGAAGGTTCGGGGTGCTGGCAGCGGAGTATTTGCACCGCTTAAATAAATACAGAACTTGACTGAACGTGAGATGCATCTCTTACACATCAGAGCAGAGGACTCTCGACATACGAAGATACATCAATTTGCTTACAGATAATGAAATTGGATCGAGTCATGCATGCTACGGAGGACGAAATCGTGACGGAATGGTTGAGCAAAGGCGCTAGAGCTCAATTGGTTATCGTTGATGGCTGCACGAGAATCTTGTGTGTCCACAGAAGGAAGGAGTGATGAAGTGCCGTTGTGAGGGATTGCAGTGACGATATTAAAAGCCAAGGAGAGGCAAAGTCGAATCCAACCATTTATGATCGAAGGACGCTGCCGCCGAAATGATTGTGTGTTCTTGCTGAGGAAGGCTGAGGGCATACATTACATCTGCCCAGGGAAATTTGAGAAGATCACAGTGCCGTAACCAGGTTCCATACCTCTATTTCCTTCTTCGCAGATTGACCCACGGAATGTACGTTTCCAGAAACTCATTAATTCTTCTATTCCGATTTGCATCAATCTCATGGTAAATTGCTGGAAATTGATTTACATTCACCGTGTAAATGAATTAAAATTATGACAAGTGCACCTACAACAATAACTCATAAATTTATTCCAAATTCGTTGAAATTTTGGAAGTGAAATATCCTCGAATTGATAGCATCAATGTCTGCATATGCGATCCATGGCATTAGCCATTATTCGAATGAGGCAATTGTCGGGGCGAATTGAAATGGTGGTCGTTGTCAAAAACGTATCCATCTTAGGAACCCAGTTCCATTGATTCCTGAAGTCTATATGGTGGGAGCAAACCAGTTGGAGCCTTCATCATATTGCTGAGTTGCCTGACATCTATTATGGTATGTAGGCAGAGATATACCGAATTTTCGGCACAATTGTATCATCATTGAATACAAACCTGTAGCGTGTCTGTGATAGTGTGAAGTCATCAAATATTCTTCGTTGATGCACTTACTCAAATTCCGGAGGCGCATTGGGATATCTATTACAGTAGGATGCTCAATGAAACCAGGTTCCACTTACCACCTTTCCATTCACTAGCTGCTATATGTGTTGAATGACTTGAATGTATTGGAATGAGTTAAATTGATGAACATTAGTGAGTTTATTTTGCATAAGTGGCGTGTGTATTTCAGCTGTGACTAAGCGTTGGGTTAAAACTCGGATGTGTTACCCCTCCCCCCCCCCTCCCCCAACACATGTAATATAAAAGTCAAATCAAACAGCAAAGTCATGAAATGTTTGACTCAGAAAATTTGTTGAAAATAAGGAGTGCATTTTTACAAACAACTGTTTGTTAAGAAACACAATAAACTGAAAAAAACAGTGATCACGTCATTGGTTGAACCATGGAGGGATTCGTAAACAACTTGAGAAGAATAAAGGTTGGTTCCTTGAACCACCATACATCAGAAGACCAAAAAACAAAACCAAACAGCGGACCCTTTTCAAGAGGAATTCATGCCATCCTTCAAAAAGGATAGCCAAAAGATTTGCAGGAAGAATTGGGGATTGGTCCAAGAATTTTTGCACTTGGGACAGATTTGAAACACATGAAGATGACATGGAGAGTTTTGTCCAAACTAGATGAGTTTAATGAACTCCTGTCCACAATAAGCCAAGAAGAAGGGAAGAAACTGATTTGGGCTCTAAAACCTGCTATGCTTGCTCTTATACAGCCCAAATTCTTGGAGGAACCGTGTGAGGGGGTTAGCCTTCCAGTTGCATCGTGCATTAGCAACATCATGAAGTTGACCACACCTATAGCTCCATACAGTGATGAAGTTATGAGGAGGACTATGAGATTGATAGTAGAGACTTTTCAGGATTTCGACAACAGTGCAGGCTCTCCCTTTGGGAAGAACCTTGAGATTTTATGGAGTATGGCCACATTCGAGATGTATGTCCTCATGTTTGACCTTGAGTGTGATGACTTGATTCTGCAGATGTTCCAACGCTTCTTCAGCATTAGGAGACATCATTATGACACCGTCATAGCACATATACAGTCCATGCTGTCATCATGTATGAGAGACTGTGAGACCATTGGCCGAGAGTTGCAGACCAGGTTGTTGAGCATTTGGAGGAGAGAGTAGTTGGTCTCACTTGCTGCTTATGAGCTAGCCCAAGGGCTGGTTGAGCAGAATATTGGGCTATTCAGGAGACAGTTGACCAGGGAGGAGCTGCTCTTAGTTTGGTGGATCTGGCAGCAGAAATGAGCTGAGGAGGCAGGGACATTGCTTCATCTGCAAAGAACCTTGGGGGCCTGATCACTCATGCTTGAGTGATGTAGATGATGCGGCGGAGGCAGAACATAAGGGCATTCGTTCTGTATACCAGGATGAGGCTTCTTCTTCAGATGTGTCCATGGGATCAGATGATGATGTTTCTATGGAGCGAGAGCAGTGATGTAGAGATGATGACAGTAGACTGGAGATGTATTCCAGTGTGCAGGGTGAGCAGTTAGGGGACTCTACGAGAGATATTCTGGGTGATGAGTCACTTGTGACGATTCAGCCAGAGCAGCATATGATAGAGCCTGAGTTAGCAGAGGAGGGTAATATGCACATCATGCATGATAGTCCTTTGGGAGAGAGCCAAATAGAGGCTCACATTGAGTCTATGATGGATATGCGGCTAACCTTGGGGTCAGCCATTGAGGAGGAGCAGTCAGATGCACAGACACCGAGTACGGTGACAGTAGTTGCAGATCCGTATTCTCTGGAGATATTGGAGTTTGATGGGATAGTTCTGGAGGGGGCTAGTAGACAGCAGGAGCATTACATTCCCGATCAGGAGAGGGATGAGATGTTGGAGATGGTGGAGCATTCATCGTTGGGCCGACACACTGATGAGGTACAGATAGATCCACTTGCAGTCAGCAGAGCTGTAGTACTTCCACGGAGTAGCATTCTCCAGGAGTACATCGATGGGGCTTGTAGCAAATCTTGCCCACTTTGGCCCACTTTAGAGGGAGGGGCCTTCTTCTACAGGCAGATTTCATTGGCAGACGGGACAGAACAGTGTGAGCTGATTATGAGCTCGCGACAGTTCTATGGGCATATTCCGTATGCAATTGGCACTACATTGGATTATTCTTCCAGGAAAGATTGGCAGGAGATCATGAGCTGGTACCCTTTTGATGGTACGGTTTTCTTCGTAGGGAGAACAACAAAGCAGGGGCTCTTAGACATAGTCGATGTTATAGATTCCAGCTGGCAGTGGGGCACAGGGCGTCGTTTGTTCAGCACTCCATCCTGATTTCAGGAGAGCAAGATCAGCGTGGAATTGAGTTAGGACTTGGATTGGAGAGATGTGATGAGTTGGTACGCAATTGGTGGGGCAGTTTATACAATTAGAGGTACAACAGAGCAGGAGCCAGGGAGTATGGATGCTTGTTGGCAGACTTCACTTCATGGGGCATCATCTATAGCTAGAGGCAGTGCGCAGTCCGAGCCACGGGACTTGGGCGATGATTGGCCATGGTGGCGTGGGGATCGGGGAGGATTGTTTGTTGACTGGTATAGTGAGAGATTAGTTTGGCATCCCGGCATTGAGGGGTCTATTTCGAGTGGTTTGACACAGGTGCATAATAGCACCGAGTGGTTTGTTTGGGATTCGGGCATTGGGTCTCAGTTGTGACGGGCCAACAGAGGCCCACATATTTTGATTGCTTGAGGGCAAGCAATCTTGGGGCGGAAGGTCTGTAATATTCCTTTTTTTAGTGTCACCTATGATAGGGCTAGGATGGACTTCCAGAGTTAGAAGCAGATCGGTCACAGGTACAAGTTGGTGTCATCAGCGAGCCCCGGGGCTTGTTGGAGGAGTTTTGAGGAGTTTCTATGCAGTCGGGTGGCATTTGCTTGATATATTCCATCATCCGAGCAGTTTGGCTTTTGTTCCGGTGCATTCCGATAACTTTCGGAAATTTGAGTTATTTCTGGGCATAACTTAGTTGATTACGCTCAAGGTGGCATTCCGGGAGGAATACATGATGGAACACCTTAGTGTAATAGCTCATTGGAACCGGGACGAGGATACCTACATGGTGGGACGGTTAGACACGAGTTTCAGTGAACGGAGGAGGCGTGGTAGCCGATTTACCCTTTTCAGCATTAAAAAGGAATATTTTAATAAGAGGGAAAAGTGCTCCGTGAATAAAATAATAATAAATAACGCTCTAGAAGGCTCGAATAGATCTATAAAAAAAAGGGAGGAGGCCATTGAGGGACATCTTTGGATCATGTTATTTTATTGTGTGATAGGTGTGAGATGTGGTTCTCTACTTCAGCCGTAGCCTCAGGACGGAAACCCTCGAGTGATTTGTGAGCGTTGGACGAAAACCCAACTCTCTTGAGGAGACTTCATTCAGAAGTTTCATAGAGCTTCAGGGATATTGGAGTGAGGATCATTTAGATCTTCAATAGGTGCTTCAGTGGATTCAGTGGTAGCTGTTGCTGGAGGGAGAGTGCAACAATTTAGTTTTGGAGGCCATCGTCGTGTAGCAGTGCAGCAGATTGTATTATGGCCAGTTTTCCATCTCATCTCTTTTTGGGTCAGATCTATATGTAAACCCCGTTGTTATTTATAATAAAAGCTGAGATTCTTCCTGTTCTATGTGGTATTGGATTGCAATATTTTATGTGTTTTATTTTACATGGCAATCTTCTGTTAAATGCATGTTGATTTTATGGCATAATTTCGACTTTAAGTAAATTCATGCAAATTTAGGAAAATATCCCATTTGGGGATATTACAGTGGTATCAGATCTTCAACCTTGGATCAGCCTGCGGGTTACTCAGTTTGTCAGTTGTAGCAATTATGGTTCTAAGGTTTCAAGATTAATTGCAGTGACTTTACAAAGTAGTGAAGTCTCCAAACAGCTGCTTCGAGAATATCTGGAGGAAAGGTGTCTTGGCCAGAAACATTAGGCAAACTCGTGGTCGATTTATATACCACACATTGGTGGGAAGGTGTTGAAAAAGGGCCACTTTGCGGCATACTTCCAGCCCGAGTGCACCACTTGGTTCAAGCAAGCAACGAGGACACTGTGGATCAGAAGTCAAGATTGTTGACTTCGGTAGATAGTGTCGACACCTCAGAGGAACCAAGTCCCGACTAATCCATTGCTTCCGCAGGTTGGCGTCCGGCTGGTGCTAGAAACCATTGCAGGAGGGAAATAACGTCGACGAACTCGTCCGTGAGTGGAGAAATTGAGCTTCGGGTGCCAAATCTAATATCCGGTGGGCTAAGTGCAGGTTTCGTTAAAATTCATTGACGCGTCCCACGTGGTGGTCGCCAAAATACCTCCCGACAGCTAGTCCCCAATTCTGCGCGGAGGTTGTGGTGATTTGACAAAATCCACCATCTGTGGCTGTGTCTAACTCATGAGGAAGGTTCAGTGTGCTGGCAGTGGAGTATTGGCACCGCTTAAATAAATACAGAACCCGACTGAATGTGAGATGCATCTCTCACACAGCAGAGCGGAGGACTCTCGACATACGGAGATACGCAAATGTGCTTACAGATAATGAAATTGGATCAAGTCGTGCATGCTATAGAGGACGAAATCGTGACAGAATGGTTGAGCAAAGGCGCTGGAGTTGAGTTGGTTATTGTTGATGGCTGCCCGAGAATCTTGTGCGTCCACAGAAGGAAGGATTGATGAAGTGTCGCTGTGAGGGCTTGCGACGACAGTTTTAAAAGCCAAGGAGAGACAAAGTCGAATCCAAACATTTATGATCGAAGAACGTTGCCGCCGAAATCACTGTGTGTTCTTGCTGAGGAAGGCCGAGGGCATGCATTACATCTGCTGAGGGAAATTTTTGAAGATCACAGTGCCGTAACCAGGTTCCATACCTCTATTTCCTTCTTTGCAGATTGACCCACGGAATGTACGTTTCCAGAAACTCATTAATTCTGCTATTCCGATTTGCATCAGTCATATGGTAAGTTGCTGGAAATTCATTTACATTCACTATGTAAATGAATTAAAATTATGACAGGCGCACCTACAACAGTAACTCATAAATATTTTGCAAATTCGTTGAAATTCTGGAAGTGAAATATCCTCAAATTGATTTCATCGATGTATGCATATGCGATCCATGGCGTTAGCCATTATTCGAATGAGGCAATTGTCGGTGTGAATTGAAATGGTGGTCGCTGTCCTAAACGTATCCATCTTAGGAACCTAGTTCCATTGATTCCTGAAGTCTATATGGTGGGAGCAAACCAGTTGAAGCCTTCATCATATTGCTGAGTGGCCTGACATCTGTTATGGTATGTAGGCAGAGATATACCAGATTTTCAATACAATTGTATCAGCATTGAATACAAACCTGTAGCATGTCTGTGATAGTGTGAAGTCATCAAATATTCTTCGTTGATGCACTTACTCAAATTTCGAAGGCGCATTGGGATATCTATTACAGCGGGTTGCTCAATGAAACCAGGTTCCACTTACCACCTTTCCATTCACTAGCTGCTATATGTGTTGAATGACTTGAATGTATTGGAATGAGTTAAATTGATGACAATAGTGAGTTTATTTTGCATAAGTGGCATGTGTATTTTAGCTGTAACTAAGCACTGGGTTAAAATTCTGATGTGTTATTTGCCCCCCCCCCCCTCCCCCCCCCCAACAACTCCTTACAATCCAGAACAAAATGGAGTTGCAGAACGAAAGAATCAGACCATAATAGAAGCTACAAGGGCAATGTTGTACAACCAGGAGATGCCCAAATTCTTATGGGCAGAGGCCTGCAACACAATGGTCTATATTCAGAACATATTTCCCAATAGAGCTTTGGGGAAGGTTACTCCCGAAGTTGTGTTCACATGTAGCAAGCCAGAAGTGAGCCACATCAAGATATTCAGTAGTATAGCATACTGCCACATTCCAGAGGAAAAGAGGAAGAAGCTGGATCAAACTGTAGAAAATGGTTATCTGATGGGCTACAGTGAGAATGCAATGGCATAACACGTTTATATTCCAGAGAGCAGGAAAGTCGTGGTAAGAAGGGATGTAAAATTCCTGGAGGAGAAAGCCTTTAGGAAGTCTCGAGAGATGGCCACTGATATGCAGATTGAGGAAGATCCACTAGTACAACCTCAACGACCTATGGAGGAGAGCTCCAGTGGCTCTCCAAGGCACAATTTTTCTGAGGGAAGCTCCTCTGACGATGAACAAGAGGAAGAACAGGTGAGACCGCCCACCACTGATGGGAGACCGAGCAGAGAACTCCAACAGATTGTTAGAGATGCAGAAGGATTTGTTGGAGCACATAGAGAAAAGAAGAGGATAAGAAAACTACCTGATAGATATCAGGCGCTGGTAGCTCAGGTTGGAGAGCCTTCTACCTTTTGGGAAGCAACTCATCATCAGGTATGGGTAGATGCCATGGTGGAGGAGTATAGCTCCATCATGAAAAATGATGTCTAGGAAGTAGTCCCTAGACCACAGGACAGATCTATTGTAGGCAGGGTTGTGGGGAAGCTTCACCCCGCCTTGTTCCCACTCCCGAAAGGCGCTCCGTTCGGGAACGTTTTGGGAGCGCTCGGAAATGCGCTCCCGAAAACGCTTCCTGAGGGGAGCATTTTTGGGAGCGCGCTCCCTAAACAGGAAAAACACTCCCTGTTTTCAGGGAGCGTTTTAGGAAGCGTTTAGGGAGCGCTTGAGGGAGCGTTTTAGGGAGCATTTTTTTAGGGAGGGAGCGTTTTAGGGAGCATTTTTTTTTAGGGATGGAGCGTTTTAGGGAGCGTTTTTTTTAGAAAGGGAGCATTTTCGGGAGCGTTTTTTTAGGGAGGGAGCATTTTCGGGAGCGTTTTTTTTTTCTTAAAGACTTTGTCCTAAATGAAATTACTTGCTCTCCATTTGCTTAAATCATCCATTTGCCAACCTAACTATACTGTCAATATAATTTGTGTATCAACTATTTTTTAACATATTATGATACAATTCCATTTGGTCATGGCCTTTATTTTATTGTAAACCCAGGAAAGGTACGTCCTTCAACAATCTTGAGACAAAATTTCCTGCCATAAAGTGGAATGGATTTTGTTCAAACTAGTTGAAAAGCATACATCATATTCCTTTTATGCAAGGATCAACTGCCAAGATATGAGTAAAGGCTAATTTTCATTAAGGAATAAAAACAAAAGCTTATCTTTAAGATTCATTGTGTTGTAGTTATTATAAGCAGAATACGTGACCCTTTGAAACTCAGTATTTAATTCAACAACAATTTCTCTCCACTGTAAAAAGGGCCTAAATATTATGAAATCATTCTTTGTACTATTATTAATGCCTTACACCTACTCCTTTCTTACATTGAAACCAAGTTGATAGTCCTTTGTAATCAAGATATGCCATCTTATTGGAGACAGTGATGGATGACCAAAATATTTGTTGATGTTTCAGGAATGCCTCTACCCTTTTAGGTCATGACCATATTGCTTGCATGAGATGGGGGCTTGTGTATTTTCCCATCTACTGTTTCTCAGAGATACCTTAATGGCAAAGTGGGTAACAAGTTGATGAAAATGCAATTGCTTAAACTTTGGATGATTAATGATATGCCTTCTAGTTTGAATTTCCCATTTCCTTAAAAGAAATTAATTTATTCCTTAGCAACACATTCTACGTGTTCTCCACCTGTTGGACATGACGAATACCTAAGCATTCAGCTAAAGTGCAGATCCCATTCTCCCCTTGGGGACTCACTTACGGCTCTAAGATTTTAACTCTATTATATTTTATTAGGCAAGATCCCATTTTTTTCTTAAGCGACCATCACATAAAAAAGCATGTGGCTTTTTGCACAATGATATCAAAATCAAATCCCTAGTTTAAGCTGCCTAATGTGACCCCTACATTAAAATATCTTATTGTATCTTTTAAGATGATATTCTGTTAGATGTGTTCCAAAAACTAGATGTATCATGTGATTTTCTCAATATGTGTTCATTGTTTATTAATACCATCGTTTTTAAGATTTTTAAATCTTTACAACCATCTCGATTTCTATGGTTGACAATTTTCACATTATTACATCTAAGACACCACAGATTAGGGCTTTTTCATTTTCTTCTAGGTTACATCTTGGGAATTTGTGTAAATATTTTATTGGATCATTATCTTTAAGTGGTTGTCTGACATAAAGTATCTTCTCTTCATTATTACATCTTTACATATACCCTTTAACGTTTCTAGAGAAATACTTCTTCATTCTTACATCTTTACAAATAACCTTTAACATTTCTAGGGAAATTATTCACATTTTTTAATTATATTTTTTGAGGGAAGACAATGTCAAAAAGCATTAAGGCCAAGCCTTAGAACACCACCATTACCACGATTTGCTCAAATTTCAAAAATTAGACATTTCTCGTGGCAAGAGGGCAAACAATAGATAAAATAGATTTACTAGTCTTTTCTAGTTTCTAGTAGTTTTTAACTTTTTATAACTGTTGAAACTTGACTATTTCATATTTAATTTGATATTTTTTGTAGACAATATATGAAAATTTAAGTTTGAAGTTTGAAACTTTGAAGTTGGCAGTTATAAGTTTATAACTCATTATGAATTATGAATATGATGCTTTATGAAATTTGTAAGTTGTTTCATATAGTTTCATTTTATAACATTTCATTTCATGTTAAATATCCTTTGTTGTAAATGTTACACTTAGCTTACAAGTACAACTATGGTGATCAATGAATCGATGATGATAAATGTTATATATTGAATTTTGAAAGCTTGAAACTTTAAGATTGATGAATCATGAGACTTAAGAGTCAATATGTTGAATGTTTCTAACTTCTAGATTAGAAGATTATAACTTCTAGATGATTGATGTTATATGGTTCAATCTATGTTTTTATGTTTTTAATGTCTAATTCATCATTCTACATGCTTTTGTTGACACATGCATCAAAATTAAAAATATATAAAAATGTATATTTTTTTTAAAAACGCTCCCAAACCGGGAGCTTTTGAAAATGGCGCACCCGCTCCTGCTCCCAAGTAACCTTGGTTGTAGGATCCAGATGGATTTACAAGATCAAATATGCTGCAGATGGCAGCGTGGAGAAATTCAAAGCAAGATTTGTTGCAAAGGGGTATGCCAAGAAGGAAGGCATTGACTATGAAGAAACTTTGCTCTAGTAGCACGATACACTTCTATCTGATCCATCATCTCTTTGGCAACGCAAATGGAATGGGAGATTCACTAGATGGATGTCAAGACTGCGTTCTTGAAAGGTGTGATAGTGGAGGAAGTGTACATAGAGTTGCCGGAGGGCTTCGAGACACATGAGCAGAAAAGTCATGTTTGCAGACTTAAGAAAGCCTTGTATGGCTTGAAACAAGCCCCCAGGGCATGGTATGGTCGGATTGATGGCTACTTGCGGAAGATGGGGTTCGTCAAGAGTGACGCAGATCCCAACTTATACTACTTAAGAGTAGGAGATGAGCTGCTTATTCTTGTTCTATATGTGGATGACCTGTTTTTGACTTGGTCATCCAAGCTCATCAAAGACTGCAAGGAAAATCTGGCAACAGAATTCGAAATGAAGGATCTGGGGCAGATGCACTATTTTCTTGGTTTAGAAGTTTGGCAGCAGGAAGGGGAAATCTTCCTAGGACAAGGAAGATACATGACAGAGATTCTGAAAAGGTTTCAGATGGAAGAATGTAGACCCATGGCCACGCCAATGATTACTAACCGGAAGAAGATAGACACATCAGAGGATGATGAGACTGATCCCACATTGTACAGACAATTCATCGGGTCATTGATGTATCTGGTCAAACACGAGACCAGACATCTGTTATGCAGTGAATACTCTCAGTCAGTTCATGGTGGAACCAAGGAGGGCTCACTGGGCAACATCCAAATGTATTCTTAGATACTTGAGAGGGACAGTCGAGTATAGGCTAAAGTACACCAAGGCAAATGAGATCCAGTTGAGTGAGTTCACAGATGCAGACTGGGCTGGAAGCACAGTAGATCGGAAAAGTACTAGTGGGTACTGTTTCAGTCTCGAATCAAGAATGGCCTCCCAGTGCAACAGGAGACAGAAGTTCGTAGTGCTAAGCTCAGCTGAGGCAGAGTACATGGAAGCAAGCACAGCTTTGTGCGAGGCCACATGGCTCCGCAAATTTCTCTTGAACTTACTCAAGAAGCGGATAGAACTGACCGGGATTATGTGTGATAATCAGAGTTGCATCAAGCTCTCTGAAAATCCTGTGTTTCATGACCGGTCGAAACACATTGACATTCGGTGTCACTTTATCAGGGACTATGTCCAGAAGGGGGTAGTACAGTTACGATACACTCCTACAGGTGAACAAGTGGCAGATATCCTCACAAAGGCTCTAAGTAAGATCAAGTTCACTTACTTCTGAGAGAAGATGGGGATGGTCGAGAACCCCTTCGACTAGAGGAAAGGGTGGTCTTCAGAAGAAGAAGGAATTGCAGTATGGATGTTGCAGTGACAAGGCAGCAGTACAGGAAGTAGTAGCGCAGAGATGAGGGACAACAACCAAGACACCATCAACGCAGCAGATGATGTAGAGTCAGAGCAATACAACGGTATCTTGCTTAAACACTTTCCTCGCTAAGAGGGAGTGTTGATTTCTATAGCATCGGAAAGTGTTCTAAGTCTAATTTTTGGTAGAGAGGCTTAGACATAAATGATCCAGAGAACCCATAAATCGTTTGTGGAAATACCACTCGGATATGACTTTATTAAAATAATTAATTATTTTAATGTAGACCCTAAGTATAAACTTAGGGGAATTAAATAATTAAAGGGTATTAATAAAGGAGAGTATGAATCTTCTAGAAGATGAAGATCAAGTCATCTTTTAATTTGAGCCATTGATTAAAGATATAATCTTGGCCGTTGATTCATCAACGAGAAGACTATAAGAAGAGACTTGAGGGCCATTTGGAAATCACGCCGGGGACACTCTCAGTACCCGAAGGAAATCGAATCTGATGCAAGGGAAATTGATTTCAGTGGGTGAGTTTGTAGAGGCTGGGTTGCAGAAGCAGAAGGAGGAGGGAGGAGTCAATTATCTGGAAGCAGAACTCAGGAGGGTGAGGGGAAGGGTGAGCTGATCAGCAGCAAGAACCCCTCCACGCAGAATCATGCAGTCCAAAGAGGGACTGCGCAAAGCATTCATGCTGGATGATGTAGAGGGTGAGGGAGGTCACCCTGAGGGTCTGAAAATTGTCTAGGAGGTCTAGAAAATTCAGCCAGGTGTTTGCTAATTTTTCTCTGCTCATCAGAATCCTATAAATGTACTTTCCATTTTTGAAGATAATTATAAAATCCTCATCTGCTCCACCGGTTTTCCCACATTGGGTTTTTCCGGGGACAATTGTCGAAATACATCTGTGTTCATATGGTTATTTCTATTGTGCTATTGGTGTAAACTATCTTTTTGTTCTTATCCTCTTAATAATAGTGAAGATCTGCAAATGTGTTTATTTCAGAATTTACTGAAGCCTCTGTAAATAACTTATCTCTTAAGTAGGAGAAATAAACCAAGTTTTTCAGAAATATTTTTTCCTCTTGAAAATTTCACACTTGCAACCACCATTTAAGCCTAAGCCTAGGTTGTTCGAAGTGGTGAGCCATTTCCGATACATATGCCTAAGCCTACCTACAAAATTTGAGACTTAGAGCACATCTGATGCTACCCAAATCAACACTTCCTCTTAGCGAGGAATGTGCTCTAGCAATACACCCTGCTGAGTACTGCTCTGGTTCTACAACATCTCCGTCTGCACTACTAATGTCAGACACTACTGCCCACCAATACTGCGCTGCTGCATCCATGCTGCTGCTGACCCTGCATGCGGTTGCTAACTGCTACTGCACTGCAACTCTGTTGCTTATTGCAACAGGAAAAAAACATCTAGTCCTAAACAAAGTGTTCAGTATGATGCATCTTGTACTGAAGATCTGACTGCTGCTAGTCTCTGTGTTGTCCCTTTGAAGCTGCTGCGCTGCTGCTGACTCTGTGCTATGCCTCCCTGCACTGCTATCAACTCTTCTATGTGCTGCTCAGACTTTGGTGCTCTCTAACCACTATACTGTCATTTTTGCTCTCCTCTGCACCAACTGGCACCCATCCATCCTGGTACATCTGATTTGGGCTCCTGTAGCAAGGTAATGATCCGAGAGGTGGACTCCTCGAGGATCCTACCCAACTACAACTTTGCTGAGCTACAACTCTAGATCACCCCAACGCTCCCCTGGCGATTTGTGAGTGATCATGGCGAACTACTCCTCATCGATCCTTGCAGATGTGACCTGCGGATCATGCTTCTCGTCTTTGTCTATCTTCTTGAGAGGGCACTGTGTAGCGTAATGCCCCATCTCGCCACATCGCATGCACTTGATCTTTGAGATGTCTTTCTTACGTCTCCACTGCTCGTGCTGCCCCTTTGATGCAAGGGCTGCATTCTCCTCCTCCTCCTTTGACTTCTTCCCACTACTGCTGCTGCCCTCAAGTTGGCACTTGAGTAAGTCCTTCCTCATCTCTTCCTGTTGAAGAGTTGCCCACATTGCCTCCCAGTTCGGCAAATTCCTGCCCAGGATGCTCTGAAAAAAGACTTGATAGTTTTCAGACATTGAGTTGAGGGCCAATCTGACCATCTTTGTGGCCTGACGAGCTGCTCCTATAGCTGCCAGCTAATCTCTGGTCTCTTGAAGTCTAAACAGGAATGGATCAATGCATCTTCTACATCTTTGTAGTCCGCAATTTCTCTTCCAATAACATCTTCCGCTGCTTGGAAGATCCCTGATATAACTTCTCCAGGGCCTGCCACATTTCTTTAGCAGTTCCTTTGCTAACGATGTGACACAATCCCTTTGCGGTGAGCCCTAGTATTGCACCAAGAGTGCTGCAACTCCTAAGGGTTGCCCTACTTTACTTTATCAACCCGAGGTTTGTACAAACTTGGAGGTGACAGTGCTATATACACGGCAGATGCATTTTGTTCATGTCATCCTCTTCTGCTCTATGAAAGGGTGCTACTTCTAGGGGGTTCTTAGTGAAGTCTGTCACACTTCAATGAAACTAAAATAAATTGTAGAAAGAAATGACAGAAATGAAACTAATTCAATTTGCAGAAAGGAAATGGCAGAAATGAAACTAATTTAAATTGCAGAAAGAAAACTAAACTAGACCACACTTAACTTGGCCAATCGGCTAAACACACCCTACGCTATCTATCATGCTTCTATCTGTGCAGTTATTCATGACCTAATTCTAATTTGAAGAAGTGTGCTTGTAGTTTGGAAGAAAAAGGGCTAAAGAGGCTAATGGAGGGCTTAACGCATGAAACAAGGCTTAAAAGTGGAAAGAGCGGGGTTAAACCTTATAACTATGGGAAGAGATTAACTGTTTGAAAAAGGAAAATGAGGAACTTAAGAAGAAAACGCAAGATGGTAACCAAGACAAGACAAGGAAGGATGTTGACTTTGTCAAGCTTCAAGTACAAGAAAGAGATGAGGAGCTTGCCAAACTTAAAGAGGAATTTCATCAAAACAAAAGAAAGCATCATGAAGAAGTCATATCTATGACAAATCAATTGGATAAGGCAAAGAAAAGGGAAGAAACTTTGTCAAGCCACCTTGAACAAAGATTTAAGAGCTTGAACAATCTTGAAGCAGAGATTGGTCAATACAAGGAAGAGGTCTCCTCTCTTAGATCTCAACTAGAAGAAGCAAGGAAACAAGTGCAAGGAGCTGAGAAGGTGATGGAAACTTTGGCATTTATAGAAGGACAAGTTAATCAAGCAGAAAAGGAGAGAAATACCATGATATGCCAACTAGACGAAAAGGATGAAGAAATCTTGAAACTAAAATTAGACATCAATCTTCTCAAGGCTGAAATATATGAAGCTACAAGAATAAAAGAAGAAATGAAGAGCAGTCTAGCAAAGGAGATTGAAGCAGTCTTCATAATGAAATCAAATATCATCTCCCTTAAAATCGAAGCACATGAAGCAACAAGGATGATGGAAGAAATGAAGAAGCAACTACTTATGAAAGATGAAGATTGTGAAAAATTGAAAGGAGAAATTGTCTTTCTTGAAAAGGAAGTTGAATTGCTGAATAAAAACATGAAAAGCTCTCAAACCCTAGATGACATCCTAAGTCAGCAAAGGTGTCCCCTTGATAAATCAGGTCTTGGCTATGCAGGTGAATCCTTAAGCAAAAATGATAATGCTTCAAACAACAAAGATGTCAGGAACCTAGAAAGAAATGTTGATGCTCCCAGTTCCAACAAAGGCAAGGAGAAGAATCAAGATAACAATGGAAGAAATTCTACTCCAAGGAGACTTGCATATGGTGTCAAGAATACAAAAGGCAATGAATATCATCAAAGAATCCCAAGGCAAAAAGACTTCAAAAGTACTTCAAGGAACTCTTCATCTCGCAGGTACCAAAGTATATTTCTTGGATATTTCTATTCTTGTACAAACTTTGGGCACATGGCAAAAGATTGTAGGGCATATCACAAAGACAAATATAATGGTCCCCGTCAATCTCCTCGAAGCAATTTTGCAAGAAGAAGTCATGATTTCTTTTTCATGAACAAGATAGAGTGCTTCAATTGCCATAACATTCAACATATGGCACGTGATTGTAACTTGACTTGGGCCCCTGCACAAGCTAGAACCATGCCAAAGAAGAAAGTTACACAAGTATGGAGAAGGAAACAAGTTGAATCTGGAAGTCTCTTGAACACTCCAATGAACAACACATGTTGTTGACTAGATGAAGTCATCCTTGATATTCCAAATGGTTGATGATGAGACAATGCTAAAAGTGAAGACCATGCATACTGTTAGGGAGAGCCTATGATTCTTAAGAATTTTTGCAGAAGTTATCTGTGATTGGGCCCTATGAAATCCTTGATGAGTCACAGATGGACAATCATTTTTTTGATAGATCGTCTCTCTGGAGCAACTCCATTGAAGAACATAATCCCTTAATCATTCATTGGACCATTGTTGAATATGTCTCCCATTTAATCCCAAGGCAAGCAATCTTTCTTAAAAAAGGAGTTTATGTAGGCATGGGGAGTTGGTTCATCACATGAAGAAACACATCTATCGTGAAACACATTGCCAAGAAGAGCACCATGACAAGGGGAGCAACATGAAGCAGGATGATAGGGGGAGTTCTTGGGTACCCTGTTTTCCATTGATGTCAAAGGGGGAGAAAATGTTGGAAGGGCAAGAATATTGCCATCAATGACAAAGGGGGAGATTGTTGGTCTAAGGTTGTCATTGATGTCAATATGGAATTGGCCAAGATGTCAATATTCTTGAGATGCCTGGTTCCAGATGACGATATGATGACTCTTGGTTGATACCATCAATGAAGATGTCACGAAGAATTCTGGAACCAGCATGATGCCAAGATGGCAATTCTTAAGGTGCC
Organism: Pinus albicaulis; assembly: GCA_034641835.2. NCBI lineage: Eukaryota > Viridiplantae > Streptophyta > Pinopsida > Pinales > Pinaceae > Pinus > Pinus albicaulis. Next base: position 44,640,844 of record MU968363.1, read on the forward strand.
AAGTGTCAATCATGTTCCTTGTTTGGTAACCTAGAAGACTACACTTTATGATGTCATTCATGACATGGTTGGAAACTATAGATGACATATTAATGGATGTTGCACTTTGACATATGGATGACATATCACTTCACTATTACATGACATGGATGCTACACTATCATGATGACATGAATGATATTGATGACACACTATGACAAAGAACTTGGAGTCATAACAATGAAGAAGCCCTAATGACCTTGCTGTCCTAATTACCTTCTGCACTAAAAATTTCAAGAGCAGTCACAAAGAAAAATTATTTTGGACAACTTGGAGGCATATTTCCACTATAAGTTTGTAATATCCTGAAAGGGAAATAGACAGCAATACAAAGCATACAACAAGATACAAAATGCTAAAAATTGAACATGAAGCAGATACACATGAAATAGAGAGAATACTGAGCCATTTTATTATACTGAGAAATAGAAATGAGTACAAGAGGTGATCAGAGTGATGGCACCTCGACTTGCACCAGGCAAGTTTAGGAATACTCTCAGAATATCAATGGAATGTTGCTCTCTGCTCTGCGTCCAAGCTGCTGGAAAACTGTCGTGCTGCTGCTACTGCTGGAACAAGATGAGTATTTGGGGCTGCTCCCCTACTCAGAAAAAGCTGAAACTCTGAAATCGGCCTCTACTCGCAATACCCAGAAAAGCCCAGAGAGCGTTTATGAAATGGTCGACCCCCAAAAATGCCTCCCTTGAGGATCTACGCTATCCTCCCAAGGGCCACGCTGGTGCTGAATGAAATCCTCCAAAATATGGCCTCCCACTCTGCCAAATGCCTCCAATAGGCAAGGGCTGGCCCCTTGCTCAATCCTCTGGTCAAAATCCTCCAAAATAGTGTCACTCCGGAGCTGCCTCAAGATGGACGGCGTCCTCCCTCTCAAGACTGCGCAGTCTCTAATGGCTCTGCTCCTCCCACGAATGCAAACACCGATCCTCCTCAAAATGCTGATGAAACTACCTCACCCGAGCAAGCACTCGAAGTCTCCCGGGGCTGAGGGTGGGATCTCCGAACGGAGACACCCGATGCATTGAACAGTGTTGTAGACAAGCTAAACAGCCAGCGTGCTCCAAGTCGAAATGACTAGCTCAATATGCATAAACATGAATGCCCAAATGAGGGGGCTCTCCTCCCTTTTATAACGCTGGGCCTCTCTCTCTCTAGGCCCCACCTCCTCAACGTGCTCCTTGGCCCCTGTTGTCGCACAGATTGTCAAGGCACCGCGACAACGGTTTAGATTTGGGGGCTGTCACCTTTATCCCCAATCTCTCTATTTAAGCTGTCTCCTTGCAAGCTAAGGGAGGTAGACCCTATTATAAATGAGGATGACAAATCCAGGAGACACAGCTAAAACATCAAATACATGATAGAATGAACGAGATTCCACAGATCTAAATTAGATTTCACGTTTAAGACCAGTACCTTATGGAGTCAAACAAAATCCCGCTATGCAATTATAAATGAGTAAATGACGATTAACCGCTGCTTATTAAAACACGATTGCTCACAATGATATTCAATTGAAGACACCACAACCATGCATTAAAATATCCTAAACCCACAGCAATATTATCACAAGGTGAAAATGCCAGATATTTGCAATATTTCCAGATTTATGATGCTTCAATTAATTTCGATCCAGAAAATGTTTCTATAGTCAAAACCTTAGATAGAAAAATTTAGCACACTTGACTATAAAAAATTTGAAATTTTTTATATTTTTGTATTTTCCAGATTTTTAAAATTTTAAAATTTTGAATTTTTTTTTTTTTAGAATTTTATTATTTTTTAAAACAAACTAAAAATCTACATCTAAATAAAAGTTCTAACAAAAGTTAAGTCTAAACAAAACTAAAATTAAAATCTAGCTAATTTAAAACTAAGTTAGAATTAGGCTAACTTTAAATCTAAATTAAAATAAATCTAAAACTAAAAAACTAAAAATTAAACCGGGTTAAACTAAACTAAAAAAAAATTAAATCCTAACAAAATCCTAAACTAAATCTAAAATCTAACTTATGCTAAAACTAAAACTAAATTAAATTAAAACTAAATTAAAACTAAAATTTAAAACTATGATCAAACCTAACGCTAATCTAAATTCCATAAAATCTAAAACACAAAAGACAAAAGAAAATCCAAAACTTGTCAAAAAAAAATACGCCTAACTCATAAAAATCGAATATAAAAAAAAATGAAAACATAAATCGAATACAATTTATCACAAAGCTAAACTGACCACTACAAAAAAAATATAAGTCCATACTCTAAAAATTAATGCATGTGTTTTGGCTTTTATTTTTCATGATGTGCGTTTGTAGCTGCGGGTCGGACGACAGAAAGGATGGAGGACAACGTGAAGATAACGCACAAGAGAAACTGAATGTCAGCCCTCTATGCTTGTGTTTGTCGTTTTTGTTAGCTTGTGCAAGTAGGACGGCGCTGATCTAGACGGCAAGGAGAATTTGAGGGAGCAGCACAAAGGAAGAGAGGAAATCTGAGCGTAGATGAAGCTGAGACAAGGTTTGATAAAATCGAAAATGAGGGCAGAGAAAGAAGGACGGCGGGATTCGATGAGTGCTGGGCTAAGGAGAAAACGGCTGGTAGAAAGAAATCAGTGATCGAAGTCTTAATGCAGGTCGAGGCTATGAAGAAATCGATTGTGAAGGATTCGATGGGAAAGATTTGCAGATTGGACGATGGAGGGAGATGGAAAACGCAGATCGGATCAATTGGAGCGAAGGAGGTCTTGCAGAGATAGACGATTGTTGGAATGAAGGAAGCTGGAAGCAACTCAAATGGAAATCGATGGCAAGAGGGGAAACAACAATGAGAATGGCAAGCAAATTGGACGGAAAGGGACAGCAGAATGAACGCTGGGCAGCTTAAGGTAATCGATGGCAGCGTTTGCAAATGGATAAACCCAGTACATACAAAAACACCCAATAATATTTTAGAATTCTTCTCAATTAATCTTAGATTTCATATGCTCCTTGAACTCAATAAAGTCTAGATCTCGCCCACAGTAGCAATTTGAGGCCAGATCTGGCCTTCAAAGGCTAGATCTGCCTCAGATCTAAAAAAAATTTCGATTTGAACCCTAAATCTGCGAGAAACCTGCAACAATCAGTCAGATCTGAAGATACACATTAAGAAATGATTAAACCCTCACAATCCTAAAAAAATTTACAAATTTACAACTAGTTTACAAATTTAAAACCCTCATGGTCAGATTTAAATCTGTTTTAGCACAATTTTCAGAGATTTAAAGTTTTTAGTGAGAGGCACAAGCCTTCGAAACCCTACAAAATCACAAATATCATAAGATAGACCTGAAATTTAACAAATAAAGAGCTTATTAGATTTATGTTTATTGAGAGTCGGCTGGTCCAACTGAAGACTTCCCCAAACGTCCAATCTTAAAAAAAATTTCCCTGCACACGTAAATCTGAATCTTAGATCGATAGAAATTTAAGAAAACAACATGAGACCTTTGTAGAAAAATCAGAATGTTATTTTATAAACCCAGAAAACTGCACAAGATACCTATATGCAGATTAATCCATGAAGGCCATCAACCATAAAATACAAGAAACAAAGTAGCAGAGTTTAGAGACAATTCACCACATAGATTTGAGAAGGAACATCCAGATTTGTAACCCCAAAGTCTTTATGCTTTATTCCTCAAAAATTTACAAGAGCTTCTAAGAACAAGTGCACGATCCTGAGATCGGATGACTCAAGAATGAGAAAGACCTCTAAATTTATAGAACAAGATCTCTAACGGCTATTTTGGATGATCCTTGTCAAAAATAATCTCAACCATCCAAAAGATTTAATTATCTTTTAATCTGGAGCATTGAAATTAAAATTTTGGGGAAAAACGAATTTATCATTTAATTCAATTTTAATTAACTCAAAAATATTATTTTTGAGTTAATTACCCCAAAATTTTGACCTTGACTTAACCACCAAGGCCCAAAGGTCCAATATTTCTTAAAATTCTCAATATTCCCTTTGCCTGGGGCTGTCAAAATCATTTTCCAAGGACCCACAAATTTTGCCTTTAAAGATTTAATCCTAATTTAGGACCCTAAATTAATTGACCAGAAAATTTAATTAATTGACTAAGAGGGGATTATAATTATTTTTCCAACCCTCTTTTACATGAGATAATACATTTACATACATGAAGGGGGAAAACCCATTTGTATAGACCCTCAAATAAATACCGAATTCTGCAACTCAAAATATGATCTAGTAGACCAAGTAGCTCAAACTACTTTTACAAGGACTCGATAGAAACACTAGGACTCACTTAGTATGCTGATGATAAAATCCACCCTAGCTTTGGGGTGAGGCTGGAGGGAAAAACTCTGCCGATCACTTACGTGAATCAGTGAGACAAAAAACCTTCTAGGATAGAGATCATCAACAACATACTAGGCTTACCTAGGTTGTTACATACATTGACGGTCATACTTAGATCATTTACATCATAACATGCAGAATGGGTTTACATCATTTATAAAATGTCGACTGTTAACTGATGATGGAATTTGAATGGCACAACCACATCGAACATGACGAATCCCATTTGAAAAAATGGGGGTGTACTGCTATGGGGTAGTTGACAAAGTGCAGTCAACAACCCCCGCTGTCCCTTTCATCTGCGTGAGGTAGGCCCCACGTTGCCCACGTGGTCTGCATCCCTCTCCTGCGCTGTCCACTTGGCCACTAAGGCCCCACTAGGCCCCACTCCTTTGATTTCGTTGTGGACTTTAGGAAAATATTTTATCCTAAGTGAGTTAATTTATATTTTACTCACTTTATTCACGCTCCAAATATAATTAAGCAAAATTGGTTAAAATTAATATTTCCAATTAGCTATCGCTAATTGGGAATATTACAGTCTCCCCCGGCAAAATGTTGCTTGACCCCAAGCAACTGTAGTGATGGATGCTGCAAGATCTTCTCACTCTCCCAAGTGGCATCCTCATCCGGCAAATTCTTCCACCTCACTAAGAACTCTCGGACTATCCTGTTCCACAACTGCCTCTCCCTGATATCAATAATGGCCTTCGGCTGTAGCACCAAATGCCCCTCATCATTCGTAGGCATAAGCTCCTCTGTCACTGTCACCTGTTGTCCCAAAGTCTTCTTCAGGCACGATACATGAAAGATGTTATGAATCTTGCTGGCTTGGGGCAGCTCCAACTCATATTCAACTTGTCCAACCCTGCGTATCACCCTGTAAGGCCCATAAAAACGGGGCTTGAGCTTCTCAGCCCCCTTCTGCTTCAGAGTCGATTATCGGTATTGCTGCAAACATAGGTAGACCAAGTCCCCTACCTCAAACTGTCTCTCCACCCGATCCTTGTCGGCATACAACTTTTGCTGGTTCTGTGTTGTAGCCATGTTATCCTTGAGAGCTCGGAGGATGTCCTGACTCTCTTGGATCCAATCCTTGGCTCTCGGAGCCTTGCTGGCACCAAACATCACATCAACAAAAGATAAAGCATGATAACCATATAATGCATAGAACGGAGACATACCGATAGATATGTGATGTGTGTTGTTGTAGCAGTACTCTCCTAGGTGCAGCCACTTCAGCCATGCTCTCTGCTGCCCACTGACATAGTTACGCAAGTAGCCCTCCAACCATTTGTTAACTATCTCTGTCTGCCCATCAGTCTGTGGGTGGTAGCTGGTGCTTGGTGTCAACTCTGTCCCCACCAGCCGGAAAAGCTCCTGCCAAAATCCGCCCATGAAGCGGCTATCCCTGTCACTAACAATGGTCTTGAGAAGACCATGTAACCTGAAGATATCCCGGAAGAATAGCTCTGCCACCTGCGCTGCTATGTAATGTGCGGATATGGCAAAAAAATGTGCATATTTTGTTATTCGGTCAACGACGACGAGTATATAGTCCTTGTCCTGCACCATGGGCAACCCTGTGACGAAGTCCATCGAAATACTCTCCCATTTCCCCTCTGGAATGGGAAGAGGCTGCAACAAACCTGCTGGATGGTTCATCTCCCGCTTGTTACGCTGGCAAACCTCGCACTCCCTGACATGCTAGAGTACATCCTCCTTGAGGCCCTTCCATGAGAACCTCTCCCTGATGGCCCTGTAGGTTTTGTTAAACCCCTGGTGGCCAGACAATGGTGAATCATGAGAAGCTTGCAATATCTTCTTCTTGAGCTGAGAGCCCTCAGTCAAGAAGATCCTATCCCTGTAGTAGATGATCTCATCCATCACCCTGTATCTATCATCTGTCATCTGTCCATCCATAACCTCACAAGCAAACATGTCCTTGGAGTACTCCACCAAAAGTCGAGCCCTCCAATCTGCGTCCAAACTAATCAAAGACAACGTGGCTGGTCTGCATGAAAGTGCATTAGCCACCATGTTGTTCTTCCCTTTGACATACTCAATGTCAAAGTCGTAGGCCTGGATCTTGCTGACCCACTTCTGCTGCATCTCCTGTATCTGCTTCTGCTCTAAGAAGAACCTGAGGCTATTGTGGTCAGTCCTCACCCTGAACCTGTTACCTACCAAGTACTGTCGGAATTTGGCCAATGCATGCATGATGGCCAGCATCTCCTTGTCGTATATGGCATATAACTGCTCATGTGGAAGGAGCTTCCGGCTCTCAAAAGCTATTGGGAGGCCTCCCTGCATCAACACTGCGCCAATCCCCTCTCCTGATGCATCACACTCCAGAACAAATGGCTGCGTGAAATCTGGCAATGCAAGTACCGGGCAACTACTCATCACCTGCTTGAACCTGTCAAAGGCCCGCTGCGCTGTATCTGTCCAACTGAATGCCCCCTTCTTCGTCAAATCTGTAAGGGGTGCAGCAAGCTGTGAGAAGCTCTTGATGAACTTCCTGTAGTAGGTGCAGATACCCACAAACCCCCGAAGTTCCGTCACGTTCCTCGGCTCTGGCCAATCCCTGATGGCCCTGATCTTCTCCTTGTGCACCCTCACTTTGTCCACACCTATAATGTGTCCCAAGTATAGCATCTCCGTCAACCCAAACTCGCACTTGGAGAGCTTAGCATAAAACTGCTGCTCCTCCAAAATACACAACACTGCCTCTATGTGCTGGAGATGCTCCTCCCATGTCCTGCTATATATCAATATATCATCAAAGAAGACCAGCACAAACTTCCTCATTTGACTGCGGAAGATATGGTTCATGCACGACTGGAAGGTGGCTGGTGCGTTGGTTAGCCCGAAGGGCATCACCAAGAACTCAAAGTGGCCGTAATGGCACTTGAAAGCGGTCTTGGGAATGTCCTGTTCCCTCACGCGAATCTGGTGGTACACGGATCTCAAATCAATCTTTGAGAAGAACCGTGCCCCTCTCAACTCATCCATTAGCTCATCAGTCCGTGGTATAGGGTACCTGTTCTTCATGGTTTTCTTGTTCAGGGCCCTGTAATCAATGCACATGCACAATGTGACGTCCTTCTTCTTCACCAACACTATCGAAGAAGCGAAAGGGCTGCTGCTAAGCCGAATGTGTCCAAGGGCTAACAACTCATGGATAGCCCACTCAATCTCGTCCCGATAGGCCTTGGGGTGCCTATAGGGTGTGGTAATGACGGCCTGAATGCCCTGCTCTAGCTCAATAATATGCTCAAATCCCCGATCCGGTGGCTGACCTGGTGGTATCTCCCCAAACACCGTGGCATACCTGTCAAGGATGGTCTGTATCTCTAGATGAATTGTCTGCCCGGTAGTCCCTGCCTCTGATGCACGCAGCTCTACTGCCCACTCTTTGTCTCCCTTCCGGAAGTCTGTCTCCATCCGGTGAGCTGAAACTGTCTGGGGTGGGTAGGTGTGCATTCCCCATATCTTCTCATGCTTCCTGGTCTTCTTATCATCCCACTCCATCTCCAAGGCCTCCCAATTTGTGGTGACCTTCCCTAGAGTGATCAGCCACTGTACACCCAATACCACATTGGTATTCGGTATGTTAACCACGAAAAAGTGGTCAGTCATTGTGTAGGTGCCCATCGTCATTGTTAGCTCTGGAACATATCTAGTACACTGCATCATCTGATCTCCTGGGACCAACACTGAAAACCCATCGAAGCTCTCTGTCGGTATGCCTCTCCGCTCTACCATTTGTGCATTGATGAAGTTGTGGGTTGCCCCACTGTCTACAGAACTGATACTCGCTGCCCTCGTACTGCAGTGTCAGATATTTGGGTACTCCCCGTAATGCTGCAAGGGTCCCCCCTGTAGGTGCAAAGGCTGCACCTCCTACTCCTGGTGGTGGAGGTGGCAAATGGTCCTGTGCTGCATGGCTGCCCCCGCTTCTACGTCATCATACTCATCCTCTTCTCCGCTGCTCTCGGAGAAGACCTCAATAAAGTGTGCTTTGCAAGCAACACATCTGTGTCTTGGTGCCTACAACTCTTGACATGTGAAACACAACCTCTTCTTCTTCAACTCCCTCCTGGCATCATCTTCCAACTGTCCCCTACCCGGATTCCCCTTTGGAGGCGGAATCCTCACATCCTTCCCCTTAGGCTGGAAACCCTGTCTTTGGGGGTAAGGTGTCCTGGTCCTGGGTAAGGCATCCTACAAATCCCGGGTCCTGCCAACTGCGTCATGGAGTGTGGTTGGTCTAGTGGATCTGACCAATCCCCGAAGCGGCTCTGCTAACCCCTCAATGAACATGTAAATTATTCGTGCTGTGGATAGATCTGGCACCATCATTGAAAGTCTCAGGAAATCTGAGATATAAGTGTCTGGACTCCCGGTCTGTTTGAGCCTCGTCAGCTCAACAAAGTGCTCCTCCGGATCCCTCTGATCAAATCTCTCTATCAACCTCCAGGTGAACTCGGCATATGTGGTCACTGTCGAATGCTCGAGTGTAATCATCTCGTGGAGCCACCAATCCTGGGCCTCTCCATCCAAATGCAATGCTGCCACCTTGATGGCCTCCGTCTCTGCCATCTGGTTGAGCTGGAAGTATATGTCCAGCGTCTCCACCCAAGTCTTTGCCGAACTGTTCGATGACCCATCAAACATAGGCAAGTGGAACCTGCTCACCGTGCGCTGAGTGTCTCCATCATGATAATGCCGGTGTCCCCTGTGATGGTCATGGGGTATACTGTCCTGCTGGAGCTGAACAAAATCTCGAAATGAAAGGGCATCCCTAAACTCCTGCCCGTACGCCTGATACTCAGCAAAATAATCACCCATGTGGCCAGGCTTCGGCTCCTGCTGTGCTCTTGCCCCTGTGTCCGCAGCCAGGAAAGTGGGCATAGTGGAGCGTGTGGGTGCATGTGATGCCATGTGCTGAGTGGTATCGTGCTCCTGCATATGGTGTGATGTGCCCGATCCCTCACCAATCTGGAAACCCCTTGGGGTTTCACGCTGTCTAGCCTCCACTGCAGTGAATCTCTGCCCCATCACCTCAATCTGCCTCGATAGATCCTGTACTGACTTAAGGAGCATTTCCCCAAACTTCTTCGCATCACTATCATCTGCCATCGGTTCCTCTTTTTCTGCGTCCACTACTGGAACGCAGTCACCCTCTCCGTAGGTGATTTGCAACCTCCTCTCTCTGTCACAGTACTTTCTACCCCTGTAGCATATATACGGCTTCTCTCCCGGTGTCATACACAACTTGCTCCACAGGCTGAGCCAGGTCTATGAGCTCTGATACCACTGTAATATCTCGAAAGGGAAATAGACAACAATACAAAGCATACAACAAGATACAAAATGCTAAAAACTGAACATGAAGCAGATACACGTGAAATAGAGAGAATACTGAGCCATTTTATTATACTGAGAAATAGAAATGAGTACAAGAGGTGATCAGAGTGATGGCACCTCGACTTTCTCCAGGCAAGTGTAGGAATACTCTTAGAATAATAATGGAATGGCTGCGCTCTGCTCTGCGTCCAAGCTGCTGGAAAACTGCTGTGCTGCTGCTACTGCTGGAACAACATGAGTATTTGGGGCTGCTCCCCTACTCAGAAAAAGCTGAAACTCTGGAATCGGCCTCTACTCGCAATACCCAAAAAAGTCTAGAGAGCGTTTCTGAAATCGTCGACCCCCGAAAATGCCTCCCTTGAGGATCTACACTATCCTCCCAAGGGCCACGTTGGTGCTAAATGAAATCCTCCAAAATATGGCCTCCCACTCTGCCAAATGCCTCCAATAGGCAAGGGCTGGCCTCTTGGAATGTAAAAACTTTGGTAAACTTTATAAGTATATATTATTATTGATAAAAGATGAGAGATGATTACAATGGGGAATCACCGAGGCTTTACATATAGCCTTATGGTGTCCCTTGGCGAAGAGGCATGATCGTTGATCATGCCCTTCCACATTAATAAACCTAAGATAACTATATTTAACTAATAATTAATAAAATATACATAACATTGCCCCTCTCTTAAAGATGCTTTGTCCTCAAAGCATATGTAATGAAGGACATCGTTGACGAATGCCTAGGTTTCTCGAGTGGCGGGCTCTTGCTTCCCACATTTTAAAAAGATTGTGGAGCACCTTCTCGAGTTCAATCTTTTGGTGATGTGAATAGCGACAAGATTTGATATTGACAGGGTCAGGTCCTTTCTTGACTTCTATTGGATGTTCATGTTCATTATTAGGAAGTATTTTTATTGGCAGGTCTTGGAAGACTTTTTTGTGTTTCCTAACTATTCCCTGTTCTTCTGGTGATTTTTCGTGATTCCTTTTTAGATTTAGAGGTAAGTTACCAACAATTATCATTCGATGCAACTTCTCCTCATCATCAAATGCTTCATTCTTAACAACCATATCTGCTTCATCACCAAGGGCCTCAACAGCTTTTGGAACTGTATCAGTGGCTTTGGATGTGTTTGTCTCTTCACATTTTTCTTTCAATTCCGGGGATGAAACATTTTGTTGTTTATAAGCATCTGCATTTTCATGGTTTCTTTCATTTTCAATGACTATGTCTGTTATTGCATCTGTGATAGAAGTCACATTGAATACCAACATTGTTTCTTTTCCTGCCATTGGATTTTCATTTATATAAATGTTCTCAATAACTTCTGTTGCTGCATTACTGGCTTTATTAGTGGATTGAGTTGCATTTTCTTCTCTTGGTTTCTCAGCTCTATAATTTTCATGGTTGATCTCAAAGTCTCTACTTCTAGGTGGTTCAACACTATAGCCTCCATGTGAGCTGATTTCCAATTCAACCTCATTTAATTTCTCTTTTTCAAACATGTTATATTCATGATGATGATCTGAATTAGCTGAATTTTTTAGTTGATGATGTTCGACATTTGGGAATATTGGAGGTTGTGTCTAACTTAACTTATCTATCTTATCATTAGTTTATCGAAGAGTTCTGTCATGTTGTTCATTGCTTCGCTATGCTCTGTCATCTTGTTCATTGCTTCGCTATGCTTTTCTGTGACCTCGTGATGATTTAGCCACATTTGTCTTTCTATTCGATTTGTCGTATCATGAACCTTTTTGATGTCGTTGGAGTGTCTTGCAACTGTACCTTCAAGATCGACTAATCTTTTTCCGAACTCTTCAGAATTATTATTGATCTGTTTCTTGAGATCCACCAATTTCTTCTGGAATTTGGCCATTGACATCGATGAAGACATTGAACGTGTATGAGGTGGGGAATATTTTTCTGCCAGTTTTTCCCCTTTTTAAAAAAAAAATTAATTAATTAATTAATTAAATTAATTTTTTTTTAAAATAATAATAATAATTTTTATTATATATATATATATATATATATATATATATATATATATATTTTAAAATAATAATAATAATAATAATTATTTTATTATTTGAATTATATATATATATAATTATGGGGAAAAAAATTTGTTAACTTTGAAAAGTCACGTTGTTTTGAAAAGGGTGAATGGGTTTTAATACCATGGGCTCCAAAACCACGAGTAATTACTCTTCCTTATTTCTTTTTACTTCTTTATATATATCTCTTTTTTCTTTTTCTTTTTTTCTTCTTTTTAATTTATTTCCCCCTTTATGTTGACTTCCCTTCTCTCTTTTGATTTTATATATATATATATATATATATATATATATATATTTCTTTCTTCTTCTTTTTTAAACAAATGTTGTTGTCCACAAGCACTTGGTTTTAAAAAAATCTGCAATTCTGGAATTTTCTTGTAATTCCTTGATTTTGGGTGATCACACAAATCCCGAAGAGCGATGGCTCTAATACCAATGGAGTGTAAAAACTTTGGTAACTTTATAAGTATATATTATTATTGATAAAAGATGAGAGATGATTACAATGGGGAATCACCGAGGCTTTAAATATAGCCTTATGGTGTCCCTTGGCAAAGAGGCATGATCGTTGATCATGCGCTTCCACATTAATAAACCTAAGATAACTATATTTAACTAATAATTAATAAAATATACATAACACTCCTTGCTTAATCCTCTGGCCAAAATCCTCCAAAATAGTGTCACTCCGGAGCTCCCTCAAGATGGATTGCATCCTCCCTCTCAAGACTGCACAGTCTCTAATGGCTCTGCTCCTCCCACGAATGCAAACACCGATCCTGCTGCAAAATGCTGATGAAACTACCTCACCCAAGCAAGCACTCGAAGTCTCTCGAGGCTGAGGGTGGGATCTCCAAACAGAGACACCCGATGCACTGAACAGTGCTGCAGACAAGCTAAACAGCCAGCGTGCTCCAAGTCGAAATGACTAGCTCAATTTGCATGAACATGAATGCCCAAGTGAGGGGGCTCTCCTCCTTTTATAATGTTGGGCCTGTCTCTCTCTAGGCCCCACCTCCTCCACGTGCTCCTTGGCCCACGCTGTCCCTTTCATCTGCGTGAGGTAGGCCCCACGCTACCCATGTGGTCTACGTCCCTCTCCTGTGCTGTCCACTTGGCCACTAAGGCCCCACTAGGCCCCACTCCTTTGATTTCGTTGTGGACTTTAGGAAAGTATTTTATCCTAAGTGAGTTAATTAATATTTTACTCACTTTATTCACGCTCCGAATATAATTAAGCAAAATTGGTCAAAATTAATATTTTCAATTAGCTATCGCTAATTGGCAATATTACAAAGTTCTATACCAAAGAGGACTTTTTCCTCTTTCTAATGAGCCCTTACTTGCCCCGAAACTCCCAGCGGTTGATGAGATATTGAATTTTTAAGTTAAGAAAAATATAATTTATTCTGGGCCGACCTAAGCCTATCTGTATATGTCGGCCTCACTACCAAGAGACGTGTCTCTTCGTCAAAAGTAAAAAACCAGTATAAATACAAGTTGAAACACCTCTTTTCAAGCATCAAAATCAGTGATTTTTTCAGAGATAAGACACATAACAGCAGGGAAGCCGAGGAGGACTAAAAGATTATTGTTTGGGGTAGATTTCCTTTATCATTAAAGCTCATACCTGTGACTGCATTCTGTGGAGGGATACTTCTAAGACCTGTAGTGGCATCTTCTAGACAGACTTATTCTTGAAAGCTTGAAGTTAATAAGACCTTGGATCAGTGATAAAACCGTGTGAGAGTCCTGTGGTAAATTAGACCTCCTTTCAAATTCGGATTGCAGATTTTTTGAGAACTCAAGCAGTGACCTGTTTAGTGACGTCCATACCTATTTTGGAACTCAAATCTGTATTACTTCACAACTCAGACTTGCCTGCAAATTCGGCCAACCACCACAGACCTGTAAATTCATCTTAATTACAGAGTTGCAGATTGTTACAGTGAGGGGGTCGGACTTGTTCTTTTTTATTACAGATCCTTAGCCCTTTTTCGTGTGGAAATTTCAGCGAATTCAGATTTGTGGATTAAAGGAAGTTTAGACCTATAGCTTGACATTTCAGATTTGTGATTTGGAGGATTGAATTTCAGATTTGAATTTGTGAATCAGAATTTTGTTGAGACTGAGTTGAGCAATTGGGCATCCCTTGGAGAAGATTATAATCACCTTTTGGAGCAGCCCTGTGACATCTTTTGGAGCAGACCTTGGCCTTCATTTTGAAGCAGTTTTTTAGTCTATTCAAGAGCAGACTTGGAGTCATTACTACAGGATACTACAACAGGCTTGAAAACATCTATCAAGGGAGACAAGAGACATCATTTGAGAAGATATATTTGAAGGCATTCTCAGCTTTGTTGAAGTAGTCTTACATTGAAGCAACCATTTGAAGTATCTTGGAGCAGACTTACTGGTGAAAATTTGATATACATCTTGAAGTAAATTTGGAGCAGTCTTGGGGATCTTCTTGATTAGTCTTCAACAACTTAATGTTGGAGAGTATCTTGGACAACATATTGAAGACACTTTGAAGGATTCTTGAAGACATTATTGGAGACCATGATGTGTTGCTGAAACCATCATGAGGTGACCTTGAAGATTTTGTTTGGGTGAAATAAAGAGTTGTGGAGACACCTTCATGATAAGACAAGGTTGTCATTGATAAAGTTACGTGGAGACTAAGTGATGGCATTGCTGAAGATTGTCAGGGCTCATTGAAGAAGACTTTGGGAGCCATGAAGAATAACCAAACATATTTTGACAAAGTGAAGTTGAGGGTTGGAGCCTAAGAGGTTGGAGCCTCATAGAGACAAGGTCGGTGCCTTGGAAGATAGGGTTGGAGCCCTAGAGGATTGGAGTCCTCAAACCAGGTCGGAGCCTGTACCAGAGATAGGGTTGGAGCCCTAGAGGTTGGTGCCTCAAATTGACAAGGTTGGAGCCTTGGAAAGACCAAGTTGGTGCTTGGCACAATACAGGTTGGAGCCTGGAAGATTGGACTCTTCATCTAGGGTTGGAGCCCTATATCATTATTGTACTTTACTTATTGTAAGGAATACATTAATAGAAGTATCTATTCCATCATTGTTCATTTTGTGTTCTAAATATAAGTGATCTAACTAGTAAAATTAACAATTGAAAAGAAATACTGATTCACCCCCCTCTCAGTATTTCCCACAATCTTAGACTACATGCCTCAAGGACAATCAGGATCCTATCTTTCCATACCGAAAAGTTTGAGAGGCCCTAGCCTATCCTGATCACACTGTCCATGAGGAGCCATCTGCTCAGAATGAGTCGGAGCTCCTCTTCTCTATGCTAGAGATCTTGGATCTAGGGTCCTTTACGAACTGGGCACCCTCTGCTCCCTCCGATACTTGATTTCCCTCCTTGGAAATCTACCAAATAAACTATGATTCAGCTTCTTCTTTGATTCTCTGACCAAACTGCAAGTTTCCTTTGGCAAGAAACTCTTTGAGAAACTGATCTCTTCCCAAACTTTATCACTTGTGCTAAGGTCAAAAATCTGAAAACTTTAGAAGTTTAACCCCACCAATGCTTCTGAATTTTCTGCAACTTTTCAGATCTGCTTTTCCACTGCCTTTCCAGCTGCTTTCTGCTGCTAGATCCTTCAGATGCTTTAGCTGGTGACCCTTCTAGATCTGCAATTGCTCTGATACCATGTAGAAATTCTGAATCTTAATTCTTATGCATAAATTATTTTTGTTAATCGGGTTAAGCTTCTCCTACTTATACAAGTTATCAACTGAATAAATTCAAGTTAACATCAAAGAAAAACACATAACAGATCTCTACCAATTCAGATCTAGAATAAGCACATGCACACATAGACAAAGTGATACAATTATTTCTAGACAAACTGTCCCCGGAAAAACCCAAGGTGGGGAAACTGGTCTCTGGTTGCTGGAGGGCTCTATTGTTAAGAGTATTTCTGAATACACAATTCTGGGTTCCAGGTCTGGAAAACCCTACAGAGAAAACTCTAGATTTGCAGCTCCTAGCTGATCTAAGACGAAAAATACTCACTGATCCACACCCTCAAACGGGATTTACAGAACTCAGCCAGATCTAGGCCTAGAAACCCCAATGCTACCCCTGAAAGACACTCATGCTGCTACTGCCGTCTGTTGTTGTTGTTGCTGTTGCTGTCATCTATTGTTGTTGCTGCTGCTGTTGTCTGCTATTGCTGCTGCTGCCGCCGTCTGTTGCTACTGCTGCTGCTGCTGCTGCCGTTTGCTATTGCTGCTGCTACTGCCTTCCTCTGCGCTGTCTTTCCTGATCTCTTCTCTGTCTCTTGTGTGTTCTAGATCCCGGGATCAGATCATCCCCTTGGTCTAATTTCCCCTCTGCAACTGAAACACTTCTGAAAATTCTTAGCAACCCCACCCTAGAATCTCAGCTTAGCTTCAGTGCTCTTCCTCTGTGTGTGTTACAAATGACTCCAAGCCTTTCCTTTATACTTTTCTCATTGACAAATCAATGACCAAGATTAAATCTTTAATCAATGACTAAGATTAAAAGAAAGCTTGATCCGTGTGACTTAAGACAATTTCATCACATGTTTAATTAAATTCACTTTAATTATTTTATTTTCCTAAGTTTTAACTTAGGAAATACACTAAAATAATTAATTAATTTAATATCTTCTAAACCAGATGAAATTTCCCAAATCCATTTCTGGGTCTTGTAGACCAGGTGAACTCTAGTCCTTCTTCAAAATTTGGGACCTAGAGCACAACTGATGCTACCCCAAATACACAAAATCTCAACAATGTACACTGATGTTCATATCTTGAATCGGAAACCCAATAAGATATTCTTCATTGTCATCATATCCATCCATCTCTTCTACCTTCAAAAGTTTATGGTGATGTGGTTCTTACTGCACCACGTGGTCAAGTGGGGGGTTGGTATTGGAGAAGTATTTTTTTTTTTTTAATTTCTGAGTATCCCTACTCCTATGAGGCATGAAAATAAGATATTTTTGTATTTTTTTTAATATTTCTAAATTGGCATGAAAAGAAAGGAAAGCAGAAAATAATTCTAAAAACAAAATCAAAGCATCTATTAGACACTTCCCCAACAATGTTGCCAAAAGTGGTGAGCCCTAATATTGCACCAAGAGTGTTGCAACTCCCAGGGGTTGCGCTACTTTACTTTATCAACCCGGGGTTCATACAAACTTGGAGGTGACAGTGCAATATACACATCAGATGCATTCTGTTCATGTCATCCTCTTCCGCTCTATGAAAGGGTGCTACTTCTAGGGGTTCTCAGTGAAATCTGTCACACTTCAATGAAACTAAAATAAATTGCAGAAAGGAAATGACATAAATGAAACTAATTCAATTTGCAGAAAGGAAATGATAGAAATGAAACTAATTTAAATTGCAGAAAGGAAACTAATTTAGACCACACTTAACTTGGCCAATCGGCTAAACACACCCTACTCTATCTATCATGCTCCTATCTATGCAGTTATTCATGACCTAATTCTAATTTGAAGAAGTGTGCTTGCAGTTTGGAGGAAAAAGAGGCTAAGAAGGCTAATGGAGGGTTTAACGCATGAAACAAGGCTCAGAAGTGGAAAGAGCGGGGTTAAACCTTATAAAACCTTATTATAGCGCAGAAATGGCTTTGGAGCAGAATGTTTTGAAAAGTGCGATGGCAGAAAAGCGGGAGTACAGTTTGGGAGTGGGAGCGAAGTGCGATTTGCGAAAAGGTAAAATCTGCGAAGTGCAAAGTGCGATGGGGTAAACCTTGCAATTTGCGATGTGGTAAATGTTGCAAAGTGCGATACGTGATATCACAATATCGCAATCGGTTGTTGGAAGCAGTAAGTGTTAATGAAAACCAATTAAATGGTGTGAAGTGCGAAATGCTAGGGTGACGTGGCGGTGGGACAAGCGGCAGAGCGCGATTGCAATATCGCAATTGTCGGATCGGAGTGGTAAGTCTTAAAAGAAAAGGGTAAATGTTGCGAAGTGCGATTGCGATTGTGATGTACGGTAGCGGGAGAACCGAGAAGAAAAGGGTAGAGGTCAAATACTGATGATTTGTCAAGTGTTTTGCATTAGCGATAGCCGCAGGACGTGAAAACGAAGGAATAAAAGGCAGACTTAGTCGTTTTGAAGTGTTTTTAGGAATAAAAAGGGTGCGACAGCTGCAAATAAGTGAAAATAGAAGGGGATAGAAGCGTAACAACAGAGATGGAAAATGAAGCGAGAAGGCGAGGGTGAACTTCTATGGAACTTTAATATTGCTTCCTGCAAACAAACCTACGGATTCATGCACGGGAAAACAAAAAAGAATGCGTGATAAAAACAGTAAACAAAAATCAAAATTTTGTAGAAATTTTAGGCCCAACCCTAGTTATCAGTTTCTCCTTATCACTCCCATATAGTTAAATGCCCATTCCTATAAACATACATTCAACAAGATGGAAATGATAAATATTTTTGAAAACACAAATTTTGGAAATTTCACAGTGGTGGAAATTGCAGAAATAAAACACAGCAAATATTTCAGCGCCACACACATAAAATAACACGTTGATTTTTGGTCAATATGACCCTGGAAAAACCCCTACAACTCATGGGGAAAACCAGTTCGAAAGCTCTTCTTTATTTCTGAATATTGCTTTTACAGAGAAATGAAATACACAATAAAAATTCCAGCAACCAATAATTTTTACTTATCTCGAAAATCGTGCTTGTACTCCACTTCGATTTTCATGCCAATGCAAAACAAAAAATTATAGTGAAAAGTATAGCATTACATGCTGTATGGACAAATTGGAAAAGTGTGCCGTAACAGATGTACGATCCTCCTCGAAAACTGTGGCAAAGGCTGCCTCGAAAACTGTGCCAAACTGCTGCTATACAAACCTCGATTTCTGTGCTTCTTTGCTGCTGTACGGACCTTGATTTCTGTGCTTCTTTGCAGCTGTACGGATCTCGAAAATAGTGCCTCCTTTGCTGTTGTATGGTTCGAAATCTGTGCAAGTACGTGTTGCAGTAAATGCAGTTCTCCCTTCCTCGATTTCATGCCACTTGCCTCGAAAATTGTGCCCATGCTTTGCTGTACGGATTTGGTTAAATAGTGCTGCCTTGGTAAATGCGCCAAGGTGTTGTTTCTCCTTCTTCTTCTCTGCCCAGAATTTTCTCCTACTCTCCTCTCTTTCTCTCAATCTGCTCATTAAAGACTGAATGAGCTTTTCTCTTCTTTTCCTCTTTTAACCTAACCCTAAGTGACATTTGGGAATCCCTAAATCCAATGGCTGAAATAGCTTTAGATCTAGGACTGAGATTAAATGTGCATTTAATTCTGACTTTCTATTTTTTAATTCATCCCACTTTAATAAAGACCCACTTAGCTTTTCATTTCCATAGTCACTTTTCACTTTCTAATTTCACATTGACTTTAATAAAGTCACTTTAAAATTAGACTTATTAACTTTATCACTTATAAAGTCACTTTAGGAGGAAAGGAAAAATACATTTGGATATTTTTCCCTAGGCAAAAGATCAAAGCCTTAGGGAACCACTTGTCCTCTGGTACCCAAATTTTAACATTTTTTTGGCCCGTGGGAAAGCATACCCCCCTTGAGCTCTATTGACAGAGATGAGATGGGAAGTCTAGAT
Source organism: Pinus albicaulis (assembly GCA_034641835.2). NCBI lineage: Eukaryota > Viridiplantae > Streptophyta > Pinopsida > Pinales > Pinaceae > Pinus > Pinus albicaulis. The sequence continues at coordinate 44,660,364 of MU968363.1, forward strand.
CCATAGAATTTAGAGTTTTATCCTCCATTCTATTAAGCAAATGAAAACTTACAACAACAATTCGAAACAACAACTTGAAATTATCAGAAGCAAGATTAACTAAATGACAGAAACAAAAAATAACTAATGGACAGAATCAAACTAGTTAAATGACAGAAAGGAAAGAATGGTAACAGGCAGAGAAGCTGAGGCACATGGATTGGGCCCTAATCCACGAGCCCAGCTCTCTGGAACTAGATCAACGAAAAGTCATCTGAATACTCATTGCATTAAAATGAAATCTTATTACATCCTGAAGGTCTTAAACAACAAAAGCCTAATAGAATGGAAAATGGATGGCATGGGATGGAATGGAATGGATTGTATTGAATGGCCGGACTGGAATGGAATAGAATCGACCCTTGATTAGCTTTATTTATCCTCAAGGGAAACTACCAACAACTCTCTAAAAAATAGGTAATGAGTCCACTTGAATCCAACTGAAGTATGGCTTGAGTGCACTTGGTCTTGAGTCGCTTGGCTGCCTTTGGAATTCGAATTGCTGGAGGGGATCTCATGAGGATTCTTTGGCTGCCTTTGAGAGTTAAGGAGGGTGGACAACCTCCTTGAATCTCTCCAAGATTTCTCCCTAATTTCTTGATATTGTGCTCATTTATTCATTCTTTGGCTGCCTTTGAGAGTTAAGGAGGGTGGACAACCTCCTTGAATCTCTCCAAGATTTCTCCCTAATTTCTTGATATTGTGCTCATTTATTCTCCAATCTTGATCTTCCAGTGGCAGGGAGCAAGTCCCTAAATCATCTCCTTCTCCAAATCTGCATAATTTGCGAAATATTTCCACAATATTCTACAAAAATAACAAATATTAGGCACAAATATGCAATTACCTTTAAACCTTCCTAAGAAAATATTGAAGCATAAGAAAACATTATTAAGTGCAGAAGGAGAGACTTAATATATATATATATATATATATATATATATATATATATATATATATATATTCATGTGCATAAGGAAGGTAAATGGGCTTAAGAAAGGTTAGATGGGCCTTATTTTATGTCTAATTTAGAGGCCCATCACAGCCCATAACACTGCCACTGCTAACTGCTGCACTGCAACTCACTTGCTGAGAAGTAAGCAGCTGAAGGAAAACACCCAACAATTGACAGACAAGTTAGTCTGGCTGCATCTCATCACTGAAGCACCCTCTGCTACTGCTCTGTGCTATCTCTCTAGAGCCTTTGTGTTGCTGCTACTCTGCACTGCCCCTCTGCGTTGTTGAAGTCCCATCAGCCTATGCGCTGCTACTTTCACGCTGTCGCTGCCCCTGCACTATGATGCTCCAATCTTCAGCGTTCTAGCACTGCCTTGTGCTTCTCCATGATCCTTTGCATCCACTGAATCCAGTCATCCTGCTACTGTCTTTAATGGCTCTCGTAGCTCATATGTGATCCAAGAGTTTGGGCACCTCAAGAATGTTGTTGTCACCATATGTAGCTACTCTACAGATCTGTCTCCCCACCTCTTCTCTCGAGGTACATGAGCACTCATGGTGTTGTAAAACTAGCTCCAAAAATAGAAGAAAAGAGATATCAATGCCTTAGAAATAAGCCACTTCGAGGGGGCAACCTCCAATACATTACATGAATGAACAATTCTTGGATGATACAAATTACAAAACCTCCTTTCTATATATAGGAGTCCATGGGGCCACAATGTAATCCTACCCGACCTAACAAATATAATTTAAGGGCACAATAATAACAATATGGGGGTTACAGGGGTACAATAATAACAATAAAGGGGTTACACTAACAACAATAAGAGACTATACTAGTAATATAGGGACTTGACATGCCCCTCTCCTTCAAAAAAGTGTTGTCCTCAACGCTTGAGTAGCTCTGGGTGTTTCTGTATAAAATTCTCATCCTCCCATGTAGAATCTTCAGTGGGTAAGTTCTTCCACTTGATGAGATATTCTGAAATTGATCGATTCTGTAGTTGTCGAGTTCTTGTTTCCGTGACCGCTTCAGATTCCAATATGATTTCTCCTTCCTCATCAAGTTCTGGCAATATTGTTTGAACTGGAAGATTTTCACCTATAACCTTCTTTAAGCATGAAACATGGAAAACTAGATGCACTTGTGAAGAAGTAGGAAGCTCCAATTTGTATTCCATAGTACCAATCTTTTGCAACACCTTGTAAGGACCATAGTACTTTGGCAATAATTTATTATCCTTCTTAGCTTGCTTGAGGGACATTTGTTTGTATGGTTGTATCCTTAAAAATACCCAGTCTCCTACATCAAAACTTCTCTCGCAACGATGTTGATCTGCCTGTTTTTTCATTCGATTTTTGCCAAATTCAGGTTATCCTTTAAGAGTTGGAGAACTTCTTGTTGATGCTCGATGTGATCTTCCACTACTTGAACCTTCGAATTTTCTCTTAAAGATGATGTGATGGATGGTGGATGATATCCATAAAGTGCCATAAATGGGATCATTTTTGCTGCAGTATGGAAGGAAGTGTTATACCACTATTCAGCGACAGGTAACCACTTGACCCATTGTGTTTGTTTATCAGATACAAAACAAAAAAGATATCCTTCCAAACATTTATTTACCATCTCAGTTTGACCATCGGATTGAGGATGATAAGATGAGCTATGAGCTAATTGAGTACCCAAACAAGAAAATAACTCCGTCCAAAAATTTCCAGTAAAAATGGGATCTCTGTCGCTCACAATAACCCTTGGGTTTCCATGTAGTTTTTGAATTGTGTCCATAAATGTCGTAGCAATTGTACTTTCTTTAAATGGATGAGATAATGCACAAAAGTGTGCATACTTGGTAAGTCTGTCAACTACCACCATGATGACACTCTTTCCTTCGGACTTAGGTAAACCTGTGATAAAATCCATTGAAATCTCCTCCCAACGTTGACTTGGAATGGATAAAGGTTGTAGAAGACCTGGGGTCTTAATTGTCTCAACTTTATTCTGCTGGCAAACCAAACATTCCGCCACAAATTTTTGAATATCAAATTTAAGGTTGTCCCAAAAAGATTCTTTCTTCACCCTGTGGTAAGTTTTTAAAAATCCTGAGTGTCCTCCTAAAGGAGAAGTGTGCAATTCCAAAATAATCTTTTGTTTTAGTTGGGAATTCTTACAAAGATACAAGTGATCTTTGTACCATAAGGAATCATTTTTCCAACTAAATGTATCAAACGTACTAGGATCTTGCTGCAACTTTTGAATGAGTGTCCACACTTCTTCGTCCTTCTTCCATTCATCTCTTGTTTCGGTTATCCAATCTGGTTGGATAATAGAAATGGCACAAAGCAATGCTTCCACCTCTTCATTCTTTCTTGAGAGTGCATCTGCAACAACATTTAGCTTCCCTTTTTTGTAGATTATCTGAAAGACATAGCCCAACATCTTTGTGACCCATTTTTGCTGCTCTTCTGAAGATAGTCTTTGTTCCAATAAGTGTTTAAGACAATCATGATTAGTTTTTACCTTGAAGTGTCTTCCCATTAGGTAAGTTCGCCATTTCTTTAGTGGATGCAGTATTGCTAACATTTCCTTCTCATAAATAGGTTTCTGTAAATACTTTCCTTTGATTGGAGGACTTTCAAAAGCATGGGTCTTCCTTCTTGCATTAAAACAACACCAATTCCATTTCCTGAGGCATCACATTCCACAATCAAGGTTTTTGTGAAGTCTGGCGTAGCTAAGACTGGTGCTAGGCACGTTGCCTCTTTAAGATGTTCAAAGGCCTTAGTTGCTTCAGGAGTCCATGAAAATGCATCTTTCTTCAATAATGTTGTTAGAGGTGCTGCTATTCTCCCATAATTCTTAACAAACTTGCGATAATACCCTGTTAACCCAAGAAATCCTCGCAACTGCTTTATGGTTGTGGGGACTTTCCATTCCTTAATGGCTTTAATTTCGTTAGGGTCTACCTTAACACCTTTGTGAGATACAATATGACCTAGATATTCCACCTCTTGTACTCCAAAGAAACATTTGGATGTTTTTGCATATAATTGTTTCTCCCACATTAGTTTGAGCATCCTATCAACATGTTGAACATGATCCTTCCAAGACCTGCTGTAGATTAGTATATCATCAAAAAATACTAGCACAAATTTTCTAAGGAAGGGTTTGAAAATGGAATTCATCAACCCTTGAAATGTAAAAGGTGCATTGGTAAGGCCAAAAGACATGACCACAAATTCATAATGACCCTCATGAGTTCAAAAGGCTGTTTTCGGAATATCTTCAGTCTTCATTCTAATTTGATGATATCCTGAACGAAGATCCAACTTGGTAAAATAAATTGCTCCATGTAATTGCTCCAATAATTCATCAATCACAGGAATGGGAAATTTATCTTTAATGGTGAGCTTATTGAGCTCCCTATAGTCCGGACACATGCGCCATTATCCATCCTTCTTGTGTACCAATACTACAGGAGCAGAGAAAGAACTTTGACTACGCTGAATTATACCCGCCTCTAACATTTCTGCAATCATACGTTCAATTTCGCTCTTTTGGACATAAGGATATCTGTAAGGCCTGATGTTTGGAGGAAAAGTTCCTGGAATCAAATGAATAGCATGATCATGATCACGAATAGGTGGGAGTCCTTTGGGCGTTTCAAACACCTTGGAATGATTGTCCAAGAATTTTTGGAGACCTGCAGAAATAGATGATTTTGATGTTGGAACTTCTAGTGAGTATACTTGTGCAATTATGCCTCGTTGTTCTTTCTTTAGAAGCTTTGTCATGACATTAGAGCTCATTTTATTTCTCGGCTTCCCTGCAATACCCCGTAATTTGACTTCCTTCCCTTCGGAAAAAAATTTCAAGAAAAGTTCTTGAAAATTAAAAGCTACCGTCCCCAAAGATTGTAACCATTGTACTCCTAGTACAACATCAGCACCTCCCATAGGAATGGAAAGCATTGGACTATTCAATACGTATTCCCCCATGGTTAGCTTGATATTATGGCATTTTCCAAAGCAATTTATAGTTCCTCCATTTGCAACTATCACTTGACATTCTGGTGCTGGGTATAGGAAACAATTCAATTCCTTGGCTACCTTACAATGAATAAAATTATGGGTGCTACCTGAATCAATCAACACTATTACCTTTTTCTTCTTGATATGTCTTTCTATCTTGAGAGTTTGAGGAGTGGTAATTCCTGTCAATGCATTACACGATATGGTAGGACTCGTTTCTTTCTCTTCTAGGGCTGGTTCCTGGTGTATATCCTCTTGTTTTGAAGATTCTTGTTCATTTTCTTCTTCCTCTTCACAATCTATGTAAAATAATTTCTTCTCAGCACACTTATGACTTTTAGTGTATTTACTATTACAACTGTAGCAAAACCCTTTTACTCTTTTTTCTTCCAATTGTTGTGGTGTCAACCTTGTAGGTTGTGGAAATGTAGGAGTAGAAACACTTCCATCTTTATAGAAGTGAGTGGTAGGCTTCCTTGTCGCCATAATTTTACATTCAATTTTTCTTGCCAACCTGAATGCCTTCTCCAATGAATCAGGTTCCAAAACGCGAACTTCATGTTGGATGTTATCCTTTAAATTACCTATGAAGAGATCAATCCTGTATTCCTCTAGAATATCAGTTACCCTTATATTCAATTTTACGAAGTCCTCAATGTGCTCCCCCACTAAACACTTTTGTTTGAGATTTATCAATTGGCTAAAGAAAGTGTTACTCTTTGTATCCTCATAATGTGCTATCATTTCCTCCGTAAAAATTGACCGAGTGACAATTTTTTTATAGGAGCAAAGCCATCGATACCATACAAATGTATTTTGTTCTAAATGTAAAGTTGCAATGCGTACCTTTTGTGTGCTTTGCACATTATTGAGATCAAAATATTGCTCCATTTGTAGTATCCATGTTACAGAAACCTTTCCATTAAACTTCCTCATATCCGTTTTTGGAATATGGTAGTTCTTTCCTCCAACATTAGAGTTTATGAAATCACAATTAACATTTATTTTGTTCTCATCATGAGTTTCCTCTACTATCTTTTCACCATTAGGAAACATTTCTTGTATCAACTTTGTCAAACCTTCCATGTCATCTTTTAAATCATTCTTCATGTTTTCCATCTTAGCTTCCATGTCATCCATCTTAGCTTCCATGCTATTCTTCAAACCATTGATCTTAGATTCCATGCCTTTCTTAAAACCAACCATCTTAGTTTCCACGCCTTTCTTCAAAACTTCCATGTCATTTTTTGTTGCTCTTTGCGAGAGCGAAATATCTTGTAATTTTGATATATCATGTTGCCATTCTTCGTCTTCATGAGTCATAGTAGAGCCTTCTAAAGGCTTAATGGGTGTTGAATTCTTTTTAGGGGACATTTGAAAATCCAATACTGATATCTATTCTACAATATGCCCTTGGAATCAATTCAATTTGATTCTTCAAACAAGACTTATGCAATTCGGAAAAAAAAATACACACCTTTTACTTGCTTTTGAGGAGCTCGATATTGAAATTGACATATCTCTATACTTGCAGATGCTCAATATCTGAAATTCGGCCCTGTAGTAGTCCTTTGAAGCTTCTTTCAAATGCCACAGGTCTTACTTGATTTGGATTCTTCAAGGCAAAGCTATGTCCAATCTCCCACAATGACCTAATTATGGACTGGTTCAGTAGAGTGAACTTGTAGGACTTGCCACATTTCACTGTTTGCTCCTTTGGCTCTAAAATTTATAGACAGGAAACTACAGTCCGTGTACTTCCAGTCACGTTTTACAGAATTTCAATCCAATGCTTAGAGAGAGAGTTATGAAGATTTTCCCTTGATCACCTCTTTGAGATGAAATTCGGGAGCCTGAAAAAGACCTAACTTCCACAGATCATATCTCTGAAAATATTGCGAACCAAGCTCTGAAATTTTGTGACGATGTTCCTCAGGATTTCGGCTTCGCGCTCTAACAATTTCAGCTTTTGAACCTTCGTAAAAAAAAGAAGTTATAGCGAAAATTCCGCAATGACCTTTTAAGGTGAAATTCAGGAGCCTGCAAAAAGCCCTAACTTCCACAGATCATATCTCCGAAAATATTACGAACCAAGCTCTGAAATTTTGCGACGATGTTCCTCAAGATTTCGGCTTCACACTCTAAAAATTTCAGCTTCTGAACCTTCATAGAAAAAAAGTTACAGTGAAAATGCCACGATGACCTGTTTGGAGTAGCGAAACCCTAGAATCCAAGGCTCCGATACCAAATGTTGTGAAACCAGCTCCAAAAATAGAAGAAAAGAGATATCAATGCCTTAGAAATAAGCCACTTTGAGGGGGCAATCGCCAATACATTACATGAATGAACAATTATTGGATGATACAAATTACAAAACCTCCTTTCTATATATAGGAGTCCATGGGGCCACAATGTAATCGTAGCTGACCTAACAATAATAATTTAAGGGCACAATAATAATAATATGGGGGTTACAGGGGTACAATAATAACAATAAGAGGGCTACACTAACAACAATAAGGGACTATACTAGTAATATAGGGACCTAACACACGTCCACATCATCATTGCTGTCGTCGTCCCCTTTCGCTATTGCTGCCTTGGAATCTGAATCTTCCTTGCCCTTCTTCGTAGGACAAGTATTGGCTAAGTGTTCCAATTCGCCACATCTGAAACACCGAACCTATAGGTCCTTCTTCTTCTTCCCTTGCTGCCTCTGTCCCTTAGATGCTAGGGTTGCATCTTCCTCTCCTCTTTCTTAATCTTGACTCCTCCGCTGCTGAATTCCCTCTTGGTTATTCTCCTTATCTCCTCCTGTCGAAGGATTGCCTACATGTCCCCCCAGTTTGGAAGTTGTGCTCTGCCCAAAATGCTTTGTACAAAGGTCTCCCACTCATCAGTGACTGCATTCAGAGCAGTCCTCACCATGAGTCCATCATCAGGAGTTGCCCCCATGGCAATGAACTGGTCTCAGACAGTTGACAATCTAAAGAGGAAAGGATCTATCTCCTCTCCCTTGTGCATCTGGAACATCCGCATCTGATTCTCCAGAAGCATCTTCCTCTGGGCAGAGCTACCTTGATACAACATGGTTAATATCATCCACACGTCGTTTGTCGTCTTGTTCTTAGAAATATGCGGAACCACGTGATCTTTCACTCCATCTATTATCAAGCGTTTAGCCCGCACCTGATTTTCATTAAACTTATTTAGAGCATCAACATCGGTCGGCACAACCAGGACATTCTCGGCATGATCTCTGAAGCGATATTCATCAAGGACTGTTAGGATTTTGGCTTTCCAGATGGAAAAGTTAGACACACCGTCTAACCTATCTTGATCTCTTAGTCCATACGGGGCCATCTCTGCTCAAACTGTCGAAGCAAGTGCTCTTCTCCCTTCTACTGCTGCTGCACTTAGCAAAAGACCGGATTTGGGTTTCTTGGCGATAGAAACCCTCGAGAGAATATGCTCCCTCTGACAAATGATTCCCCTCCCAGAAATCCTTCACCAATTCTGACGAATAAACCATCTACAATCACTACACATGATTGAATCTCAAATTTCTTGGCTTGAATATCTATCGAGGAACTGTTTTCCCTTGGGCACTGTTCTACACCGACAGAAACATTGCCCCACCAACAACTTTGAAGATCAGAAAACTACACTTCTAGCCACGGAAATCGGCACAACATCACTCCCTCTTGGACCGTGTCACCCTCTTGGGTCTGCGTCAACTTAGCGTGAGCTTGACAGATAGGCTTTGCGTCACCCTTCTGTGCCTGCGCCAGCCTCTGCGTGAGCATACTGGCTCTGCGTCACCCTTGTAGGGCCTCTGCGCTGTCCCTCTGGTGCTGTGCTACCTCTTTCTGAATCTGTGCAGCTTCAGCTACCCTCTTGCAACAAAAAAAAATTTAGCCCTATGCTGATGGCTTCAACTTGATCTGCAATCGCTCTGATACCATGTGAAATTTTTTGAATATACAAACCCTACTACAGTATCTTGATTTACGTCTCCTACTTGTTCGATTTAATTAAAAAGTTATTTTCTGAAATATTCAGTGAAATATCAAAGTAAACACAACTGCAGCCTACACATACATACAGATAATTTACTGAAGCATAACGTACATATGACAAAGGACAACTTTTTTGGACAATGTCCCCAGAAAAACCCAATGCAGGTGTTAATTTTGGACAACTAGGTCCAAACTGCATGCTGTGATGCTCAGATTAAGATACCAATATTTCTATTAGACTCCTCTTTCGGAGAGGTGCAAGATCTATCTAAAGATCATCTTAATCCGATGAGCAGAACATTTATTTTTAATTTATTCAAAATATGTGCAGGTCGGCCTTAATGTTTTGTGCCCTAGCAGTTGTGTTACACACCCTCATTGATGGATATATACTGGTCAACGTTGGAGGACATTTTCACTCATCTCATCCTCACACATTTCTCTCTCCTCATCTGATTGGTTCGATGACCTTGGAGGCTCTTCTCTTCACACGTGGGAAAATTCACCAACAGCTCATTTATGTTTTCGGCCTAGGGTTTCTGCAGCAGCTTTGACCAGCAATGACTTTGGTCAACGCAAGGTCAAACGGACCCGAAACTCTCCCAAAAGTTTGATTTTTCAAATCCGCATTTTTTGGCACTATTCTCAAGGTTAGACGTTGATTTTGACTTTGCTGCGTTGACCTAGCTGTTGCTGCTGTTTGCGTTGACCGTTGACTGACAACGTTGACTTTTGAGTTGACCATTTTGGCTGTCGTAGAGGGTTGTGTGACATTGCTGGTTAGCTGACCATATTGAGACTTTGTTGGCTGAAGCATCCTGTTGATTGCTGTAACGCACCAACACACACATACTTTTGGCTTGTCTTTTGTCGATCTACTAGTATTTCTATCAGCGTTTTACTTTGTTGTTTATGTGATTGCTGACTGATATTGAGATAAAAAGTAAATTTGCATCAAGCATAGAGCATCTACAAAAATTTACATGGTATTAGAGTTGAGGTGAAGACAAAGCCCTAGTTTGTAGCAATCACTGAAGAAAAGGATGGGTTCCTCAAACTACAATGGCTTTAAGGCTGATGACAAATTGACTGGGAAAGATGAATTCCATGCTTGGAAGATGACATTGGATCTTAAATTGGAAGACCAAGATGTCATGGACTATGTGCAGGGTAAAATTCAAGAGCCTCCATCCACTGCAACTGCGGCTGCCAAAACAAAGTACAAGAAGGGAGAAATCAAAGCAAAGTTGATGATCAGGGACTCAATTCATAAGAGTCTGGTTGCTTACATCTCTGAGCTGGGCATATCCAAGGAGATATATGATTAGTTGGTCAATATGTTCAAGGCCAATAATGCAAATCAAGTCCTATTCTTTAAGAATCAATTGAAGAATCCGAAGAAAGGTAGCGATGAGTTTGTTCAATCATACTTTCTGAAGCTGACCGAGATCAGGAATAATCTGCTGGCTATTGGGGAGACAATAGTTGATCGAGAGATGGTTCTCACCGCACTTGGAGGTCTCTCATCCAAATGGCATGTGTTCAACACTACCATTCTCAATAACAATGTGATACCTGACTTTGAGGAAGTACTATCAAGATGCGTACAAGAAGAGACAAGGATGAAGGAATATGAAAATGAAGGAAATGGTGCTCTCGCTGCTCATTCTAGAAAGAAGAACTTCAGTGGTCTAAGGAACAAAGGAAGAGCAGGGGCCCAAGGAAAGAAGGGCAAGTGTTACACTTATCACAAGCCAGGTCACTATGCTAGAGAATGCCCTTTCAAGAAGGATTCTCCCAATGATGATGACAACAACAACAACTGGAGGAATGGCAATCAAAGGAACAACAGGTTCAAGGGGAAGAGGAAGGCTCCCTCTGGCGGAAATGGTCCACCTTTCAAAAGGTCTAGAAATTCCAGGTATGAGGAATCAAATGTTGTTGATAAAAGAAATGAATTCATTCTTGTATCTGCCCTCTCTGTTGCATCTCCGCCCGACACTATGGATGTCTGGTTGATAGATAGTGGTGCCTCAAGGCACATCACTGGGTTCAAGGAAGCACTTTCTGATATGGTTGAGAAGGATACTAATCTAGAAATTATCCTTGGAGATAATGCCACATATCCTGTGAAAGGGACTGGGACTGTGACCCTCAACTTGTCTCAAGGTCAAGTCCTCCACTTGGAGGATGTACTCTATGTACCTGATTTGAAGAAAAACCTTGTGTCTATTTCAGCCATGGAAGACAAAGGTTTCAATGTGGCATTCATTGATGGGAAGGTGCATATCTGGAAGAAGAGTTTCAAGGAAGCTATCACGATTGGGTTTAGAGTTGATACACTCTACCAGGTTGGAGGAAGTCCACTAGGAGCGATGACGTGTGATACTATCTGACAAACGGAACTATGGCACCGAAGGTTTGGACACCTTCACTACAAAGCCCTTCCCGAAGCAAGGAAGGTGGTGACGAGGATGCCCGAGTTCTCAAATAATCATGAAGGTGTATGTCAAGGTTGTGCCAAAGGAAAGCATACAAGGTGACCTTTCCCCTCAAGTGTCACAAAGACATCTGATGTCTTGCAATTAATACATTCTGATATGTCTGGTATGTTGCCCGTGACATCCTTGGGAGGATGTTCTTATTATATGACGTTCATAGATGACTTCTCTCGCAAAACCTGGATATACTTCTTGAAGAAGAAGGATGAGGCTTTCATGTGGTTTTGTACCTTCAAAGTCTTGGTGGAAAACCTGACAGGGAAGAAGATCAAGATACTGAGGACCGATAATGGCACTAAATATGAGATGAACGAGTTCAAGAACTTTTGCAGAGAAGCTGGCATCAAGAGGGAGACCACAACTGTCTATACTCTTGAGCAGAATGGTGTTGTTGAACGAAAGAATAGAACCATTGTGGAAGCTACCCGTGCCATGCTATGTGACTAGGGTCTATCAAAGTTTCTGTGGGGAGAAGCTGTGAACACTGCTGTGTACATACAAAATCGATGCCCGCATTCTGCTCTAGACTCCAAAACTCCCGAAGAGGTTTTCACTGGTAAGAAATCTGACGTCTCACATTTTAAAGTTTTTGGATGTCCTGTTTATTTTCATGTGCCGAAGGAGAAGAGGAGCAAGTTGGATGCTTCTGGGAAGAAGGAAATGTTTATGGGCTACAACAAAACTTTGAAGTCCTATAGAGTCTATGAGCCTGGTCAAAGGGACGTGGAGATATGCCACGATGTTACCTTTGACAAAGATGCTTCCCTGAGGAAAGTAGTCAATGTTTCGAGATCTGAGGAAGATCATGAAGTGAGGCCTGGAAATCAAGAAGAACTGAAGGATGAGACGATGCCCGATGTTGAAGGACCAATGGACTCGATTGATCCAACCCCTTCGATGAGGAAGAGACCATCATGGCTCAGGGACACTATCGAGGATGTCGAGGGTCATATGGCACCAAGGGGGACATTCCGTGAAAGCAAGAAGCTGAATAGATACCAAGGGTATCTAGCAACCATGAGTACTATTGTACAATCTGAGCCTGGATCTTTTGAGGAATTTGTAAAGCATCAAGTCTGGAAGGATGCTATGCACGAAGAGTATGAGTCCATAATGAAGAATGATGTCTGGGATGTGGTTCCAAGACCGGAGGACAAAGCAGTTGTCACCTCGAAATGGCTCTACAAGATCAAGCATGGACTTGATGGAAGTGCTGAAAAGTTCAAGGCAAGATTCGTTGCCCGTGGATTCTCTCAAAAAGAAGGCATAGACTATTATGACATATTTGCACCTGTGGCTCGATATACCACCATTTGTTCTATCATAGCCCTTGCTGCTACGCAAGGATGGAGTCTTCATTAGATGGATGTGAAGACCGCATTTCTACATGGTGCGATAAAGGAAGAGGTATATGTGGAGCAACCTCTGGGGTTCGAAGTCTACGACCGAGACACCCATGTCTGCAGGTTGAAGAAAGCCCTCGATGGGTTGAAGCAAGCACCCAGAGCTTGGTACGAGAGGATAGATAGCTACCTGATGAAGCTGGGCTTCTCTCTTAGTAATGCTGATCTGAACCTCTACTTCAATGTTGATAGAGAAAGGCCTCTCATTCTAGTGCTGTATGTGGACGACCTCTTTCTGACAAGTGCTCACCCTCTCATTCATCAGTGCAAGAGGGAGCTCGCTGCTAAGTTCGAGATGAAGGACCTAGGACTGATGCATTACTTCCTAGGCCTAGAGGTCTGGCAGAGACTTGGCGAGATTTTCCTTTCTCAAGGAAAATACATTGGGAAGCTTCTGGAAAGATTTGGTATGGTGGACTGTAAGTTTGTGTCGACAACGATGGAACTCAACTTTAAAAAGTTGAGTGGCAATGCTGCTGGGCCTGTGCTAGCAAATCCTACTGAGTATCGTCAACTTGTAGGGGCCCTGATGTTCTTAGGGAACACCCGTCCGGACGTATGTTTTGCCGTGAACACTTTGAGTCAACATATGGTTGAGCCTCATCACATTCACCGGGTTGGTGCCAAGAATCTGTTGAGATATCTTCAGGGCGCGATAAACCATGGGCTGAGATACACTGTCGGGAGTGTGAGACTCCATGGATACACTGATGCCAATTGGGCTAGTAGTGTGATGGATCGTAAGACCACATCGGGATGCTGCTTCACACTTGGTTCTGCTTCGATATCATGGATGAGTAGCAAGCAGAAGTCGGTGGCTTTGAGCACCGCGGAGGCCGAATACATTGCAGCGAGTATGGTCTGTTGTGACGTAGTTCGATTGCGAAAGCTCTTCAGTGAGTTGTTCAGGCATGTGCTAGATACCACTGTGATACTCTTTGATAACCAGAGTGGGATTCGGTTGTCCAAGAATCCTGTGTTCCACGATCGATCCAAGCATATTGATATCAGGTACCACTTTATCTGGGATATGGTACAACGAGGCGCTGTAAGGCTCGATCATATAGGAACTGATGAGCAGGTCACGATATTCTCACAAAGCCCTCGGGGAAGGTCAAGTTCCTAAACTTCCGTGAGAATCTTGGTATCGTGGAACGACCCTATGCTGAGGGTTCTGTTGGATGATGAGCTCTGGGAGCTCTGGGGGGCTTTGGGGATAACTTCTCGGAGCTATAAGCAACCACAGGACTAGGCTTGCCGAACCTTGTTGGTGTGCTTCTGCCCCACCGTTATGATGATTGAGTTGGTTCACCTCTCATTATCTTTTCCCTGTATGCATCCTACCCATTGAGTTTAGGGCTCATGGGAAGTACCTCTCATTTGGCTAGTGAGGTGGGAAAAGCTAGAGACTAGTAGCAAAGACTGATGGACGCATCTGAGATTGCCGTACTCTCTATCTAGGATGGCATGGTCCAACCACTTGATCTAGGATCAAGTATAGTGAGGTTTCAAACCTCCAACTGTGTTCGGGTCAGGTAAACCAACTTCAGGTTGGTATGAGACTCTTTGTGAGTCCTATAGAGGTTTCGGACCTTTGGGCTGAATCTGTCAGCCAGGAATGATGTGTTTGTGACTGACCCACTTCTGTTCTGAAATAAAGAAGCCAGCAAAGCAAGTTACGGTGGGATGACGCACGATGTTTGGATTGCACAAGTGGATGGAGTTCTCCCTAGTTGAGAGGGAGTGTTAAGTTTGGACAACTAGGTCCAAACTCTATGTTGTGATGCTCAGATGAAGATGCCAATATTTTTATTGGACTCCTCTTTTGGAGAGGTGCAAGATCGATCTAAATATCATCTTAATCCGATGAGCAAAACATTTATTTTGAATTTATTCAAAATATGTGCAGGTCGGCCTTAAGGTTTTGTGCCCCAGCAGTTGTGTCACACACCCTCATTGATGGATATATATTGGTGAACGTTGGAGGACATTTTCACTCATCTCATCCTCACACATTTCTCTCTCCTCATCTGATTGGTTCGATGACCTTGGAGGCTCTTCTCTTCATGCGTGGGAAATTTCAGTAGCAGCTCATTTCTGTTTTCGGCCTAGGGTTTCTGCAGTAGCTTTGACCAGTGTTGACTTTGGTCAACGCAAGGTCAAACGGACCTGAAACTCTCCCAAAAGTTCGATTTTTCAAATCCACATTTTTTGGCACTATTCTTGAGGCTAGACGTTGATTTTGACTTTGTTGCATTGACCTAGTTTTTGCTGCTGTTTGCATTGACCGTTGACTGAAAACGTTGACTTTTGGGTTGACTTTTGAGTTGACCGTTTTGGCTGTCCTAGAGGGTTGTGTGACATTGCTGGTTGGTTGACCATATCGAGACTTTGTTGGCTAAAGCATCTCGCTGATTGCTGTAATGCACCAACACACATATATATTTTTGGCTTGTCTTGTGTCGATCTACTGGTATGTTCTATCAGCATTTTACGTTGTTGTTTATGTGATTGCTGACTAATGTTGGGAAAGAAAGAAAGAAAGAAAGTATTTTTAACATCCACGAGGCTAAAAAATAACCTATAGGACCGATTGCTTCTCCATCTAACTCTTGTATTCAGCCCTTTTCCTGTGAAGTTTTACAATAACTGCTCCCGGCTTCTCGACAAACTCTTCGCTGAATAGATTATCCCAAGAACTAGTTGCCAGAATACCTGCATGATTTTCCCTATTGTTTTTGAAGTCCTCACATTCTAAAATGAAATGTTTTTCTGTTTCCACTTTTCCGGAAGTGCAAAAAACACATACTCTTTCCTCCCAAATTTATTTTGGCCTTTTCCAGCACCCTGTTTCACAACGGAGTTGATGAGAATTAGTCCTTAATTGTGCAATAAGAATTTTAGATCTCCAAGAAATATTGGCCCCTATGTACGCCTTTTGCTCATGGTTATGAGTGGGGTTAAACTCTTCAATGTAGTACTTCTTCTTTTTCCCTAGCTCTTTCTGCCAAGCACATTTGTGAGACTTATCCATAACAAAAGTTTTTATCTCTTTACTGTTTGTAGGACACATGCTCAAGCAAATCCCCCATTTACTAAACCATTTGTTATTTTGCACATCCAAGTCTTCTTTCTTTTGCACAATCTATCACTAAACACAACCTTAGGCCATCTACCCTGTTCCATTTGCTCAATTTTTTTCAAATACCTTATGACTCGCACCATAGCAATTGCTTCAATAGGGGTAGCCCCTGTTTCACTTAACAAGATAGCATAAGGAACTGCACTTTTAATTTTGAATTTGTTTGTAATCAAACGCTTCTAAATTTTCTCAATTTGTTTCCACTGCATCTCGGTTGTGCTCCTAGCCCACTGTTCACAACCGTAGAGAATCACCGAAATCACTAGAAGCCCAAAAAGAGTTAGAGTGGTTTTCTAGTCCCACAGCTCTGCGTCTCTACACCTGTTTTGAAGAGCATAAAATGCTTTCCATCCCCCGAACGTTCTTTTCTTTCTACAACCATCCCAACTTAACTTCTTGTTGAAGTCAATTCCGAGGTATTTGTAGTCTGCAACTTCCTCTAGAATGATGCCTTCAAAGTAGAACTTGTGTTGTTTATGCTTTCTTTTCTTAGAGGAAATCACTACTTTCGTTTTACTAATGTTGACTTGCATCCCCACCCTTCTACAAAAATGCTCAAGGGAATGTAAGTGCTCTTGCAAACCGAGAGCTGATTTAGCAATCAGTATAAGGTCATCTGCGTACAAAAGAAGTCTTATAATGAACTTGTCCAAATGAATACTGTCACCCCCTTGCAAATTTAGCCACTCTTCAAGCTTGTCAATATATAATCCAAAAAGGGTAGGAGACAATGGGCAACCTTGCTTGACCCCAATATCGCTTCTAAAACTTTCAGAAATGCCTGCTGAAGTTCTAATTTTGACTTTCACCTCTTCATACAGCCTATGCACAACTACTCTCAAATGTTTGGGAACCCTGAGTTCTTCCATTCTGCCCTAGAGCTTGTCCCTAGGAACTATGTCAAATGCTTTTCTGAAATCAACAAAGCAACAAAAAGACTTCTTCCTTTTTTTCCCAAACTTTTTCAATGATGTGCCTTAAAGTTATACAATGATCAACTGTGGAATGTTTAGGTCTAAAACCTGCTTGCCCTTTAGCACGTTTATCTCTTTCTTCTGCCCACTTGCTGATTTTCTTTTCTAACATGCTTCCAAATAACTTTGAAAACAAGGGGTTTATCATTATGGTTCTATAATTGGAGGGATTATTGACGTCACCACTCTTGAAAAGAGGTATTGCCATACTAGTTGTCCAATCTGTGGGGAACCCCTGCTGTATGATGTTGTTGAAAATTTTTGTGATGTGAGGTGAAAGAATTTTTAGGCCCCATTTTAGATACTCTGCTTGAATTTCATCTAAGTCTTTTGCTTTTCCAGTGCCCAACTTCTTGATACCCACCTCTACCTCTTGCACCGTGAAGAGTTTTGTGTCTGTGTTGACCAAAGGAGGAAGGTCAACCTTGGGGTCCTGCTCATAAAGTTGTCTTGCATAGTCAAACCATTTAGAAGCTGTAATGTTGTTTTCAGTTTGCACCTTTTTCGGTTGGAGCTCCTTCCAGAATAATTTGGGGTTATTTTTCCCAAGGAAGATTAGTTCTTCTCTCCTTAAAACCATGAAATCAGCCTTTTTGTTTCTTAATACCTACTTGGAAGCTTTGAGCATTATGTTATCATTGTCTGATTCCTTCCACATTCTCCTTGCCTTTTTGCATTCCTTGTCAAACCAAGCACTAACCGAGAAGCAATTTGTTTCAGACTAATTAATTTTTGCTCTTTTGCGCTCAGCAAGTGGGCTTTGAATTAAATGTGTTAATTTGTGACTATGAAGGCCATGACATCAGATTTCTTCTTTCTCGAAGAGCCTCTCTAGCGTTATTTTGAAGGTATTACAATTCTCTGGAGTCAAAAGAATTCTGCCCTTTGGGGGGTTTTGTTGAGCACAATGAGTTTTTGACCCTAATTTTTTCTTTCCGGTCCAAGAGAGACTTAAATAAATTGGCTTGTGATCTGATTTTAACTCCCAAATTTGACCTCCAATCAACACTTCCTCCATTTTCTCACATAGACTATGCGAGCAAATTACATAATCTACTACACTTGCTCCTTGTAAGTATTGCAAGTGAAATTACCGGACATTTCCCATCTAGTCAAACCATTACAAATGACTAAGTTGAAAGCCCCACATAACGTAAGCAGTTGTTCTCCAAAGAGAATGCAGCCTTTATCCTCTGAAATTCTTTCCCACTGATGATTACTCGCGTCTGTGAGCCAGATAGGGTCACAGTCTTCTTTACAACAAAGAATGCTAGCTTGTTCACCTGCAGTTGTAGCATTGAAATCCCCCACTATAAGGACTTCACCTAGCTGAGAATATATTGAAATATCTATTTTTAGGGCTGCAGGTGTAAAGTTGCATCAAGCATAGAACATTTACTAAAATTTACAGTGGGAAAACCGGTGCAACAGCTCTTAGAGCTGTTGTTTATTATGCAAAATATATGAATACAATCAAGGGCACCAGTAATGGTTTTCCCAACAGAGAATTCACGACAGATGTACCAATCACTCGGAGAAAAAAAATATGGTTGATTCAGCCGAGGAAGCACTCCTCTGAAAATAATGAATACGAGCCCTTTCTGGCACACTGGAACCCCACTGCTGCTCCTCCAGCCTCTACATTAGCTTCTCCTACCCAACAAAGTCACTGCGTCACCCCTCTGGGATCAGTGCTACCTCTGCGTCAGCCTAAAGGCCCTGCTTCAGCCTCTGCGCTGCCTCTACTGTGCCTGGCTAGGTTGCGTCCCTCCTGCTGGGCTCTGCGCTGCTTGGTACGGATATGCCTCTCTGCCTTTGTATTCTCGGCCTCGGATATGAATATCCCTCGCCAATTTGCCCCTCACCAGCACTATAAGCTCATTCGAAAATTCACAACAAGCCGTGCCCTGAAATTTCAACTTAGCTCAAGTGCTACCTCTCCGTGTGTTCTTCAACTGACTCCAAGCCTTCCTTTAATAATTTTCTCGTTGCCAAATCAACGATCGTGATCTAATCTCTAATCGATGGCTCAGATTAGAAAATACTTTATCCACGTTACTTAGAACATTCTCACCCACATGTTTAAATTAATTTACTTTAATTTTTTAATTTCCCTAAGTTAGACTTATGGTCCCCATTAAAAAATTTAATTATTTGAATAACTTTCACACTGGGTGGAATTTCTCCAAATGATTTATGGGTCTTGGAGATCTCATGTGTCCTAGCCCCTCCACAAAGTTTCGGAGCTAAAGCACATCCGATTATACCCAAAATCTTAACAGACTGAACCTAGTTACATTTTCCAACAAGATCCTTTCTCAGTTTGACAACTCTATTTATCACTCCAAGGATCCCATCATCTTGTATCAGGGAAGATGATAACTCAATGAATTTTGAAAGATGTGAATAGAAACAGATGACACGCCTTGTCAGCAATAAACTTTGAGGACAAAGCTCTCTGAAGAGGAAGGCAATGTTATGAATACAATTTATATAAAATTAATATAAATATAAATAATAATAACAATCATAAATAAAGATTAATTAATGATTAGTATAGAAGAGGCAAGTCTCTAAGGACATGACCATTCATGACAATTAATTTCATATCATCTGTACATTTCTATATAAATATATTATCTGTCCTATAATGGATATTTACATATTTCAGATCTTCTAAGTATTCGGCCTTGTTTAGGAACTTTGTTTATAACAGTGTTAAGAGGAATGAAAAACTGCATTTTTCTCTTTCCGTGTGTACGATCATTTGAGGAAAACCTGGATTTTTATTATCACAGGTATTCATGAAGACACATTGATGTTGTCCTACCTCACAAAAGTACAAACTTGTTACTACTTTCCAAGGTTCTAGATTTCAATTCTGAAGAATAAATAAAACTTAATGGGTGCACAGGCTGTGTTTCACTTCTATATAATGTGTTTTGAGTGGACATATAGCAAATAAGATGGCATAGAATGGACTAGATAGGTGGATAGGCAAAATCTGTGACAGTAAATGTCAATTCCGCTGCCCGTTTACTCATCTAGGATAATGTACATGTATTGCAGCACATGAAGGAGGAGATGAAGTTGAGTTACTTGGCTCAGGAATTAAATGCAATTGATCGTTTATCTCCTCAAGCTTGGTATGTCCTATTATAATTTTTTGAAAATAGTATTGTTGATTTTTTCTCAAATCAAAATTTATGTATTAAGACTTGCCTTATAGTTCTAGGATTTTTATCTACATGATGTAAAATCTTTTGATTGGGACAGGGGTGCAAGAGCCCTTATTGTACATTACTAAAGGTTATTAAGCTCATTTTTTGATTGATATCATAAGCTTATTTTAAACATGAACTGCAAATGCTATGTTGCTCTTTTGTTGATGATGGGATTAATTATATGCAGGTGTGCTTTGGGTAATTGTTATAGTTTGCAGAAGGATCATGAGACTGCCCTGAAAACTTTTCAACGGGCCATACAGCTTGATTCACATTTTACTTATGCTCATACACTCTGTGGTCACGAGTATGCTCTGACCTGAATTATTCTGTTCCTGCAACTATTTTGATGATTACTTATTCATTACCGGTGCCTTTTGCATTATTTATTTAATTCTTTTACAGATATGTTGCAATGGAGGAGTTTGAGAATGGCATTACTTGTTATCGAAGTGCACTGCGAATTGACCCTTGCCATTACAATGCCTGGTGAGGTTTTGATCTAGTGACTAAATGAGAGGAAGCTTATTATAGGAATATTTTTTGTGTTTCTTTGGGCCAAGCTTGGGATCAATAGGATTTTGAAAATTGTCCTTCTCTTGTCCAGGTATGGCTTAGGAATGATATATCTCCGGCAGGAAAAGTATGATTTTGCGGAGCATCATTTTCGAACGGCTTTTCTAATAAATCCTCGATCATCTGTTCTAATGTGTTACCTCGGGATGGCTCTACATGCTCTAAAGGTTGAAGTTAATAGTGTCTATGTTCACACTGTTTAGGATTGATAAACTTGGGAGGAAGAACAAACAGGATTATATGTGGTGAATTATGTCTGTACAAAACCCACACTTCTAAATTTCACATCTATTTGCTTATGTGACAAAAACTCTGTATATTTGTGTTATTAACTTTCAGAATAGGAAATTTGGTGTTATCCTTTTGAGTGCCGCATTTGATGCATATGATATATATACATTTTTCATTCTTTGGCCTTGGTAATCAAAGCAAGTGGGCTAATCAGTTTTGCTGTTGGGTATTCAATTGCTACTTGCTTCAGTTAGCATGCTGGTCATTATAGGCTTCAAAAGGGTTTCTCTGTTCAGAATATTTGTTCAAAATTGTTTCCTATTGTAGTAAAACTCATTTTAAAACATGTACTGCTGTTGTAAGGCCTTTCTTCCGACATAATTGAAATATCCATGAAGACTCATATTTCTTTGTATCTCACAGAGAAATGAAGAAGCTCTTGAAATGCTGGATCAAGCAATCTTAGCTGATGCAAAGAATCCATTACCTATTTATCAGAAGGCAAACGTGTTACTGAGCAATGAAAGATATAACGAGGCTTTAGAGGAGCTAGAGTTGCTAAAAGAAGTTGCACCCCGTGAAAGTAGTGTATACTCTCTTATTGGTAAAATTTACAAGCGCTTAAATATGCCAGAACGTGCAATGTATCATTTTGGGCTTGCTTTGGATTTGAAGCCATCAACTGCAGATGTTGCCATAATCAAGGTTGAATCCTTAACATGTTTTGGTCTACTGATTTGTTATGATCTGCATCTTATTTTTTTTCTAGATTCTGTATTATTTTAGAATTTTTTTACGAGGTATTTTTCTACACATTTATCAAAACTGTGTTGGCAGTCTGCTATCGAGAAGTTGCATGTACCAGATGATATAGAGGATCATTTGTAGAAATTCTGTGATGCTGGAATATATATTTTGGGCCCAATCCCAACATCTATCAATCTGTTACTTCTGTATGGTAAGTTATTTGATTTATATATGATCGTATAAATTCACCATAAAGCATCTGATTCTGCTTTTATTTTCCTTTTTTCAAACACATACTGTAAACCATGGGTTCTATCAGATTTTGTATTTGTATATTTTCTGTTGAGTTCGAAACCAGGATGCATTTCAGGGCTTTTGTGTGCAGAGCACTATGTCTTGGTTGTTTTGTCAATTTTATTGTGATTTTCCATTTCAATATTTTTTTTTCTTGCTTGCTGTTTGGGTTCAAATATTTTATTTTGCTAGCAATGATCTAATTGAATTTCTGTCCTGCAGGAAATTCAGACTGTATTTGTAGGTTCCTCTATCAGTCCAATCCATACGGCTGTAAGTCTATATTTCTAATTTCTGGGGAATTACCGCTATCCAGCATTAATATGATGTCAATTATGCGATGCTGGAATATATATTTTGGGGCCAATCCCAACATCTATCAATCTGTTACTTCTGTATAGTAAGTTATTTGATTTATATATAATCGTAAAAATTCACCATAAAGCATCTGATTCTGCTTTTATTTTCCTTTTTTCAAACACAGGATGTAAACCCTGGGTTCTATCAGGTTTTGTATTTGTATATTTTCTGTTGAGTTCAAAACCAGGATGCAGTTTCAGGGCTTTTGTGTGCAGAGCACTATGTCTTGGTTGTTTTGTCAATTTTATTGTGATTTTCCATTTCAGTATTTTTTTTTTCTTGCTTGCTGTTTGGGTTCAAATATTTTTATTTTGTTAGCAATGATCTAATTGAATTTCTGTCCTGCAGGAAATTCAGACTGTGTTTGTAGGTTCCTCTATCAGTCCAATCCATACGGCTGTAAGTCTATATTTCTAATTTCTGGGGAATTACCTGTATCCAGCACTAATATGGTGTCTGCACCACTTCTCACTGTGTCAGATGAGCGAAGTGTACCATGCGAAGGATGAAGGCCACATTGGCTTTTATTGTTAACTAATATTATCCTGCTAAGAAATATAGGAAAGTCATGCTCTTTAGGTGACATGTGGGCTGTACAATACAGGAATGTAGAGAATTAACATGCTAAAGTGCAATATCCATGACTTTATTCTGAATGGCCATGGTGTCAGAGGGATCTCTTATGGCAGTTTTCTTGTTTGGCCATGTATGCAACAGCAGTGTAACTAATTTGGTTTTCTTAATTTATGATGCTTGAGGTCCCTTGATTTAACTTAACCATGAAGAAAAAACAAATCTAAGCTTCTTGTTATGATTTAAAATAGATGAATTCACAACTATGCTATCAACTGAAATGGATGAATGATATCCATGTCTTTGACTATTTATTTTTTTACATCAGGGCGTGAGAGCTCGACTTACCTGGGATTTTACTTGGGCAGCTAAATATTGAACTTAACACATTTATCTACTAACAAATGGCAAATAATGGCAGAAATCTTGATGTTTATTGGTTGAAATTGAAAAAAAAATGTTTATAACTATGCTATAAGCTATCAGTCATTAATTTTACAGCTGAAATCAGATAGCAGTTTTTCATACTGCTATACAAATCATCAAAACATTTCCAGTGGCTTTTAATAGAAGATTAGTTCTTTGATCCAAATACAAGAATAAGTGTAAGACACATTGAAATTAGACTCGTGACATGTCACTTGTTGGAACTACATTATAACATGTTTCCAGATGCATTGGCCATTATTTTCAACTTATTGCAGTGCTTCAAATCCTTTGTTGTGGCCATTAAAACTAATCTGAAATGACACCCATAACACTGGCAGGATCTCTTTTTCTGCCTTTGAAAACCATCAAATGTCTGGCACCTTTTAAACTTGCATAAATCTATCTTAATCCTGGATCAAGCGCAGAGAAGGATCAAAAATTTCTACGTGTGCTTGACAGAGCCATGGTTAAGCTCGATCTATGCAATTTATTTATTTTTTATTTTTACTTGGCCAACGTTTTATATATATCTATCTATTACACAAAGTGTTACAAACACATATGAAGTAACAACGATCTCCTCCACCTGAGCTATAGAGCATCTTATTTTTCTCGGGGCAATAATTTTTTCTGAAAGCTTCAAATCTCACATAATGCTTCAACACATGGATGAAGCAATTGGAGGATTCCTAAATAAGTATTGCCTATATAATGCCTTCGTTGCCAACCATGGATGCTACCATGTGAAACATTTTCTGAAATGTAGCATTTCAATCCCATTTATCTTGGACACATTTCATTTCATTGTATCATGACACTCCAAACCTATGGTAGAGTGCAAATTTGAGATGATGTTGTCGCCTGGATTGTACATACACCACGACAACCACTCAAGGCGGGGGCTGTCACTCTAATCCCCGTCCACCCCGTTCTAGCTGTCTCTCAACAACAAACTATGGGGGGATAGTCCCTATGGAATGAGGTGAAGGAAAACAAGTTGGGAACCAACTTGTTTGGGAGACACGGATGATTGACCTAGTTACTTGGTTAAATTTAGCAAGATCTATGATTATATTATTTTTTTTGAGTATGAGACCAATGCCTTATGGAGTCGCAATTCTTGTTTAATGAAATTAATGCCATGTAAACGGATGGACACCTGCTGCTTAGATGATTGACTAACCTATATGACGTGCAAATCCTAGAATCTATGTGTTATGCAATGATCTTGGTTACTTTTAGTTATATGCCTAGTCTAAGTAGAACCTCCCCCTTAGCTGTTTTGAGAAACAATATTCAAAGTAGGTTGTGGGATGGAAGCCAACGGGAAGCTGTTGTAGCTGCTACAACACAACCCAAAATTTTGGGTATATTCAAAATTTCGGGTCCTCCTCTGCTCACTCAGCCATTAGGGTTTCGACCCAACCTTTATTCAATGACACCCCTGTGACGTATTCCTTCCAAACCCTGTCACCACACCCACTTGCCTTGATGTCTTATCAATACACTAGGGCTTGGGCATCTACTGCTTCAAAGAGCATTGAAAGTCCCTCCATGGATTCAAAGGTAGGTTTCCTGTACATTGTTATGGTAGCAGCCTCAGACGTGCTTGATCTATTTCCAACCCCTCGCAAACCTTCTCACCATCATGACAAGGTACTTGTGCTACAATCATGTCATGTGGGGAGGTATCTTGTGCAACGACCGAGATCATGCATGTACTTGAGTGGAAATTTGCATGCGCGTTAAATGCATAACGTATGTCCATTAGAAGCACCTTCACCATGGATTTTTGGCATTTTATTTGGGTTCTCCATCGAGCTTGTGGTCAATTGCTAATTGTTTTAAATCTAAGGACATCATTCGCTAATATTAACCATGTACTAATTGATATTATAATATGTCACACAGGTCGAGCCCGTGAAGAATATAACCGACAATATCACCACACTACCCCATTGAAGGAAAGAAATTGAAGTTAAACTTACAAAAGCTCAATTGCGGAACTTGACACATTCATCTCCGTTCTATGTAGGGATGAGAACAAAGGCTACATCTGAGACCTTGGCATGGCGAACGATAAGAGTAAGAGTAATTCGAGCTTGAATATAAAGGGTGGGAAATATGTGGCACCTATAAGCAAGGAACAAAAGGTGTGCTAATGGGGGAGACTTTTGTTCATGGGTAAGCCACATCTTTTCATATGTATGGCCTCATTCCTAAGGAGCTACTTATAGAGGGCAATTACTTGTTCGATGCTGAATCATATTTCAAACCAAAGGGGCAATCTCATTCTGCATGCATACAAAAGCCATAGTTAAAGGGAAAAGGAGGGATTTTAATGGCTACGAGTTATGGAATGTTTAAAGGCCATGAGCCGACATGGGCATAAA
The DNA here is from genome assembly GCA_034641835.2 of Pinus albicaulis. NCBI lineage: Eukaryota > Viridiplantae > Streptophyta > Pinopsida > Pinales > Pinaceae > Pinus > Pinus albicaulis. The sequence goes on from MU968363.1 coordinate 44,686,261, forward strand.
GCAAGTGCCATAAAACGCGTGCCTTATTGAGCAACCAAGGAGCCATATTTCGTGAAGTCTGGAAGGTTGTTGCATGACACGGGCGCATATGTGTCAGGGAACCTGATTAATTGGGAGGCAGCATGGTCAAAGGTAATTTGTATGCTAAATGACATTGAGCTCCCCACTACATATGCCTTGGAAGTTCCTAGAAGAATCATATATGAGACATCCGCGACATCTTAGGGTATCGTGACTCTTAGCCACGCAAAGGATAAAATGCGTTGCCTGATGAAAACCATTTGCGGCCAACCAAAGAGGAGGAATGCGATTGGATCTAATAGTCGCAGAGTTGCATATGCTAAAGGAGTGACGTGGAATGTGGCTTGTGGAGGTTGCAACTCGACGACCTCGTTGAGTCGCGTTGCCGGGGTACATCCGCGCGACTACATCCATGCGATGTGTTTTTAAACATCCGGCCAAGTCATGAGACCGGAGTGGAAATACATTCAACCTATAGGCTATCGTTGTTGTTTGGAAATACCATAAGGTTCAACCTCCGAACGAGACAACGACTGCTTGTGGGAACCATACCTGAAATCGTGCATGGCATCGGCATGATTGCTAGAACCGTATTTGGCGCAGGCACAATAGTAGGAGCCCCTGTGTTCCGAAGAATCTAAGAGAACACGACATATTAGCCTCAAACACAAACTCACGGAGTGCATCCATCAATCGCAACGCTAAAGAAATGCCGAGTATATTTCCAGTGCCAGCTCGTATCTCGAGTTTCTTTGAACGCACTTTTTCATTGCTAATTTCTCTGTTTTGGCTTGGTGAAATCGAAATATGTTTGCAGGCGCTCTTGGCTTGCAGATTTAACATTGACGGTCAAGGCTACTCTGAGCAGTCACACTTTCCCTTGAAGTCTCTGTCAAAAGTCACATAGTCATGGGTGGTACCACGACCAAGATTGCCAAAGGATGCACACATGGTCGCAGAAAATCACTCCCATCTCGCCCAGTCGCAACATGCGCCATCAGTCAGGAGATGCGACCCAACCTCGGTGCGACTACGCGAACTCTCCCAGGTCGCAAGGTCGCAAACAATTGTGCCCAAGAGAAGCCACAACTTGTGCGACTCTCCGATTGTGCGACCTCTACCCAAGATTGCGACCTTACGCAAATTCAACACCCATACACATCAAATGGTCAGTCACACTCTCAAGCATTCAAACCGCATAGGGTGGGCATGCACTCAGATTACAGTAGGTGGCAGGCGCCTTGAGGGGCATTATCATCAGATGCGAAGTTGTATGGATATAGAGAACATCAGTCATTGAGCTTGCTTGATAACATATGGTCGAGGTGCCATAAGAATAAGAAAAAGACCCACCTTTGCGCGTAGTTGAGCAAACACAAGGGATGCACCAGGGAAATGTGCACGTATACATATACTGGCTATGTCAAGGATGCAATAGCACATCGCATTTAAAGCCATGCAAAGAATATACAAACATTGACCAAGAAAACACCACGTGAAGTGTTTGAGAAATACGCTAGGTGCAAATAAGCTTTATTCGATCTTGCATTAGTGCCACGCCACAGAGAAGAAGGGAGTGTTGGGTAAAAGAACACAGGGTCACCATATGCAGATCACATACACTGATAATACTACGACATGACAAAGGACCACACAAGGGTATAAACTAATGTCATTTGTTTGAATCACTCTTTCAGTTAATTGAATACGCCTCCAACATCATTATCTGGTTATAAAGACATGTGACTCATGTTATTTGTCTGCAATAGAAGCTGTTTATTTGCACGGCGAAAGCTAGGGTCCCCGGCGAGTGAGCTCAATCCTTACAAAGCTCGATGAGCCTCACTATAGGCTCAATGGCACATTTATCACTAGTCCATTTGCGCTGGGCTAGTACCAAGGAAAGACATCGTGTTCTGCAAGGTCGCAGGTCGCAAATGACCCCAGGTCGCGAGTCGCAAATGACCCCAGGTCGTGGGTCGCAGATGACCCCAAGTCGTGGGTCGTAGGTGACCCCAAGTCGTGGGTCGTAGGTGAACCCAGGTCGCAGGTCGCGGGTGAACCCAGGTCGCAGGTCGCGGGTGACCCTAGGTCGCAGGTCGCGGGTGACCCCAGGTCGCAGATGACCCCAGATCGCGGGTCGCAGATGACCCCAGATCGCGGGTCGCAAATGGACCAAGTCGCAAGCCAGCCCAACAGTCGAGGAGACCAAGAGTTAAGGGAAACTCAAGAGTCGTCTCAACTTATATGTACAACTTTGGGAAATCAACAAATGACTTTTAGCTCTGTAATGGAAGCCAAGACCTGAGAGTGAATTGGTGCTTGAGAGGTAAAAGCACTCAGCTCTTGGTATCAAGTAGAGAGAGAGGTAGCGAGGCTAGGGTTTTGGTATCATGCATTGAGATGAATGGCCCATGTTCCACTACTGGGTTTTGACGAGTTGTAAAATATGTATTGGAAGTTGCAGCAGCATTAATAATATATTCCCTTTTCCAGCACTGATTCATATGCTTGCTTGTGGTGACAGTACTAGCTGTCTAATATTTCACTATGTTGCACGTGTGCTTTCATGCAAGCAATTGGTTATGAACTAATTCACAATGGTTGCCTATACGTTTGCATTCGAATCAGTGTCTAATTGTTCCTTGCCATGTCAGTGATCCATTGTGAACTACTTTGCAGTTAACTTTTGGTGTGTTTTCTTTCATGTACGTCTGACTGGGTTTTTGGCTCACCGATCCCGCTCATGGCGTACCCCCGTTTTTATTTTGCTACTTAGACTTTGATGCAGGAGCATTAGGCAAAAAGAAAATACATTGTATTTATTAAAACTTAGGAGTTTTTTAAGTCTTAAAAGAGCTAAATTTTTAGGAATGATTTGAGTGGGTTTTATGTATTTTTAATTAAATATTGTAAATAATTGAGAATATGAGAGAATTTGAGCAGTTGAGGATGTAAAGGGATGAGAGATTTTTCTAAATATTAATTTAGAAATTAGTTTCATTAATTATGGGTGAAAGAGGATCCTTAGGGATTCAAGAGTGATTTGAGGATTTTGTTGAGAAGTTGAAGGGATTGAACTTAAATTAGATCATTTTAAAATTGTATAAATTATTCAGCCTCAAAGGCATTGAAAATAAGTGAGAGAGTGAGTAGAAAAATAGAGTAGAGAACAGGGCTTTTGCTTGTAAGCCTGCGAGCAATTGTAAAGGGCCAACGATTGAAAATCAGGGCAAAGAAGAAGCATGTTGATGTAAGTGCTGTTTATTAATGCACAATTTATATTTATGAAGTTCATGTTCCATTATTGAGTTTGTGTAGAATTGATTGGGTAATGTTTAAGACATTGGGTGAATCACGTGTTTATGGTATAAAAAGGGTTTTTGAATCATTTTGGATTGTTGAGTTATATGGTTCTGTTTTAAATTGAATGCAATCGAATTTTTTACTGGGGCTGGACAAATACTTCACAGTTTTGTTAACAAATATATGAAGTCCAAGTAAATGTTGTTGTGAATTGGCATCGGATTTAGCAGATCTGTAGCATCAAGTAAAACGGAGATAGACAAGATTGGAAGGTCGGTTTTGTGTTTAAACCCATTGCATAAGCGTTCTAGTTCAATTGGCAAGAATCAATGTGATTCTGGCTTTAAAAGTTACCAATGAAGAATCTGTGATGTTGCTGAAACACAATCTTCAACATAGAGAGTAATTCATTTTGTTTGTTAATGTTGCTGAAACACAATCTTCAGCATAGAGAGCAATTCGTTTTGTTTATTAATATTGCTGAAACACAATCTTCAGTACAGAGGGAAGTATGTTTGAAAGGAAGCAATTCGTTTTTCTTGCTGGAATAAATTTCTGCTTATGTATAGTTTTGATAGGTCGATGTAAATTGATCTGTTTGCTGAGAAGCTAGGGCGGAATTGAAGAGGAATCGATTTCTGTGTTAAATTCAACCAACAGGCAATCGATGATGTTGAAGTCCTGGTTGCAACGTTTTGAAATAACGCAATTTCCAGTGAAATTTCTGAAAGTGAAGGATGCTAAACGCAAGGTTGGGTTGAGTCTAGTCGAAGATTCAAACCAAGAGCAGAATCGATGAACTGTTTCAATAAGAATCGATGAGTTTTTTTATAAAGACCCAAGTCATATCACAGCGACTGTTTTATGGATAAAATCTGCGTTAACCTTTGTTTGAGACATAATGTCAATTGAGATTAATTCTGAAGGGAATGTAGTTCAAATTTGTTTGAAAAGGAGCACACGCAGAAGGGAATTTAGTGTTGAGTTAGAGCATACGCAGCCAGACTCTACGTTGAAATTGAGCGTAGAAATTTCAATGGAACGTTTAACATTTGAATGTATGGACCGGAAGGCACAGAGGCTACAAGTGATGGATGAACAACATTTAAAAGAGCGATGAAAACTGGCAAGGAAACCTTGATGAAGGCGCAACCAATCTTGAACAAGCTGAAGCGGACTGTAAGTGAAGGAGCGTAGAAATTATGCAAGGTAATAAACATTGTGGGCCAAGAGTTTTAATACATGTTTTTGGGTTTGGAGTTGGTATGAATCATTCATGAGATTTTGGAAGCGTTGAATTGTTATAACGGCTGTGGGATAACCATTATAGTGCTTGTGTTTAAAACCAGAGTCAAAGGGGTTCATATAATGGTTTTGACATTCAATATTAAATGAAATGATTAAGCCATGGTGGGGATTTTAATTACAATTAAAGTTTTCATGAAGTGGGAAGGCAAATGGTTTTATAACCATTATTTTATTTTGTAAAAGTAAAGCTTCCGCATGAGTTGAAATTGCCAGTGAGTGGATTTACCTGACATAGGAATTGGAATTGCCATTTTATATGCATGGCATTGGAGAGTGGTAAAGATTCTGGATATTGCAGGGTTTTCCCTGCATCAAGTGGTATCAGAGCTGGAATAGCTTGTTTGAAAATTAATTTTTCTATATGCATGTGTATTAAAGCAATGAGGAAAGTTTGAGGTTTCAAATCTGTTTAAAGTGATTGAAGATTTAATAAGCATACAGGTATAGTGATGAAGTTAAGGTGATCAGATTTAAATCTGATAGGACAGCAGGCAGTGCAGCAGAGCATTGGGAGAAATTGCATAAACAAGTGCAGTTGGATGTTGAACAAGCCTTGAAGGTGAGGTAATTTTGATTTTGTTTGAAGATATTGTTTGTAAAATGCAGATTGCCGGCAGGTGAGGAGCATCTCAGCAAGAAGATCACAGCTTTGAAAAGCAGTGATGAAGGAAGCCAATGAGGGTTTCTAAAGAGAAAAGAGATTGTGGCAGAACCTGGAGAAATTCCAACAGAGGTTGGATGCAAAGAACAGACTTGTTCTTGAAAGGGTGCGGAGGAGTGAAGCCTGAAGGAGCAGAGATGATGCTCAAGGAGTTATAGACCGAGGGCCGATACCTGCCAAAAGACCAAATCCAAGGGGAGGATTGGTGAGGTAAGTTGTGACAAGGAGGACTTGTCATTACAGAGGTTTCAGTGCAGGCCATGATGAGTGAGTGAAGACTCATAAAGGAAGAGATGACTACTGATAGTCATAGCAGAGATTGCAGAGGTTCTGAGAGAGGCCACAATAGAATAAAGATGAAGAAAGAGGATGCCAAGACAGATGGCATGCACAGGCAGTTAAAGCAGGAAAAGTATGAGAAAGAGGTAGCTGAGCTCAGGGAGCAGTTCAACAAATTGCAGATGACGATAGAGGAAAACCAGAGAGTTGGTTGGCTCATGAAGAAGAGAGTAAAGTGGCGCAAGCTACAGATGAAGAAAAAGCAGATGATACATGCTCAATAGAAAGAGAGATTACTCAGAATGATTGAGTATTTGGAGAAGGACTTGAATACTAAAAATTCAAGCCAGACCAAGAGGTCAAATGGCTTTACATCTGAAAAATTTTGTATGTCTGCAGGAAAAGCAATTGAAGAAGGACAAACTGCTGATGAGGAAAATGAGACAGCCAAATATTTTGTGAATGTCCATACATAGTTGGGGAAAGGTTTTGCTTTCCAACATATTGGAAGCAGAGGAGATTTAACTTATGATAATGGCCAGAAGCTGGAAATTGAGCAGTCAATTGGATAGCTCAAAGAGACTGGAGAAAATACCATTGAAAATTTTCTGAAGTGTATAAAGGACTTGGAACAGCAGGAAGATTTGATGACTGAATCATCAAATGAGACCGTGGGGTCTTATGATTTTAAAACTGACAAGTTATGTGTGAATGCAGGCATTGAAGAAGACAGTTCATGTGATAAAATTGTGGTGAGTGAAGCCAAAGGGTACCAAGTCACATATGATGACTATTATCTGTCAGAAGACGATCAGATTGAATTACAGCAACAAAAGGAATTCATAAATTCCTTGTTTTGTGAAAGAAATTGTTTCAATGAAGTTGTATTTGATGATGATCAATTTGTTATTAATGTTGATAATGACAAATTGTTTTTATTTGGCCAATTAAAAAGTGACGGACAGATAATTGAGTTTATTGCAGAAGTTGAGGATCAGAATTATGTTCTGATGACAGATGAAGAAATGGTGACAACAGAAAGCTTGGCTTGTGAAGGTAGTGAAGATTGCACAGAAAGTTTCTCAAAGGAGATGACAGGTTTATGGCATGAGTTAAGTGTTCTAGAGCAGAGACTAGAAGCACAGAGGATAAGTGTTCATAGTATAAAGACAGAGATGAATGGAAATGAAGAGGTTCATTTTTATGAATGGAGTGTAAAAACTCTGGTAAAACTGATAAATATATATTATTAATGATGAAAAGATGAGATAAGAGATGATTACAATGAGGGATCGCCTGGGCTTTAAATATAGCCTCAAGGTGTCCCTTGGTGAAGAGGCATGATCTTTGATCATGCCCTTTCAGTTAATAACCTAAGATAACTAATCTAACTAATAATTAATAAAATATTCATAACAATGAACCAGAGCACAGAGACATCCTTGAAGAGGATAATGCCGAGGAGAGACTAACTGATAGTCTCAAAAATGATTGGGATCAGCATACTGATGTGCTGATGACAGAGCAACAGATTGAAGTATTGCCAGAAGAAGAAGAGACACAAAGATTTTGTAACTTTGATGTTTGTTTATTGATTGCAGGTACTGATGGAAGGACTAAGGAATGTCTAGTCCAGGAGAAGAAAAGAAATGATGACAATGACTGGAAATTTAAATACCAGTCCAAAGAATTGCTGAAGGTAGAGGAAGAAGAGATTGTCATAAATGACAATCATGAAGAGTTTTTCTGTTGCAGAAAACAAGAGGGTAAGGATGATTGGGTGGCAGTAGGAGCTCGGCAAGCCAGAGCTCAGCAAGCTAAAGCAAGAAATCAGCAATCTGAAGAATTATTGGACAAGGAAATTGAACTAATCAGGAGAGTCATGATGAAAGTATCTCAGAGAAAGATATCAGCAAGGAAAAGAAATAGCAGCAGCAAAATGAAGACAGAAAGAGATTTTGAAAGTGCAGCCAGTAGAGCTAGGCAGCATAAGATATGGAAACCTGGAGAAAAGCAGCAAGCAACAACAGATAATGACTTGCAGAACAAAGTGTGGGATCGAGGCGGACAAAGATTTAAAACGCATGATCAGGAGATCATGATCATTTTCAACCTTGGGAATCTGATGCAGGAGCATTAGGCAAAAAGAAAATACATTGTATTTATTAAAACTTAGGGATTTTTTAAGTTTTTAAAAGAGCTAGATTTTTAAGGATGATTTCAGTGGGTTTTATGTATTTTTAATTAAATATTGTAAATAATTGAGAATATGAGAGAATTTGAGCAGTTGAGGATGTAAAGGGATGAGAGATTTTTCTAAATATTAATTTAGAAATTAGTTTCATTAATTATGGGTGAGAGAGGATCCTTAGGGATTCAAGAGTGATTTGAGGATTTTGTTGAGAAGTTGAAGGGATTGAACTTAAATTAGATCGTTTTAAAATTGTATAAATTATTCAGCCTCAAAGGCATTGAAAATAAGTGAGAGAGTGAGTAGAAAAATAGAGTAGAGAACAGGGCTTTTGCTTGTAAGTCTGCGGGCAATTGTAAAGGGCCAACGATTGAAAATCAGGCCAAAGAAGAAGCATGTTGATGTAAGTGTTGTTTATTAATGCAGAATTTAAATTTCTGAAGTTCATGTTCCATTATTGAGTTTGTGTAGAATTGATTGGGTAATTTAACATCAAAATGAATCGATTCTGATAGAGGGAGAATTCTATTTAAGACATTGGGTGAATCACGTGTTTATGGTATAAAAAGGGTTTTTGAATCCTTTTGGATTGTTGAGTTATATGGTTCTGTTTTAAATTGAATGCAATCGAATGTTTTACTGGGGCTGGACAAATACTTCACAGTTCTGTTAACAAATATATGAAGTCCAAGTAAATGTTGTTGTGAATTGGCATCGGATTTAGCAGATCTGTAGCATCAAGTAAAGCGGAGATAAACAAGATTGGAAGGTCGGTTTTGTGTTTAAACCCATTGTATAAGCGTTCTGGTTCGATTGGCAAGAATCAATGTGATTCTGGCTTTAAAAGTTACCAATGAAGAATCTGTGATGTTGCTGAAACACAATCTTCAGCATAGAGAGTAATTCATTTTGTTTGTTAATGTTGTTGAAACACAATCTTCAGCATAGAGAGCAATTCGTTTTGTTTATTAATAATGCTGAAACACAATCTTCAGTACAGAGGGAAGTATGTTTGAAAGGAAGCAATTTATTTTGCTTTCTGGAATAAATTTCTGCTTATGTATAGTTTTGATAGGTCGATGTAAATTGATCTATTTGCTGAGAAGCTAGGGCGGAATTGAAGAGGAATCGATTTATGTGTTAAATTCAACCAACAGGCAATCGATGATGTTGAAGTCCTGGTTGCAACGTTTTGAAATAACGCAATTTCCAGTGAAAGTTCTGAAAGTGAAGGATGCTAAACGCAAGGCTGGGTTGAGTCTGGTGGAAGATTCAAACCAAGAGCAGAATCGATGAACTGTTTCAATAAGAATCGATGAGTTTTTTTATAAAGGCCCAAGTCATATCACAGTGACTGTTTTATGGATAAAATCTGCGTTAACCTTTGTTTGTGACGTAATGTCAATTGAGATTAATTTTGAAGGGAACGTAGTTCAAATTTGTTTGAAAAGGAGCACACGTAGAAGGGAATTCAGTGTTGAGTTAGAGCATACGCAACCAGACTCTACGTTGAAATTGAGCGTAGAAATGTCAATGGAACGTTTGACATTTGAATGTATGGACCGGAAGGCACAGAGGCTACAAGTGATGGATGAACAACATTTAAAAGAGCGATGAAAAATAGCAAGGAAACCTTAATGAAGGCGCAACCAATCTTGAACAAGCTGAAGTGGACTGTAAGTGAAGGAGCGTAGAAATTATGCAAGGTAATAAACATTGTGGGCCAAGAGTTTTAATACATGTTTTTGGGTTCGGAGTTGGTATGAATCATTCATGAGATTTTGGAAGCGCTGAATTGTTATAACGGTTGTGGGATAACCATTATAGTGCTTGTGTTTAAAACCAGAGTCAAAGGGGTTCATATAATGGTTTTGACATTCAATATTAAATGAAATGATTAAGCCATGGTGGGGATTTTAATTACAATTAAAGTTTTCATGAAGTGGGAAGGCAAATGGTTTTATAACCATTGTTTTATTTTGTAAAAGTAAAGCTTCCGCATGAGTTGAAATTGCCAGTGAGTGGATTTACCTGACATAGGAATTGGAATTGCCATTTTATATGCATGGCATTGGAGAGTGGTAAAGATTCTGGGTATTGCAAGGTTTTCCCTGCATTAGACTTGCTTAAATCTTTGTTTGTGGTTCGTCAATCTTGGGCTAAATTTGTTCACTGACTGGTTATTTCGCCCTTGCCTCTGCTTCATCATCTTTTCATCTGACGACCAAGAATGGAAACACTTATGGCAGCAACTAGGTCCACATACTAGATGGGCCTCCTATCCCAAACGATGTGAGGTCTAATTGGGACCTTTCATCAGGGAGACCCCCTTGTTGTCGACAGTACAAATTTGTTTGTCAACAAATTGGCACTAGAAGAAGGGCCAGATGACAAGGTGAGCCCTTGGAGCCTGCAGTTAGTCTCATATCTGTAAATGGCTCGTCCCAAAATTGTTCTCCCAAGATGTTTATCGGATTTATCTGGTTCTCGATGCTCAATCCCTAATGAACCTCTATATCACTTGTCTCAGTTAAAATTTGATGGTGAGAATGGAACACCTTTCCGATTTCTTCGAGTTTTGAGTATTATGAAATTGCTGATGAGGAGCTGGCTTGTGTGCTCTTCTCCCTCACACTCGAAGGTCGCGTTAAGCAATGGTGCCGCACATTGCCAACAACTTCCATCCATTCGTTCGAGCAGCTCGCCAATGAATTTCAACACGCTTTTCACAGGTACGATTTTCAAAATGTATTAACAAGGTTAAATAAGATCAGAATGGAACCTCAAGAATCTCTAAAGGAGTTTTCTATTAGATTTGTTCATTCTTTTTTTGAGTTCCCTGAAAGAGATGTCGATTGGGCATATTTAATTGAACAATTTCAACAAGTGGTTTTCATTTCCCTATAACACCTTCAATCGGCAACGAAGCCCAATCCCAATGTTTGTTATGATAATTCTCAAGTTTCCAGTTGTCCGGACTGTGTCCCTAATATTTCCTTGTCTGTTATGATAATCCTCAAGTTGCCAGTTGTTCGGACTGTGTCCCTAATATTTCCTTGTATATCTCCCCGAGTTTGGAACACATTCAGGTCTCCAAGAAGAATATTGCTATTTGTGGCATTCCTTTTCCTCCTCTTGAATTTCCCCCTAATGGAGTTTTGGTTGCAAAAGCTTTGAGTGATGATAGACGCGTATAGGAAAAAGAAACATGTTGTATCACCTCTGAAGCTTTCATGCACCCTGTCAAATTAGAACTTGAAAACCATATTGGCCTAACATCTCTCCCTATTGATGAAACCAATCTTGAGTCAACTGAACATTTGCCTGGGTACAGTTCTAAATCTCATTCACATACTGATAATGAATTGGGCCTTATCCCGAATAAAGTTGACTTCCCTACAAAATCATTGGACAGTGATGTGCACGCAGGATCATTGGCCTCTCTGGATAACACTGATGTGCGAGATGAAGGTCCTTGTACGATTGATACCGCCACATCTGAATCATTTCATCCATTATTCCCTGATTCATTTCTTGAGTCTGCCACACCAGTAATCTCTTCAAATCATTCAAAACTATCTTATACTAGTGTTGACGACAATCACAAACGCACGGGTGGTGTTTCAAAATTACATTACAAAATTGATGAATCTCTTATGTCTGATCTTTTTCATCCACAATCTTTAAACAACCAAAGGAGTGACTGCCTGTCTCGACAACCTTAAGATGTTTATGTTGCTGATTCATCCCGATTGTTAACCCTAGAGGAGTCTAATATACCAAATGCCCAACCTGATCAAATTGATGGTTCCAATGATCGTTACTTATTTGAAAACATATTCACACACGCCTCTGGGGACTGTCATTCGTATCTATTTGTCGACCCTATGAAGCCACTGAAATTCGATGATCCACTTTGTGATGATTCAGGGACCCATCAGGAAATCAAAGCAATTAGTATTCTACTGACGGTTATCTCAGGTTCTCATGATCCTGATGAGACCCCTGAAACAAGTCAAACTAGGGTTTCTTGAATTAGGGTTTCTGAAATTACGATTCCCACGTACCACACTCCTCTTAGCATAATCGTGTCGGATGTCAAATCATCTGGGCAAGCCTTCGATTTGAGTGATGTTTCTCTGAGCACATATTTTTGTCCCCTAATAGCTGATATGCAACAACCAATATACCCTAATTTATTCACTGGAAGGAAAACACCAGCCATTGTCTCTGATCTTTTTGGTTGTTGCCCAACCAGTACGAGTTGCATTCAGGTACAAGAGTGTGATGTTTTGCAAGCGTCTCTATGGCCTGAAAATCTCCCGATCAATTCATCTCATCCTGGGAAATCTAAAGAATTTGATATGTTGGATTGTCAATCTGTCAGTTCGCAAACATTTGACCAAATTAATAATAAGCCCACTGACGGTTGTCCAATCACCACAAATAATGATCACATCCATTCGCCAGTTGATCTCACGAAACCATCGAATTTTGAAAGCCCCCTGTTGGAATGTCCAGAGTTTGTCCAGGACGGTGAGGTACTTCAGCCTTCCCTGATGGTTACTTCAGATCCTCATGTCCCCGACAAAACCCAGGGACAAATTCAAACTAAGGTTTCCAAAATTAGGGTTTCTGCACTTGGATTCACAAGCACCTCAAATTCTCCTGGTGGATGCTTATTTTTCCCATTCCATCAGATTGATCATCCTCACACATCATGATGAGATTCTCGGCTAGCTTGACGGATCTTATCTAATGAATATATCTGTAAGAAGGCAATGTTTTACCTCGCTTCCATTGGATTTAGGGTTGTGCATGCATGGATGTGTGTCATTTACAGATAATTTTATGTTTCAAGTACATATTCCTGTTTATCAGGATGAAAGTGAAATTCAGCTTGAACAATCCATTTTGGCATGTTCTCTGGTAAGTAGCCATGACCTTCTTGTTGTCGCACATGCTTTTTAGGTAAGTCTGGTTGTCGAAGCACAATTTTGGATATTGGTTTTGATTTCGAACATTGTTGCTCTTGTAGGACGAGAACTAATGCAGTGGCTGCACTGGAAATCTGATTTCACATAACCCGACCACCCCTCTGATTAAATTAAGGTTTTAGGTTTAGGCTAGCTAGGATCTGTTAATAAAATTTTGTTGGTTCAAGTTGTTAATTAGGTTTTACTTGCTAGGGTTTGCTTTATGGTCTAAAATTATGTTTGTTGTCTTTTCCTACAGTTAGTAGCTTTATGCATTATATTTTTTCATTTATTTTGCACTCATGCTCTTTTAGTTTGCTTATTGCTGCATAATATTCACATAATCACTGCATGTGTGTTTCCTTGTTTTCTTCACCCGCAACTAGTTGATCTTCCTTGGATGACATTTCATTACGTCATAAGCCTCGTCTATTGCATCACATTGTACACTTGCCTCGCATCATATGCATTGGTTGTTGACCTAGCTCTGAGAGTTTTTGTATATTGCATACCACTGCGTGAGCCCTCATTGAACCTAAAGCCTTCAAACCCTCAGTGCCCCGACTAGCCTTCTTATTCCTCCTTGCACATGTTTAAAGCCGAATGGATTGCTTTCACCCCTTTGCACGCACTGAAACCCTAATTGTCTTTCTTGCTCCCCTTGTCATAATTGTTGAAACCCTAACCCTATTTTTGTGTGAAGTTGTGGTGGTTGCCCCAAAAAGCATCTTCTCTCAGAACAGGTCATCAAAGTCACGTTCCCTGCATTATTCCTACGAGTCTAATTCATTAGCCAGGAAGATACGAGCTGGTTTCTTGAGGGGAACCCTAATCAGTTTGAATGGCCTATATCTGCAACCTGTTTCTTTTGCCTCAACATAATCTTGAATATCTTAATGATTTGTTTTTCATATTTCACCTGTGGGTAGGAGATAGGATGCGAAGGCTTGGCATGAGAGCAAACCCAAATTAGAATATATTTCAGTTTCTGTCAAATAAGAAACAACCTCTCTTGCCCGTAAAATAAGTCGGGATCCCGCATCCGTCCATGCAAATATGTTGTGTAACCAGCTCCAAAAATAGAAGAAAAGAGATATCAACGCCTTAGAAATAAGCCACTTCGAGGGGGCAACCTCCAATACATTACATAAATGAACAATTCTTGGATGATACAATTTACAAAACCTCCTTTCTATATATAGGAGTCCATGGGGCCATCATGTAATCCTAGTGGGCCACAATGTAATCCTAGCCGACCTAACAATAATAATTTAAGGGCACAATAATAACAAAATGGGGGTTACAAGGGTACAATAATAACAATAAGGGAGTTACACTAACAACAATAAGGGGCTATACTAGTAATATAGGGACCTGACATGCCCTCTCCTTCACAAAAGTGTTGTCCTCAACGCTTGAGTAGCTCTGGGTGCTTCTGTATAAAATTCTCATCCTCCCATGTAGAATCTTCAGTGGGTAAGTTCTTCCACTTGATGAGATACTCTGAAATTGATCGATTCCGTAGTTGTCGAGGTCTTGTTTCCGTGACCGCTTCATGTTCCAATATGACTTTTCCTTCATCAAGTTCTGGCAATATTGTTTGAACTTGAATATTTTCACCTATAACCTTCTTTAAGCATGAAACATGGAAAACTGGATGTACTCGCGAAGAAGCAGGAAGCTCCAATTTGTATGCCATAATACCAATCTTTTGCAGCACCTTGTAAGGACCATAGTACTTTGGCGATAATTTATTATCCTTCTTAGCTTGCTTGAGGGACATTTGTTTGTATGGTTGTAGTCGTAAAAATACTCAATCTCCTACATCAAAACTTCTCTCGCTGTGATGTTGATCTGCCTGTTGTTTCATTCGATTTTGTGCCAAATTCAGGTTATCCTTTAAGAGTTGGAGAACTTCTTGCTGATGATCGATGTGATCTTCCACTGCTTGAACCTTCGGATTTTCCCTTATAGATGATGTGATGGATGGTGGATGATATCCATAAAGTGCCATAAATGGGGTCATTTTTGCTGCAGTATGGAAGGAAGTGTTATACCACCATTCAGCGAGAGGTAACCACTTGACCCATTGTGTTTGTTTATCATATACAAAACAACGAAGATATCCTTCCAAACATTTATTTACTATCTCAGTTTGACCATCAGATTATAAGATGAGCTATGAGGTAATTGAGTACCCAAACAAGAAAATAACTTCGTCCAAAAATTTCCAGTAAAAATGGGATCTCTGTCACTCACAATGACCCTTGGGCTTCCATGTAGCTTTTGAATTCTGTCCATAAATGTAGTAGCAACTGTACTTGCTTTAAATGGATGAGATAATGCACAAAGTGTGCATACTTGGTAAGTCTATCAACTACCACCATGATGACACTCTTTCCTTCGGACTTAGGTAAACCTGTGATAAAATCCATTGAAATCTCCTCCCAACGTTGACTTGGAATGGATAAAGGTTGTAGAAGTCCCGGAGTCTTAATTGTTTCCACTTTATTCTGCTGGCAAACCAAACATTCCGCCACAAACTTTTGAATATCAGATTTAAGGCCATCCCAAAAAAATTCTTTCTTCACCATGTGGTAAGTTTTTAAAAATCCTGAGTGTCCTCCTAAAGGAGAAGTGTGCAATTCCAGAAGAATATTTTGTTTTAGTTGGGAATTCTTGCAAAGATATAAGCGATCTTTGTACCATAAGGAATCATTTTTCCAACTAAATGTATCAGATGTACTAGGATCTTCTTGCAACTTTTGAATGAGTGTCCATACATCTTTGTCCTTCTTCCATTCATCTCTTGCTTCAGTTATCCAATCTGGTTGGATAATAGAAATGGCACAAAGCAATGCTTCCACCTCTTCATTCTTTCTTGAGAGTGCATCTGCAACAACATTCAGCTTTCCTTTTTTGTAGATTATTTCAAAGTCTTAACCCAACATCTTTGTGACCCATTTTTGCTGTTCTTCTGACGATAGTCTTTGTTCCAAAAAGTGTTTAAGACTATCATGATCAGTTTTTACCTTGAAGTGTCTTTCCATTAGGTAAGTTCGCCATTTCTTTAGTGCATGTAGTATTGCTAACATTTCCTTCTCATAAATAGGTTTCTGTAAATACTTTCCTTTGATTGGACGACTTTCAAAAGCAATGGGTCTTCCTTCCTGCATTAAAACCGCACCAATTCCATTTCCAGAGGCATCACATTCCACAATAAAGGTTTTTGTGAAGTCTGGCGTAGCTAAGACTGGTGCTAGGCACATTGCCTCTTTAAAATGTTCAAAGGCCTTAGTTGCTTCAGGAGTCCATGAAAATGCATCTTTCTTCAATAATGTTGTTAGAGGTGCTGCTATTCTCCCATAATTCTTAACAAACTTGCGATAATACCCTGTTAACCCGAGAAATCCTCGCAACTGCTTTATGGTTGTAGGGACTTTCCATTCCTTAATGGCTCTAATTTTGTTAGGGTCTACTTTAACACCCTCGTGAGATACAATATGACCCAAATATTCCACCTCTTGTACTCCAAAGAAACATTTGGATTTTTTTGCATATAATTGTTTCTCCTGCAATAGTTTGAGCACCCTGTCAACATGTGCAACATGATCCTTCCAAGACCTGCTGTAGATTAGTATATCATCAAAAAATACTAGCACAAATTTTCTAAGGAAGGGTTTGAAAATGGAATTCATCAACCCTTGAAATGTAGAAGGTGCATTGGTAAGGCCAAAAGGCATGACAAAAATTCATAATGACCCTCATGAGTTCGAAATGTTGTTTTTGGAATATCTTCAGTCTTCATTCTAATTTGATGATATCCTGAATGAAGATCCAACTTGGTAAAATAAATTGCTCCATGTAATTCATCAATAATTCATCAATCACAGGAATGGGAAATTTGTCTTTAATGGTGAGCTTATTGAGCTCCCTATAATCTAGACACATTCACCATGATCCATCCTTCTTGTGTACCAATACCACAGGAGCAGAGAAAGAACTTTGACTAGGTTGAATTATACCCGCCTCTAACATTTCTGCAATCATACGTTCAATTTCGCTCTTTTGGAAGTAAGGATATCTATAAGGCCTGATGTTTGGAGGAACACTTCCTGGAATCAAATGAATAGCATGATCATGATCACGAATAGGTGGGAGTCTTTTGGGAGTTTCAAACACCTTGGAATGATTTTCCAAGACTTGTTGGAGATCTGCAGAAATAGATGATTTTGATGTTGGAACTTCTAGTGAGCAGAATTGTGCAATTACGCCTCGCTGTTCTTTCTTTAGAAGCTTTGTCATGACATTAGAGCTTATTATCCTTCCTGGCTTCCCCGCAATACCCCGTAATTCGACTTCCTTTCCTTCTGAAAAAAATTTCAAGAAGAGTTCTTGAAAATTAAAAGCTACCGTCCCCAAAGATTGTAACCATTGTACTCCTAGTACAACATCAGCACCTCCCATAGGAATGGAAAGCATTGGACTAGTCAATACATATTCCCCATGGTTAGCTTGATATTATGGCATTTTCCAGAGCAATTTATAGTTCCTCCATTTGCAACCATCACTTGACATTCTGGTGTTGGGTATAGGAAACAATTTAATTCCTTGGCTACCTTACAATGAATAAAATTATGGGTGCTACCTTAATCAATCAACACTATTACCTTTTTCTTCTTGATATGTCCTTCTATCTTGAGAGTTTGAGGAGTGGTAATTCCTGCCAGTGCATTGCACGATATGGTCGGATTCATTTCTTCCTCTTCTAGGGCTGGTTCCTGGTGTATATCCTCTTCTTGTTCATTTTCTTCTTCCTCTTCACAATCTATGTAAAATAATTTCGTCTCAGCACACTTATGACCTTTAGTGTATTTGCTATCACAACTGTAGCAAAGCCCTTTTGCTCTTTTTTCTTCCAATTGTTGTGGTGTCAACCTTGTAGGTTGTGGAAATCTAGGCGTAGCAACACTTCCTTCTTTATAGAATTGAGTTGTAGGCTTCCTTGTCGCCATAATTTTACATTCAACTTTTCTTGCCAACCTGAATGCCTTCTCCAATGAATCAGGTTCCAAAACGCGAACTTCATGTTGGATGTTATCCTTTAAAGTGCATATGAAGAGATCAATCCTGTGTTCCTCTGGAATATCAGTTACCCTTATATTCAATTTTTGGAAGTCCTCAATGTGCTGCCCCACTAAACCCTTTTGTTTGAGATTTATCAATTGGCTAAGAAGGTGTTGCTCTTTGTATCCTCATAATGTGCTATCATTTCCTCCGTAAAAATTGACCAAGTGACAATTTTTTTACGGGAGCAAAGCCATCGATACCATACAAATGTATTTTGTTCTAAATGTAAAGTTTCAATGCTTACCTTTTGTGTGTTTTGCACGTTATGGAGATCAAAATATTGCTCCATCTGTAGTATCCATGTTACAGGATCCTTTCCATCAAACTTCCTCATATCCATCTTTGGAATATGGTGGTTCTTCCCGCCAACATTAGAGTTTATGAAATCATGATTAACATTTATTTTGTTCTCATCATGAGGTTCTTCTACTATCTTTTCACCATTAGGAAATGATTCTTGTATCAACTTTGTCAAACCTTCCATGTCTGCTTTTAGAACATTCTTCATGTTTTCCATTTTCTCATCGATCTTAGCTTCCATGTCATCCATCTTAGATTCCATGCCAGTCTCCATGCCATCTATCTTAGATTCCATGCCATCTATCTTAGATTCCACGTCTTTTTTCAAACCATCCATCTTAGTTTCCACGCCTTTCTTCAAAATTTACATGTCATTTTTTGTTGCTCTTTGCGAGAGCGAAATTTGTTGCACTTGCTCTTGTAATTTTGATATGTCATGTTGCCATTCTTCGTCTTCATGAGTCATAGTATAGCTTTACAAAGGCTTAATGGGTGTTGAATTCTTTTTAGGGGCCATTTTATAATCCAATACTGATATCTATTCTACAATATGCCCTTGCAATCAATTCAACTTGATTCTTCAAACAAGACTTATGCAATTCGGAAAAACATTACACACCTTTTACTTGCTTTTGAGGAGCTTGATATTGAAATTGGATTATCTCTGTGATTGCGGCTCTTCAATATCTGAAATTCAGCACTGAAGTCACCCTCTAAATTCTCTTTTGAATGCCACAGGTCTGACTTGATTTGGATTCTCCAAGACAAAGTTATGTCCAATCTCCCACAATGACCTAATTATGGACTGGTTCAGTATAGCGAACTTGTACGGCTTGCCACGTGTCACTTTTTCGTCCTTCGCCTCTGAAATTGATAGCCAAGAAACTACAGTCTGTGTACTTGCGACCAATTTTTACGACACTCCAATCCAATGCTCAAAGAGAGAGTTATTGATTTCCCACGATCACCTCTTTGAGATGGAATTCGGGAGCCTGAAAAAGCACTACCTTCCACAGATCATATCTCCGAAAATATTGCGAACCAAGCTCTGAAATGTTTTGACAAGTTTCCTTAGGATTTCAGCTTCGCACCATAAAAATTTCAGATTCTGAACCTCAGTAGAAAAAAATTTATAGCGCAAATTCCACAATGACCTGTTTAGGAGCTTGACAAAAGACCTAACTTTCACAGATCATATCTCCAAAAATATTGCGAACCAAGATTTGAAATTTTTAGACAATATTCCTCAGGATTTCGGCTTCGCACCCTAAAAATTTCAGCTTTTGAAACTTCGTAGAAAAAAAGTTATAGCGAAAATGCCATGATGACCTGTTTGGAGCAGCGAAACCCTAGAATCCAAAGCTCTGATACCAAATGTTGTGTAAACAACTCCAAAAATAGAAGAAAAGAGATATCAACGCCTTAGAAATAAGCCACTTCGAGGGGGCAACCTCCAATACATTACATAAATGAACAATTCTTGGATGATACAATTTACAAAACCTCCTTTCTATATATAGGAGTGCATGGGGCCATCATGTAATCCTAGTGGGCCACAATGTAATCCTAGCCGACCTAACAATAATAATTTAAGGGCACAATAATAACAAAATGGGGGTTACAAGGGTACAATAATAACAATAAAGGGGGTTAAACTAACAACAATAAGGGACTATACTAGCAATATATGGACCTAACAAAATAGGTGCTACAAGCACATGAAACAAATAAGGGTAAAGGATTGAGAAAGGCTTCTTGCGTAGAGAGGTAACACAACGAATTCGTCGGGGTACTGACCAGGCTCGTTGGCAGTGGAGCAACGTTTGTGATTTCTTGAGGTGACTACACCGGGGTACTATCAAGGCCTGTTGGCAATGGAGCAACACCAGAAACTTATTTTAAAATTATGAATATAATAAGCCTGCTTTTTTGCTCTCTACATCATTATCAAACTACGGACATGCGTGAACTTCTGCTTGGATGTTCTCTGGCACAGGGATTGGGCATATATGTAAAGGTCAAAGTAATACGAAAGGTACCCACAGTACTTCTTCAATATTCCCTTGCACCACTATCCATACTCAGATTATTGTGGGGAGGTTGACAAAGATGCTGGACTCTGCCAGTGTTTCGCCAATTATTGTAGCTGCTACAACACCACCCAAAATTTTGGGTTTATTCAAAATTTCGGGTACCCCTTTGCTCCCTCAACCATTAGGGTTTCGACCCAGCCTTTATTCAGTGACACCCTCGTGACCTATTCCTACCAAACCCTGTCACCGCACCCACTTGCCTCGATGTCTCATCAATACACTAGGGCTTGGGGGTTTGCTACTTCAAAGAGCATTGAAAGTCCCTCCATGGATTCAAAGGTAGGTTTCCCCTACATTGTTATGGTAGCAGCCTCAGACGTGCTTGATCTATTTCCAACCCTCACAAACCTTCTCACCATCATGACAAGGTACTTGTGTTGTAATCATGTCATGTGGGGAGGTATCTTGTGCAACGACCGAGATCATGCATGTACTTGAGTGGAAGTTTGCGTGCCCGTTAAATGCATAACGTATGCCCATTAGAAGCACATTCACCATGGATTTTTTGCATTCTATTTGGGTTCTCCATCGAGCTTGTGGTCACATGTTAATTGTTTTAAATCTAAGGACATCATTCGCTAATAGTAACCATGTACTAATTGATATTATAATAGGTCACGCAAGTCGAGCCCGTGAAAGATATAATCGACAATATCACCACACCACCCCATTGAAAGAAAGAAATTGAAGTTAAACTTACAAAAGCTCAATTGCGGAACATGACACATTCATCTCCGTTATATGTAGGGATGAGAACAACAGCTACATCTGAGACCTTGGCAAGGCAGACGACAAGAGTAAGAGTAATTCGAGCTTGAATATAAAGGGTGGGAAATATGTGGCACCTATAGCAAGGAACAAAAGGTGTGCTAATGGGGGAGACTTTTGATCATGGGTAAGCCACATCTTTTCATATGTATGGCCTTATTCCTAAGGAGCTACTCGTAGAGGGCAATTACTTGTTCGATGTTGAATCATATTTCAAACCAAAGGGGTGATCTCATTCTGCACGCATACAAAAGCCATAGTTAAAGGGAAAAGGAGGGATTTTAATGGCTACGCGTTTTGGAATGTTTTAAAGGCCATGAGCCAACATGCGCATAAAGCTAGTGCCATAAAATGCGTACCTTATTGAGCAACCAAGGAGCCATATTTCGTGAAGTCTGGAAGGTTGTTGCATGACACAGGCACATATGTGTCAAGGGACCTTATTAATTGGGAGGCATTATGGTCAAAGGTAATTTGTATGCTAAACGACATTGAGCTCCCCACTACGTACGCCTGGGAAGTTCCTAGAAGAATTATATATGAGACATTCATGGCATCTTAGTGTATTGTGACTCTTGGCCACGCAAAGGAGAGAACGCGCTGCCCAATGAAGACCATTTGCAGCCAGCCCAAGAGGAGGAATGCGATTGGATCTAATAGTCGCATAGTCGCATATGCTGAAAGAGTGACGTGGAATGCGGCTTGTGGAGGTTGCGACTCAACGACCTCGTTGAGTCGCATTGCGGAGACTACATCCACGCGACTACATCCATGCGATGTGTTTTTTAAACATCTGGCCAATTCATGAGACTGGAGTGGAAATACATTCAACCTATAAGCTATCGCTGTTGTTTGGAAATACCATAAGGTTCAACCTCTGAATGAGACATCGACTACTTGTGGGAACCATACCTGAAATCGTGCATGACATCGGCATGCATGCGAGAACCACATTTGGCGAAGGCACAGCAGTAGGTGCCCCTGTGTTTCGAAGAATCTAAGAGAACACGACATATTAGCCTCAGACACAAACTCACAGAGGGCATCCATCAATCACAACGCTAAAGAAATGCCGAGTATATTTCCAATGCTAGCTCGTATCTCAAGTTTCTTTGAACACGTTTTTTCATTGCTGATTTGTCTGTTTTGGCCTGGCGAAATCGAAATATGTTTGCAGGTGCTCTTGGCTCGCAGATTTAGCATTGACATTCAAGGCTACTCTGAGCAGTCGCACTTTCCCATGAAGTCTCTGCTGAAAGTCGCACAGTCATGGGTGGTACCACGACCATGATTATTGAAGGATGCACGCATGGTCGCATAAAATCACTCCCATCTCACCTAGTCGCAACATGCGCCATCAGTCAGTAGATGCGACCCAACCTCGGTGCGACTACGTGACCTCTCCCAGGTCAAAAGGTCGCAAACAATTGCGCCCAAGAGAAACCACAACTTGTTCGACTCTCTGCCCAAGATTGCGACGTCCACCCAAGATTGTGACCTCACAAAAATTCAACACCCATACACATCAAATGGTCAGTCACACTCTCAAGCATTCAGACTACACAGGGTGGGCAATGCTCTCAGATTACAGTAGGTGGTAGGTGCCTTGAGGGACATTATCATCAGATGCGAAGTTGTATGGAGATAGAGAACATCGATCATTGAGCTTGCTTGACAACATATGGTCGAGGTGCCATAAGAATAAGAAAAGGACCCACCTTTGCGTGCAGTGGAGCAAACACAAGGGATGCACCAGGGAAATGTGCGCACATACGCATATTGGCTATGTCAAGGATGCAATAACACATCACATTTAAAGCCATGCAAAGAATATGTTATCGCTCTAATAATTCTCCAAGTTGTGAGATTTTAATTTATAGTTTAAAGAACATTAGAGGTAACCACAAACCTATTTTTAAACTCTAGGATCTAGCCTTCCTAGGGTTCAGAGAGGGCTCTCTCTATAATTTAACTTTGTTTCTATATTTGATTTTAGGCTAGTTATAAGGACAATTTGGTTTGGTTGGTGGAAAAAATCACTTAAAGAGATGGATAGTAATAGATCTGGTTTTCCATTGGTAAAAATGAGTCAATGTGTCAAGCAGACAGCTCAAGATCAAGATCAAAAGACAAATATTTTCAGGGCAAGATAGACAAGTCACTAAAGATCTTTGAAGGCTGATTGGTGAAGTGGATTTATCGGGATAAAGAGCAGTTAATAATTCTTTGATCCGGATAAGAGGAGAAGATAGGGGTTATTTGAAAGAGGGAGCAATTAAGGGTTCCCTGCTTTGGAAATCAGCAAAAAACATAGAAATGATAAATAGTTCAAGATAGAGTGCTTTTAACAAATTGTGTAATAATATTCTTGATTTAACATTCAAATTTAGAACACATTCACGAAAAGATAAACAATGATGGTAGAAAGTACTTCACTAAAATGGCTCATCACATGAATCCTGATATATGATGCTTTCTGATTTTGATCTAGTCTGCTATTTGAACTTGCTACAGGAAATCCTTCAGGTACAACAAAAATGACTATAGAAATCTTCAGCGATTTATTCCACAATAATACTTCAAAGAGTGAAGTATTTATACCAAAAGTGTTACAAAATATCCTAGAATACTCATAGGATTTTTATAAGGAAAATAAAATATCTTTTGCAAAAATAGTGACAACTACTTAACAACTTGCAAACTGTCCTATTTATTCAAATAAAATAGAAAGGTTGTTTTGAATTGGGTGCAACTGGCTATTGTGTTGTCTTCAATGCTGGAAAATATCTTTTAAATCTGTTTTGAAACTCTATCTCTTCATCTGACACACTTTCACTGATACACTTTAACATCTAATACTCTTTAATTTGCTATTTTGACTAGTTTACTGTTGTAAATTCTGTTTTTACTGAGTAAAAACAACAATCTGTTTTTCTTCCTCTTTCACTGTAAAACTGTCTTTTACAACAAATTCGTAAGCTTCTGCCAAAATTATTCATCAGGTAACTTGATCTTTGTAAGTTTTTTGTAGTTTTCATCAGCCTCTGTTTATCTGACAAATGTTGGTTTGAACACAAAGAAATGTTTTATTTCATGTTGCAAATAAAACAAATCTTCAATTCTTTTGTGCAAGACTTTTCTTGTAGGTACTCATTGCCAATCTTCCTTGTTTACTTGTTCTTTGGAAAAATCTCTAATCTTCTTGTTGTAATCCTTTTGCTTCATTAATTTGTCATTTAAAACAAGAATATTTGGCAAGCCTTTTTTCCTCAATGTATCAAACTTTACCATATTAAATCTAGTTATGGCCAAATGCATGTTTTGGCAGTTCTCTTCAAGCTACTTCATCAAAATTTTCTTTGTAATTACCTTTCTCACTTCAAGAATTGTTTCAGTTCTATTAGTGATGCCTATTTCATCCAATTCTTGTTTGTTTTTGGTGTTGAGAAATTTGATTATTTCTAGGGCCTCTTCAGGTTTGGCACCTAGTTCTTCCTTTGTTTTCACAATTTCTTCTTTTGCTACTTTAAGCAAATATTTTTGTTCATAAATTACCTGAATGGAAGGCCAAGTATCATTGATTGACTCAATGATCTTGGACCACAACTGATTCTTTATGAAAGCCATTAGTTCTTTTAAAGTCAACTCTGCTTCAACTTTCTTCAACAGGTCACTTGCCCTTTTGGCTTTCTGTTCCTCATTTTTAGCATTAATTTGAGCTAATTTCTTGGCATCTTCCAAGTTTTTGATTTGTTCTTTCAACCTATTGATTTCATTATTCTGTATAGACATCTCTTCCATAACTTTAATGAGTTTTCTTGCCTCATCTGTTTGTTGCGTTGCTGATGTAGATGATTCAGTAGCAGAAGTAGTAGAATATGTCACTGCCACAGCTGTAGCCAATGGTACTTTTGGTGCCAATTATTTTGCTAAGGTTGAAGGAACTGTTGTAGTTACCATAGGGATAATTGTAGGAGGGACACTCTAAGTTCTAGCTGTTTCTTTCTCTTGGACAAGCTTGTCCATTTCTATCTCCATGTCTTTAATATATGCTGTCATTTGTAGTATTAGATTCATCATCTCACCTTTCTGTTTTGTGTCTTGCAGAATCTCTTTAGTCTGTGGATGCTCTGTTGGAGGAAGCTTCAATTGTTTTCTAAGTGCCGTTATGTCAACATTTTTCTTCTTTATCATCTCTTTTGCAACTTTTACATTTTCAGGGTCATACCCTACTTCAAATTACCAGTTCTTCTAAGGACTTGATTCTAGTGTCAAGGACTTGATTCTAGTGTCTTTAGCCATAGAAGAGGCCTTTTCACTCCTAATCTGATCTGTCAAATTGGCTATGGTATCCTGAAGCTTCTAGGCACTCATTGCCTTTGTAGTCATAGTAGAATAAAGCATTTCAGAGTTCTGTTTATGAAACTCAATTTTATCTAAAGGATGAGTGCTATCTACTGGTATTTCTAAGTCAACTTTCTTATAATCTGCTGTTTTTTGAGGTGCTTTGACTGTAGGTTGAAAAATTGACATTATCAACTTCTTATTTGTATAGTCAAAGGTTGAGAGAAGCCTGTTTTGATTGCTTAGAGTTTGCTTCAAATACTGTGAATAAATTTCATTCTTTATCTCTTCATTCTTGGCCTTGATCTATTTATATTTCTCTTTGGTATCCAAATCTATATTCTCTGCTTGCTGTGATGAGGATGCCTCCATGATTTGCTGCTTTTCAATCATCTGAGTGTCTAAAGTATAATTTTATTGCTCATTCACAATAACTGTAGCAGCATCTGTTTTTTTCTCTGTTTTTTCTTCATTTAGCACCTCAATTGTTTCTTTTTCCTTATTTACTGGATTGAGCTTGGGTTTCTTCTTATATATGAGCTTGAATCTGGTCTTTGTTGTTGTTTCAGATGTATAAGTGCCTTTTTCTCTGACTCTTTTGGTAGTTTTTTCCTCTTGATTCACAGTTTTCAAGGTGTGACTAGTATCACCCTGTTTAACTGTTTCCATCAAGGTATTTTCCAGCCACTCTATTTGATTAGAAAATTGTTCAATCTCAAGCCTTTTATCATGGATATAAGGGGTTAATTTGCATTTTACCCTCATTTTACTTAGTATTCCATGGGGATCATAATTCCATAAGAAGATTTATTCAAATTTATATTCCAGCAACTATTTTTTTTCCTCTATTTTCGCATCCCTGTGATTGCAAATGAAAGGTCTTACTTGGTTCTTCAGCTTGAATTGAGTCTTCTTTTTGGAAGCCAAGAAGTTTATAGAGTTATAATTTAGAATTTGTCTTATGTACTCTAATGCAAACACTCTCATTAGAAATTATTTTGGAAATTTATAGGGCAGAAGGTTAGACCCATAGACTCTAATATTTGTATGATTTTGGTAAAGGTAGCAATCTCCAGTTCTTCTTTGTTCTGACAACTGTAACACTTTCTTTATCTCATTATTAATCCTTGGTTGTACACTGTTTGTAAGCATGTTTCTCAATGGATGAACAAAACAATCTATGAAATCCACATAAATGAATTCTGTTGATTCTTTTCTGATTAGTGAGGTCCAGAAGATGACTGATAACGGATTCCCTTCTACATCCAATTTCTAAATATTTATTGGGAGTTTGTCTGCTTGGAAGTAAAGAAACATGTGAAAGAAGAAGGATGAATATTTGAAAACTCCTTCAGTGGGAAATTTCACAAGTTGATCATGGATACTATCAACTATGTATTCAACATAATTGTAAATGACAGAAAGAGGTTGACCGGGTACAAAGGTAGATAGAAAACCAAGAATTGACTCATCAGTATGCTCATCAGTAAAATAACCTAGGATGAAGGATAACATAGAAATGACATGCCTTGACCCTTCAGGAAACTTTGAAGTAGAATAGGGAGGGTTTATCTTTGGGATTTCAACATATGCAGGCATGAATGTTTGGAAGATCTGAAACCTTTTAGGAAAGTCTAGATTAATGTAAAGTTTTTTGAGTGCTTCTATGGATAAGGGAACTACAATGGGATCTGGTTTCAGCTGAAGCATTAGGTTTATAGACTCTGCAGTAATAGTGAACAATACTTCTTTATTAGCATCAATCATAGCTCTTTGTTCAAGGGAATAATAGGTTTGACATAGCCTAATGACTTCTGGACACTAATGAGTATGTCGAACTACATACTTAGGTAAATTGGACTCCCAAATCTGTACTTCATCTCCCTGATCTAAGGATTTTTCTAGACTCCAGCAGTGGAGGTCTAAAAGATTGAATTCTATCACTGGGTCAATTATTTTGTAATCAACATCAGCTAGGGGTGTATGCTCAATATCTACAACAGGAGGTTGTAATGGGTTGACAACAATGGTACTTTTAGAGGCCATTACTGGGTTTGATTTCGACAAATTTGGCCTTATGAATGTAAAAAAATATGTTTTTAGGCATTTTATACTCTTCTGTAAGCTTAATGATGCAGGAACATCAAGCTAAATTTTCATTATTTATTTGTGTGATTTAGGGGGTGAGGTTTTATTTATTTATTTTATAAATTATGTACATTTTAAAAATAATTTGAGAGAAAATGTGAGTGTGAGGATTATTGTAAATATTATTTCAATAAATTGAGGATATGAGTGGAGTTGAGTTAGGTAGATAATTTAGGGATCAGGAATTCCTTCAATGGAACTCGTTGAGTCAAATAAGGGATAAATCTATTTTAGATTTTGGTTGAAATTTGTGTGGAGGAAATCATGGATTGGAGTTAATTCATAATTGGGTATAAATATGAAGCTTGTGTGAGAGAGTGAGGAATACAGACATAGATAGAGAGAAACAGTGTGAGAGTTTTTGAAAAGGCCAAGAGCCAAGAAGCCCACAAATGTAATATTCGAGCAATTGGTTTGAATCTGAATTTCGTGTGTTATTATATACCAGTATTTTTTGTTTGTGTGGGATCTCTCTTCTTTGTATATGTTTTGCGCTGAATTGAATGTGGTTTTTAATGACGAATTTGATGAGGTTTCCTTGTTAAGGAAACACACACTCTATTATGCGCAAGGATCTATTTGTTTGCAGAATCCCTGCATCATTTGGTATCAAAGCCTCAAGTGCGATCTGGGTGAGTTTTGGTAGAGGTTGAGTTTGGCATGTGTTTGCTGATTTTGGGAGAATTGTAGAAGGCATGGTTTGATTAAAATGGAGTTATGAGTATTTGCTCTTATACTTTTTGGAGATCTAGTGATTCAGAGGGCCGCAGTTGCATACAAATTGTGCAATGGGAAATCCATGGATGGCGTATAATGAATAGTGAATAATAATTGTGGTAGTTGTGTTCGTGGACGACGATAGTGTGAATTTATGAAGGAGCCCAAATCTAATGATCAGATCCCTCAACATCGATGAAGTAAAATTTAGGAGAATAATTCAATGTTTAGGTGCAAGAATGAGACTGGTAATGTTCTAGGATGGTTTATGTGAGCACATCTGCAATCTATCGAGCTCACACCTTCTGCCACACTTACGAGTCTTGCACAGGTGTACAGGAAAGATTATTGGCGTCTAAGAATTTCAAAGCCTTACTTTGGCACCAAAGAACCCACATGATTAGGGAGCATGCACCCACATTATGTGTTTCTGACTCTGCAGTTGATTGACGCTTTTTGGTGAGCATTGAGGGATAGAGTGAATACAGCAGGACAGTTTTGTACCTCCAACGATTGTAGGCTATAATTTCTTGGTGCAATTTGGCGTGGAAAAAATTCTGCCTCACAAAACAAAAGGCTCAACCACGTAAATTTGTTGGTGTGAAAGGCAGTGTAATTTTTATTCGAGTTGCGTGAAGATCGTTGGAGCATGAACTAGTTGACGTTGATAACGAAAGCAGCAATTCAGAAAATTCCAATGGAATAAGTTGTAACAAGACAAAGGCAAATGCGCATTCAAGGCGCAAGTTCAAGCAAAAAAAAATTGAGTTTTGGCATTGAGAAGACATTTTGGTTTAGGTGCATGTTGACATTCTATGGTTCCTTATTATCCAGCTAAGAGTTTGTGTGATGGATTGTTTTCTTTCTAAGACGAATGATTATATTAACACTTGGATAGATGCCAATTAAATTGTATATTCTACCTAAGAATAATTGTATACATTTCTTGCAATTTAAAGAATCATTGTATAGTGTTGGTCGTTCTATGAAGTGTAGCACTGGGAGGTATGGAGCAGTGTTCGGAGCTGCACTTTGGAAGGCATGAGCAACAGAGTGCTGTGTGACCAGTGATATTCTCCGTAAGTGGATGTTGTGTCTTTTGTGTTGCGCTTCTTGGCTGGAGGGCCAGAAATCTTGGATTGAAGCGTTTTGCAACTAAGCCGGATGTGTTGCATCACCTGCACAAATCTTGGTAGAGTGACCAGAGTTCAAATCATGGGTGATCAAGCTACAACATTGTTGAAGGAGTCGTTCAAAAGACAAAAAGCCATTTGAATCTGTTTTTCGGTGTTGTTGTTGTTTTATTCCATTGGAAAGGCAATCATACTCTTTGATTTAGCACTTTCATCACATGAAAACTTGATTTGGGAGAGTTAATTCATGGTTCCTCTCCTGAATGACGTTGGTTCCAACCAACAACGGAATGTTGTGAGCATGGACTGCGTTTAGTATTGTGGTGCCTTGCTACTATGTTTGGTCCTGCATTTTGGTGTGATCCGACCTGCTAATGCGTTTGGTGCAGTGAAGGTGGGCACAAAATGGAAGCAGTTGACACTGGAGGCAGCTTGATCCTTAGTCAATTGGCTCCAAGATAAGCTTGGCGTCTCCACCACCGCTTTTTCCTCCTGTTGCCGAAGCAACCCCTATAGTCGAAGAAAAGACAAAATTTAACGTCGATGGTGAGTTCTGAAAAGTGCAAAGTTTCAGAAAAAATATTTTGAAGAGTGGAGTTGTTGTGTGGAGCAGGATGAAATTGTGATCAGAGTGGCGCAGCGAAAGCATGGTAAATGAAGCAAGGTATGAGTATGTGTGTGTAATAATTCCATGAACAAGTGTCCCCAAATCATTAAGTGGTCCGCATTGGAAAGTTCGTCAAAGTAAAACTGGTCTTAAGCAAAGTTGGATAAAGTCTTGAGTGAAATTGTGGTTTTGAAGGTATATGTACCTGATGTAAGCCTATGAGGCAAGAGGAAGTCTAACCTTTAAAATTGCGGTAAACTTGAAACCATTATGTAATAATTGTGGTCTATCAAAACAAATCATTTGTAAAGGTTTTCATCATGTATTGAGAAAGTGATAGAAAGGCGAACTATGGAGAGAGAGTTTGCAAAGAAGGAACTGCATGGAAGAACAAGAAATATGTTTGCGCTAAGATGATAAGCGTGTTGAAGAGGTTATGGTATGAAGGGCATGCGAATATTCACAGTGATGAAGACGACACAGAAGAGTGAAATTCAGAGAGTTGAAATTGCGAATAAGTGGTTTATTAAATAACCTTGAAGAGAGCATAAAGTATGATACTTCATTTCGAAAAGGTATTTTAGATGTTGAAAATTAAATGATTTATTTTATTTTCATCATAAAATAAATCTTGGGAAAAATGATGATATTTTCATAAGAATGGAGTATGTGAGAGAGTGAAGATTTTATGTCATGAAAATGTATTGAGGGTGGATGTTCATTGGTATGTTGTATAACTTGAGTTAGAGTCAAAATATCCACTATTGTAATTATTGGGTCAAGCCTTGAAGTCAAATTAGATGTTAAGGTCAAATGGAAATTTGGATAGTTTGAGTCAAGTTAAACCATTGAGTTATTGTACAAGAGGTTGTATTTTTCATCTAAGATGAAGAGTTGATATAAACTCTGGAGTCAAAGAGTCTTAAATTAAGTCAAAGGTCTGAATGTAATTGGGTGCATGATCGGCGGAGCCCGACACCCAAAGAGTTGGTCATTATAACACATGAAATACTGCAGTTGTTGTTTACAGCAAAGAGGAGCAAGAGAGTTGCCAGAAATGATTCCAAGACAGAGAATTGAAAGAGGTCAAGCGCAGGAAGAGAGCTTGTATTGTTGAATGGAAAGTAGGAAGGCTTGCTAAAAAGGAGATTCGAATGAAATCCACACGTGAACATATGAAGTTCACAAAGGAGGAGAAGATGACTGGTGTTAGTCATTTTAGAGGTTTTAAGGAAGACCGCAACAGAAGGAAGAAGAAGGAAAATTCCAAGGCAAATGGAATATGTAAAAAGTTGACTGATGAAAAGTATAAGAGGGAGAAAGCTGAGATAGTATTTCACCTTGAGTTATTGATGGAATTGTTGCAGAGAAATACGAAAGACCAGAGACATGGTTGGACCATGAGGAAGAAAGTGAAGTGGCAGAGGCTACACACAAAGAGGGAACAACAGGTAAACATACAGTTGACAGAAGAGTTGAGGAAGCTTGAGCAGATGATGAGTGTGCAATTGAGATGTGAAGAACTCAGAGAGGCTGAGTTGAAAATGGAAGTTTCCATTTGTGGCCCAGAACAGGGTGAAATTTTGGGTGAAGAGATCAATGAGAAAGATCTCATGAACTATTGGAATAGTTCAGAAGAATTGGAAGATATGTTGACAAGAGAAGCAGATCAGGCTATGAAGCCTTGTATTTTTAAATCTCACAGTTTGTATATGTTTTCAGGATGTGCAGAAGATGATGGAAAGTCTGGTGAAACTATCACGGAGATGAACGAAACTCTTAAGGTGAAGTGTGAAGGAGAATGCCTTTCAGAGGAGGAAGGTATTGATTTGGTGGAATAGGAAGAAATCATAAATGAATTCTTGTTTGGTGCAAGACATCTAGTTGAAGCTATTACGGAGCAGAAGCATAATGAAAATGCCGAATTTATATTCCAAGGAGGTAAACAAATGAATTTGTTTAATGAAATTGCTAACAAAATTTTGCAGTATGATGATACAGAAACCAGGATAACTCAGGAGGATTGCTAGAAGAAGAATGAAGCTGGGAATGAAGGTTGTGATGAAACACTGGAAATATTTCACATGGAAATAGAGTTCTTAGAATGATGGCTTAAGGAACTTGAAAGAGAAATCAAACTTGCGGAACCTGATACATAAGAGATTGCAGTTACTGTGCATGATAGGGATGAAATGTTTTTAACAATTATAGAGTTGAATGAATGTTATAACTTTTCAAATAATAATGTGGTTGTAGGTACAGAAAACAACATTAATAAATATGATGTTGAAATCATAGAAATTGAGCAGAAAGTATTTGGAGATGAGATGAAAAATCATGAGCAGCAAGAAAGTTATTTCCTTAGAGACATAAAGGAAACAAAAGTATTAAACCAGCAGGATAAAGATGAAAGAAGCCAGCAATTCAAAATAGGATCGACTGAAATCTAGAAGGTCTATGATGAGAGATTGGTGCAGCTTGAAGCATCAAAAGAGGCCGAAAAGTCTTATCTTTTTAAAACTAACAGTTTGTTGATGAATGCAGGTACAACACCGGATGAGAAATTTGTTACTATAGGATAAATCCATGACTATAGTTGTGATCAAGAAGAAGTTCTTGATTATTCTTCATTTCAGAAAATTGAGTGTTCGGCGCAATTGAAGACGAAAGCATCAAACAAAGAGGAGTTACTCCGAGGAATTGGAAGAAGAAATTGTTGTAAAGACCGATGGAATCTGATTGACAGAGTGAGTGACGAATTACAAAATGAAGTTGATACTTTAAAGGACCAGCGACAAAACAGAGTTTAGAATCCTAGAGGGAGAAAGTCATTGAGATTTG
The DNA here is from genome assembly GCA_034641835.2 of Pinus albicaulis. Taxonomy (NCBI): domain Eukaryota; kingdom Viridiplantae; phylum Streptophyta; class Pinopsida; order Pinales; family Pinaceae; genus Pinus; species Pinus albicaulis. The sequence goes on from MU968363.1 coordinate 44,719,084, forward strand.
TGGCTGTCACATTATTACAGAAAAGTGACAGACCTCATAGACAGGAATCTATGGAAACTTCTCTACATGGGGAGTCTGATGCAGGAGCATCAAGATAAATTTTCATTATTTATTTGTGTGATTTAAGGGGTGAGGTTTTATTTATTTATTTTATAAATTATCTACATTTTAAAAATAATTTGAGAGAAAATGTGAGTGTGAGGATTATTGTAAATATTCTTTTAATAAATTGAGGATATGAGTGGAGTTGAGTTAGGTAGATAATTTAGGGATCAGGAATTCCTTCAATGGAACTCAGTTGAGTCAAATAAGGGATAAATATATTTTATATTTTGGTTGAGATTTGTGTGGAGGAAATCATGGATTGGAGTTAATTCATAATTGGGTATAAATATGAAGCTTGTGTGAGAGAGTGAGGAATACAAACACAGATAGAGAGAAACAGTGTGAGAGTTTTTGAAAATGCCGAGAGTCGAGAAGCCCACAAATGTAATATTCGGGCAATTGGTTTGAATCTGAATTTCATGTGTTATTATATACCAGCATTTTTTGTTTGTGTGGGCTCTCTCTTCTTTGTATATGTTTTGAGCTGAATTGAATGTGGTTTTTAATGATGAATTTGATGAGGTTTCCATGTTAAGAAAGCACGCACTCTATTATGCGCAAGGATCTGTTTGTTTGCAGAATCCCTGCATCACTTAAGATGTTTACAGAAGGTATTTTTGGTTTAACTAAGGTCTTTTGAATAGAAAAATATACAATCAGGGTTTCTTATGGTTTTAACCTTCAATTTGGTTTCAAACTTGATCTTCAAACTCTTTTACAGACTCTGAAAATATATAACAAGGGTTTTGTTGTTCTTCTTGGATAAACTGTACTAAAAAATAGTTTGATTCATATACAAAGGGTTCTGATTATTTGCAAAAAGGGTTTTTCGATTAATTAGAAATTATTTTAAGGTCTGCAAAGGCTAAAATATATTCGATTTCGTTTTAAAACCATATATAGTAAAACAGAAATTTTTTCAGGGCTTCACAGTCAATCCGTTCTTTGAAGGAAAATACAAGTCTTTTTGTGGCCAAATAGGGTTTATGGCTATCAATTTCACAGGAAACTCTTTTTAAAATGACAGGAAAGTTGCTTTTTTCGAAGAATACTTGTTCTTGTAGGTATATGGTCTTTAAATAGGGTTTCTGAGGCGTCAGAGGGCTTTTGGAAGCTGTTGCAGTCCTTGGATGTTGTAAAGTGTAACTAGGTCGGTCTTCATGTTGACTATGTACATATGAAAAGTAGGAGACAAAGAGTACTTGCTTCATAGGTTTCATGAGCAAGATTTTATTATATAGATAGAATTCTTCTTGATGTCTATTAAGTTCTTGTCTTCTAGGTATAAATAGGATTAAGTGTCAATATCATGAAGGATCTAGTTCAGATGAATATGCTCCAAGATTGTGTAAAGAAGCTCTCAAACAACCCTCCTGAAGTGTTGGAAGACAAGCTCCTTAAATAGCGAAAACAACCTACAACTATATTGAAATATATGCTGGAGAAAATAAGCTACCAAGTCGGCTTAATTACCTGTAGTATGGTCGGCCCAATAGCTGATCAAGTCATCTATATATATGACTGTTCTACGGCTCATTTGGAGAACAATTCTTTCGGATTAGTCTGAGGTTTAACAACGTTTAAAAGGAGCAGATCTAAGGACATAATTGAATGTGGATTGAAGAGGATAGATTACAGAAAGTACAGGAGGGAGAAGATTGCGGAAAGTAAATCAAAATGTTGAAGGTGCTGAAGGTAAAATAGAAACATTGAAGGTGCTGAAGGTGCTGAAGGTAAATCGAAATACTGAAGGTGTTGAAGGAGAGTACATTTTGCGGAAGGTACAGGAAAGTACAATTTGCGAATAGGTACATCAAGGTACAAGATTGCGGTGTGGTGCAGAAAGAAATGCGGATAGGTGCAGGAAGGGTACAGTGTTGGTCTAAAGGTAGGAGAAAGTAAGGAAAGTAAATCAGAGTTTTACCTTCCTAACTACATTTCAAGTAATTCAGTTACAAGTGAAAATAATTCTGTCTCTACATTTGACTGAGTACTTTGATAATTTACTTGATGAAAGATTAACTAAGTTGAAGAAGAGAATACATAAGTGAACTCACAAGTAATTATCAAAAGGAGAATTTTTGTATTAATCTCAAGTGATACAAATTCTCAACATGGTATCAAAGTTATGGCAAAAGAAGATCACCTTATTGGCAAGAAGATTTTGGAATTAGAGAAAAGTTACCGTCTGAGATCAAATTCAAAGAGAAGAAGTTTGGTGCTTTTACAAAGAAGAAGTTGGGTGGTATTGCAGAGATACAACCTCGGTGGTATTGATACAAGTTTGATGCAATTTCAGTGATACAAATTCTCAACAACTTCAACATCATGCAATCACAGTAATTGGGTCAAGGAAATCTAAGGGTCATCTCTGTCTATACTTTAGATAGGCCAAGGACTTCTTTAGTAATATACAGGTCTATGGTATAGTGCAGACAAGGGTGATTGAAAGGTTGCAAGGTGTGCTAAAGATCTCGATCTTGAGCTAACAGATTTTAGATAACTTAGAGAAGAACTAAAGATATACATCGAAGCAAGAAATATATTTATATTGAGATCAAGGATAAGAAGACTGTAAGAGGCCGAGGCTAGAATTGCAGAAAAAGGAGTTTACTACGAACCAAGCTTTCCTAGGACTGGTGCAGAAGAGTGTAGAAAAGAAGGCTTTATCATCATTATAAAAAAGATCTAATCCTTACCCTTGAAGAAGATCATTCAAAGAGAAAGCACTAACACATATTTTCTCCACCGCCATCGAAGAAATCAAGCTGAAGACTTTATCTTCACTTATCAAGTAAGTATCTTTCATTCTATAATCAAATTTGGTTAAATGAATTTGTTTTTGCAAGGATATATATAAGCTGGTTAGGTTACCAAGAATCCTTTCATGAGGAGGATATTCACAGTCCTCGAAGAAACCAAAGTCATGAAAAAACTATGAAGGAAGACATCAAGAGAATATATGATAAGATGAAAGAACTATTCTATGCAATAAATAAGGTTATGTCACTTAGATCAGATTTACACAAAATTGAGGTATCAAAGGATGAAGGGATATCTTCATAAGATCTCAACTGTGAGATCTGGAAAAGACGATAAGATGGACAGCGTAACAAATAGACAAGAAAATTACCTCATTCAACTAGTGGTCTCTATACTAGATGGAAAAAGACAAATCAAGGGCAAAAATGTTGAAGGATAAAAGACTCAAACATTTGCAGAAGGAAAAAGGGAAGTTGAGGAAATTACAAGAAAGATGTTCCTAAAGGGAAAAATCTCAATAAGAGAAAGAAAAGAAGATTCAAGGAAAACCACGCAAACTTATGAATATGGAATTGATTTATGTTGATTATATGATAGGAAGCAATGTAGCATCCTAATCTAAGCATGGCAGGAACTCCTAGTGAGTCAGCTCCGGGAAAACCTCTTTGACAAACTTTAAGAAAGTAGTCATCAAGAGCAAGGGTCATCATAGAAACATACTTCTGGGATGTGATGACATATTGATGAAACAAGCCAAGGGAATGAAGCTATTCATTTCTAAAAATTTCTACAGGATGACTCAAGCGAAAAAGGTATGAGGTATGTATATATTTATATGCTAACATTGGATGTTGTGATGTCATGTTATATGGTTGCAGGTAATGAACTTATGTACTTAGAAGTATGAACTATAAAAGAGTATCTCTCAATGCACGGACAGATGAAATCAACATAATATGTCCTCATGGTATATGAGGTGGTTGTTGAAAGTTCCTGGAAATGGAAAATGTGCAGAAAGGAAGAGATCATGAAATGAAACCATGTCTTGAGGCAGGTATCATTCAGAGGCCAAGTAGATGTGACTAGAAGATCTCTTGGGAAGATATGTAGACTCTGACGAAAGTTTGGAAACCCTTAGCAAAAACATATCATTAGGAGATGTGTCAATCTTTATAAAGGATACCGATGCCTACAGGAAGATGTCATGGTGAAAGATCATCACTATGTTAACTTTCATTCTAAAATTTAATATGAATATGTTTAGCTGGATGAATCTGTGCAGGGCTGCTAATCATGTGAAAGGATGTATGATCCTTGGAAATGATTCAAATGAAAGCAGCATGGCATAACAATGGACCAGATAAAGGAAGTCTAATGAATAACTCTGATAACTGACATGACTCAGGATGGAAGTGATGGATGATTTGTGCCCTATGAAGCTAAAAGTTGGAGATTCCTTAATATTGAAATCCATGACATCAAGGACAATAATTCTTCATGAGCAGCTGGGTGTCTCACCATTGCTACTGGAGGTCCCTTGTTAAGAGGGAGCCTGATGGTAAATTTCTTACTTGGAAGAAACTTGGTAATTCCTAAGGATGAACTTAGGTACATTCTTTGTATAAGAATGAGTACATTCCCTTGTGGAATAAGGTCCTCCCTGGTTGAGAGGGAGAGATAGACACATCATTCTAGTCTTGGGAAGACAGAATGGAGGATTGGGTAATCATCTGGCATTCGATACTCTTTGAGAATGTGATAGGGAATTCAAGATAAGAGTAGTCGGGGACCGATATTCTTTGAGGGCTAGCTACCCAAGAGAAGAATAGTCCAGGAAGGTCATACTTTGGGAACACCCAGATGGAGTATGTACCTTGGAGAGACAATGGTGAAGGTGTATATAAGTCATGTGTCTCACCAGCATTGAAGCCATTGTCTCGTTGAAGAGATGGGGCTGTTAGTCAAGGCCTTGCACTTGCACAATGCTGGTTGATATGATGCTATACAGATGCGATTACCAATCCGATTTTTCCTATGAGATTCTTTAAGTTTGAAAGTGATTATTTAACTATATGAATACCTCCATAGTTAAGAGGGAGTGTTGTAAAATGTAACTAGGTTAGTCTTCATGTTGACTATGTAAATATGAAAAGTAGGAGACAAAGATAATAAAATGTATTTTTGTTGTACTTGCTTCATGGGTTTCATCAGCAAGATTTTATTATATAGATAGACTTCTTCTTGATGTCTATTAGGTTCTTGTCTTCTAGGTATAAATAGGATTAAGCGTCAATATCATGAAGGATCCAGTTCAGATGAATATACTCCAAGATGGTGTAAAGAAGCTCTCAAACAACCCTCCTAAAGTGTTGGAAGACAAGCTCCTAAAATAACGAAAACAACCTACAACTATATTGGAATATATGCTGGAGAAAATAAGCTACCAAGTCGGCCTAATTACCTATAGTATGGTCAGTTCAATAGCTGGACAAGTCATATATATATATATATATATATATATATATATATATATATATATATATATATATATATATATATATATATATATATATATATATTCTACGGCTCATTTGGAGAAAAATTGTTGCAGATTAGTCCGACGTTTAACAATGTTTAAAAGGAGCAGATCTAAGGACATAATTGAATGTGGATTGAAGAGGACAAATTACGGAAAGTGTAGGAGGGAGAAAATTGCGGAAAGTAAATCGAAATGTTGAAGGTGCTAAAGGTAAAATAGAAATACTGAAGGTGCTGAAGGTAAAATCGAAACACTGAAGGTGCTGAAGGTGTTGAAGGTAAATCAAAATATTGAAGGTGTTGAAGGAGAGTATAGTTTGCGGAAGGTAGAGAAAAGTACAATTTGCAGATAGGTACAACAAGGTACAGGATTGCAGTGTGGTGCAGGAAGGGTACAGTGCTGATCTAAAGGTAGGAGAAAGTAAGGAAGGTAAATAAGATATTTACCTTCCTAACTACATTTCAAGTAATTCAGTTACAAGTGAAAATAATTCTGTCTCTACATTTGACTGAGTATTTTGATAATTGACTTGATGAAAGATTAACTACGTTAAAGAAGAGAATGCATAAGTGAACTCACATGTAATTATCAAAAGGAGAATTTTTGTATTAATCTCAAGTGATACAAATTCTCAACAAAGCGGTCTTGGCAGCAATTTTAATAGATCTCTGGTTCTTTGGGCATGTAAATGGTGTATAGCACTTGTTTTTTCAGTTGGAAGAGTTTAAACCAGCAGAAAACGCAGAAAACGTTTAAGCTGCGTTATATGAATTTTTATAGAGTTTTAGGTTTTAAAAAGTATAAGCATTGAATGCCAGTTAAGTCAAAACAGAGAGTGGTTTTGGCGTCGATGGGATAAATACCACCAGTGGTTATCGCATAAGATTAGAGCGGTAAGTGGTTTATTTGGATCGGATGCGATTCAATCTCTTATCACCGCGTGGAGGAGAGAGAATAGGGTTAAACCACCCATTTCGCAAATTTGAAATTGATTATTCTCGGCGCTATTGAAATTGCAATATATCATATGGATCATTGGATCTCGGGAAGGGCTTGCAAATGATGGAGATTGAGAGGTGGATTAGCTCGGTATATGGGGCGTGGGGCCCGAGAGTTTATATGCGGTGGGGTTGGTTAATACATTTAAATGTATAAACTAATGTTATAATGTGATGGGTGGGGTATATGAATTTACATAGTAAATGTGTGATATTCATATATATTTGCGAAAGTGGGTTATATTATATATAACATATTTTAACCTTTGGGGGATAGCGGGATAATATTTAGCACATGGGAATTAAAACCATAGGTTTAAACGTTATTAAATGGGTTTGGGATATTTAAATAAAGAATTTAATATATCTACGGGAAGGGGTAATTATAATGGAATTAACACATTATATTTGACTTAATATGAAATGAGTATGATGTGAGTGGAAATACATATAATATCAACTAAACAAAGTGTAAAATTGGTATTTGAGCACAATAATGTTCCCATTTTAAACATTTACACATAATACTTAAGATAAATTGTATTTTGTGGGTTTTTTGAGTGTTTTGGCATGAAATGAAATTAGTTAAAGGGGATTTTTTACTTTCCCTAAGAAAAAAGTGTTTTTAACTTAGGAAAATGGATTATATCTTTGGAAAAGGGTGATTATGTTGAGGAAATGGGTTTTTATGAAGAGAATCCAGTACTTATTACTAATCAGTTATTAAGCTTTGGGTTTGGTCCCAACAAAAGTCAGAGAAACGTTGTGAGCCCTTTTAACTAAAGGTTTTGAATACTGAATATTTTGAGGGGAGGGGAAATTAATAATTTTTTCCAAATGAAGTTTTATTACATGCCTTTGTACAACTTCTTTCTACCTACCCATCATTATTCTAACATTTTTTCATTATTTGCATGGGTGCATTTAAGCTTGCAACCCTAAATCCATTTTTATTTTAAAGCATAAAACTATCTAATTCTAACCTTATTTCATCTAAGGGCTCAAATTAAATTGTTGAGCTCCTCATTTATTCTCTAACTATACACTGATTTGTCAAGTTTAAACTGTTTGACATATCTTTATTCGCTATCTATAAATATGAAATTTAAAGCATGAAAAATTCAAGATTAAACTATTTAACTCATCATGGATTATGGAATTTTGAACAAGCTACACATAATCATTATTTTTGCAGTAAAAGTGAATTGTAGTGGCATTTTGACTTGCATCACTTTGATGTCTTATTCTTATTTCTTTTTTGTTTTTTGGGGCTCATTTTTTATTCTTTTTGATCTTTTTCTTTTCAAGTCCTTTGATATTTCTTTTAGAAAATTTACGCTCTTTTCATTTTTTATTTATTTTCTAATATGGTAAAACAACTTGCAGAAAGCAAAGTATGTACATATTTACAAGACTAATAATAGTCAATTCAAAAATTATGAACCCTATTATTATAGGATCCTAACAGTGGCTCCACATGGGGATGGCATTTCCTAGTGAAATGTCAAGAAATTTGAGACTAGTAGCCTTTGAATTCTGACTATATTGACCTTGTAAATGTTTTTGATCTTTGCAATTATTCATATTTATGATATTTTACCTTTCAAAGCTTAGGGCCTTGTCTCCGGGCTTCAGCTTTTTTAGGAAAACATCCAATCCAATCTAAAATATGAAATGTTATTTACAATGGACAAAGTAAACAAAATTAACTATTGGTTATTTCTCAAGAGTAGTAGTGCTTCAACATTCTGCCATTGATAGGTTAACCTAGCAGATTTAATCCATCCATTTCTTTCAAAAAGAAAGAATTGGTACCTCTATAACCATAAATAATATAAGGTCCTTTCCATAGGAAATCAAATTTCCCATGTTTACCTTTTTCTTCTCTTCTTGAATCCCATTTTAGTACTTTGTCACCAATGTAGAAATCATATTCTTTACTCTTTTTGTCAAAAAATTTCTTTATCTTATCTTGGATAACTTGAGACTTAAGATAAACTTCTTCTCTTGTCTGTTGCAAGTGAATGGTTTGGTTAATCCTTCTTTGGATGTCATTGGTCTCAACTTGTAATTCTTGGATTATCTTCATTACTGGTACTCCTAAGGAGGATGGAGAAACAACATCCATTCCATAAACAAGTTAGTAAGGGGATGTACTAATAGATTTTTTGGTGGTAAATCTATCTTCCCATAAGGAATTAACTAACCTCTTGTTCCAAGTCTTCTTGTTATCTTATAGTAATTTCTTGATAATGTTCACAAGGCTCTTATTGGAAGATTCAGCGAGGCCATTACCTTGAGGATAATATGCAGTAGAATGGCCAAGGATAATGTGGTATTCATGGCAAAAGTCAATCATATTTTTAGATTTGAATGCAACTGCATTGTCAATGATAATATTTTTGGACATCCAAATCTTGAAAGTATGTTTCTTTCTAAAAAGGAAATAATGATAGTGTCAGTGGCTTACCTGGAGGGTATGATTTCTATCCATTTAGTAAAATAATCAGTGGCTATCAGAATCCACTTATGTTGGGCTAAGGATGGAGGGTGAATTTCACCAATGAAGTCAAGACCCCATTGTTGAAAAGACATTTCTGTTGATATGGGTTTTAAGGGCAGGGGTAACAACTTTTTCTTTCCCTCAAATATTTGACACTTGTGACAGGAGGTCACATACCTTTTTACATCTGCAAACAAAGTAGACCAGTAAAAACCAGCTCTCAGGATTTTGTCTGCAGTAGTCTTCCAGTAGATATGTCCTCCACAGTCACTAGCATGAAATTCTTTTAAAACTTTGTCAGCTTCTTCTTTTAGCAGACAATTCAATAAAATTCCACTAAGATCTTTCCAAAAAAGTACATTTTCTAATATACAAAATCTTACTGCCTTTAGCTTTAAGAATCTAGCTTTTGTTCTTGATAATCCAGGAGGAGCTTGTAAATTTAGTAATACAAATATAATATCTGCATACCATGATGAGTATGAAAAGGCTTCATTGATCTCTGGAGTCGCCATCTCTTCCTGATGATCTACTTGGGCAATAAAATTAATGTCTAAAACATGATAGTTTGATTCAGCCATGAGTTTGGCTAAACCTTGACCTTTTATGAGTTTAGTGGGTTTTATTTCTGTCATATTCCAAAATTGTGGCAATCCACTTGCCTCTTCTACCATCAGGACCATTCTGAGTTAGAATGTCCTTTACAACTACATTTAGAACATAGGCAATGATGTGTGAATAAAGAATGTACATTCTAAAGTCTTTAATGGCATTTACCAAAGCTAGGGCCTGTTTCTCCATGATATTGTACTTCAAAGTGGCATCTCTAAATGATTTGCTAAAGAAATCTATAGGCTGATCATAATCCTTGTCATTTTTCTGCAGTAAAAGTACTGCAATAGTGTGTTTTGAAGCAAATGAAAAAATGATGAAATCCTTTTTAAAGTTAGGACTTCTAAGGACTAGGTTTTTTTGTTAAGGCTTGTTTAATAGATTCAAATGATTGTTTGGACTCAATAGACCATTTAAGAACATAATATTTTTTCAGCATAGTGTTGAGTTCTCTAATTATTTCAGCTAAATTTGAGATGAATTTTCTAAGAAAATTAATTTTACCTATAAAATTTTGTAACTCTTTAATGTTTCTAGGAGGACTAATGTTAAGGATGGCCTCTATTCTGGCAGGGTCTATTCTAATTCATTCTTTATATATTATGAGTCCAAGTAACTTACCTTCTTCTAATACAAATAAATTTTTCTTAGGGTTTAGAAAGATGCCAAATTTCCTGCATTTGAGAAAGACTTGCCTGAGATGATCTAAGTGTTCATAATCAATCTTTGAAAATACAGTAATATAATCTAAATAAATCAGTAAGAATTCATGAATTTCCTTTGCAAAGGCTCTATCCATAGCTCTTTGAAAAGTGGCTCCTGAATTCATTAACCCAAAAGGCATTTTTACATATATAAAAGTGCCCCATGGAGTAGTGAAAGTAGTTTTGGCTTGGTCTTCTAGTTAGACTAAAATTTGGCTGTACCCTGAAAATCCAGCTAAAAGTGAAATCCTAGAAGAACCAACTACCCTTTGTAAAATTTGATCCATATTTGGTAAAGGGTAATTGTCTTTTAAGGATACCTCATTTAAATTTCTAAAATCAACACATAATCTAATTTCTCCTGTCTTTTTCTAGGTGGGAACTAGATTAGAAACCCAATCAGAATATCTAATTGGTGCAATTATTTGGGCCTCATACATTCTTTTTACCTATTTTTCAATTAAAGGCATCAAAATACGATTGATCCTTATTAACTTTTGTTTAAAAGGTTTTTGGTCTTTTTTTATAGGGATTTTATGATGTATTATGCTGGTGTTAGGATTTTAAGTCCTCATAACTCCAAGAAAAAACATCCTAAAATTCCTAAAGAGCTGTGTATTTTTCTTTTTCTTATTGAGGCAAAGCTTTGGAGAGTTTAATCATCTTAGGTTTTGACTCTGTACCTATGTTACATTCCTCAATATCAGATCTAAGTGGCTCCATTTTGGGTTTTCTTGCAACATCATTTGAGTCAAATAAATCTTCTAAAGGGGTTAAGACTTTTGGTAAAAAAATGTCTTTAATATTTAAAATATCTTATTCATCATCAATTATCTCATCAATTTCTACTTTTTCTAAGTTATCTATGTCTGATTGACTAAATTTAGTAGATTTTTCAAAACTTAAATTATTTACATCTATGTTATTCAAATCAATTTCATTATCTAAAATTTGATCTAATGTACAGTCTGTGTCTATTTTACAATTCTGAAATTCACCTTCATTGTTCATAAAATGGTAAATCTTTTGATCTTGTGAGAAAATTTGCCAATATTTAAGATTATCTGGAATTATTGGTATGTGTTTGACTTCTGCAATATACTTATGATTTCGTTGAAATGGTAGATTACAGGTACTAGCAAAAGTTGCTAAGGAGTGAGCCTGTATGTTCTGTTTTCTTGGTATTGCAAAAAAATTACATTCCGACAGTTCATCTATCAAATGTAACACAGTTTCTCTATATCAGCTTAATCTTGGATTCTAAACAGAATATTCTTCATTTATCTGTTTTAAAATCAACTCTAAATCTCCCATAATTGATATTCTTTTACCTCCTAAATTTCTGATAATCTGTAGTCCTAAAATGAGGGTTTCATACTCAGCCATATTGTTGGTACATTTAAAATTCAGTCTGAAGCATGGCCTTCTGCATGATTATTTTCCATATTAGTTATTCAAACTCCTGCTCTTGCTCCTAGTTTATTGACTAATCCATCAAAATCTAAGTGCCATAATGATTCATGAAAGATATTTTCAGTGTCTGGTGTTTTATTTTTATCTTTTAATTCAGTTTTGATTTCATTATCAGTTTCAGAGTTGCATAAGATGAATGAGTCTAGGTCAGTAGGTGTAGTGTAAATTGGGTAATTTCTTGGTCTTTCTACACTACTGACCATGTATTTCATCAATGTTTCTCTATATAGTTTCATTGGTTGGCCAAAAACTAATATGGTTGCACATGACATATCCAATTGTAGAGATCCCTGTAATTTTGCTCCCCATGAGCAAGATAAGAGCATTCCATACTTGGGTGGGATATCAGCTACTACAATGTCCATGAGTATGCTTTTACCAGGATATTGAACTAATGTGACACAAAAATCTTTAATCAAACTTAAACATTTCATTTTGCTTGAATCAAATGAAAAGAGATCTTTGTAAGCCCTAGTGATATCTAAATTGAGGGTTTCCATTATTGATTTTAGCATTAGATTGTGTGAAGCTCCTAAAGCTAACATTGCATTGTGTAATATTTGATCGTAAATAGTTAAGCTAATGTAAAATGGTGGAACTGCTCCATCTTGGTGTTTTCCATTAACATCGGGACCAAAAGTCAACTCTGGTTGATCATCACTTAAGTTTACTGAGTCTTATTCATCATTCATGTTTAAGGTTTCAGTGATAGTTGTTTTGTACAAATCATGTTTTACCAATTCTGTCAAAGGAATTGGTATTTTTAAATTTTCAATTTCAGCTTGTATTTTAAATGAAGGTTGTGATTTACTACGCTGAATTATTTCTTCTTTAGTAACTGTAGTTTGAGTAGGTTTGTCTTGTTTTTCTACAGTTATCTTTTCATTTTCAGTTTGAGTTTCATTGTTGTACTATTTTTAGTTTTATTTTCTGGGACAGCTTGAGAAGTAGATGTTTTTACATATTTTGCACTTTCAGAAGATGTTTTAGCAGTGGCAGCTTTTGGATCAGCTGATTCTGGATCAGTAGTGGGTATTTTGGGGTTTAAAATTGTTGTTTTAGCAGAATTAGTTGTTTTAACAACAATAGATTTTTGTGAATATGTTGATTTTGAACAACTTCATCTGTTATATCAACAATCTTGGGACTAGGTGAAATTTTGGGGCTGGAAACTTTCTAGGATGAATTAAAGTTTTTCTTGTTTTCCCTAGGGAGAATTTGCAGAACTTTTGTAGTGGGATTTTCTACTGTTTTCTTAGTTTGTGTTTGTGCAGTTTTCTTAGTAGAAGGTTTAGTGTTTTTCTTGCTTATAAGGTTATATTGCTTATGTACTTCATTGATAGAAAAATCATAACCTTGTTTGTAGTCAAATGATTCACCTGAATCTAATTGAAGTTGTTGTATTTAAAATAACTCGTGATCTTCTTGTGTGAGAAAGATAGTGGTATCATCATTTATACCCATTAGATTTATGGTGTCTTCATCATTTTCATCCTGATGATAACTTTTAGCATATTTCTCTTGAAAATGAGGTCTTATTGTCTGATCAGGTGTTGATTCTTTATATTTTCCTGTGTTTGTATTTTTCCTGAAGTTGGTATTTCTAATTTGTTGTTGGTTATCCCATTGTGGTATTCTTTCTATATTGTCTAATCTATCCATCATTCTCTCTAAAGGTTTAGCTAGTTGATCTATTTTTCCATTTGAACTAGATGTTTCTTCTTTTTTGGTTACTCTCCTCTCATTCCTTAATCTAGCTTTTCTAGCAAAAATATTTACCTCTACACTAACAACATTTGTTTGCATTCTTTCTAAAGTATCAACATTTCTCTCTCTTAATTGATATGCCATGTCTGTATCAAATCTATCAGGGAATTTGAGTAGGACAGAGTCTGGAGTGGGTTTGAGATTAGCGAGGATTAAATTATAAACATTGTTGTATCTAGTGCAATAGTCTTGGACTGTTTCATTAAGAGCTCTTTTCATAGCATCAAATTCAAATAATATTTGGAGTGGATTTTTCTTCTTTTCCCATTTATTAAAAAAAAATCTATGAAAAACTGTTAAATCAGCTATACTACCAGGGTTAAGACCTTTAAACCATTTTTTAACTTCTCCTGTTAATGTTTGAGAAAAGAGTCTCATTTGTACATCAGAATCGTCTATTTCATGAAGCTCAAAATAATTTGTCATTTTATTAATATGTTGCTGGGCAGTGTAATGAGTGGTAGCATCAAATTGAGGTATTTTACTCTGGTTATCTTGAGGCATATCACGTAACTATCTTGGAAGGACCAAGGGAGCATACCTAGCAGCCATAGCTTGAATTCTAGCTTGGCTAGGAGGTAGGTTGGAAGTGCTTGGGGCAGAACTAGAAGTACTAGATGATGTAGTTAAAGAAGTGGCTGATGAGATTGGAATGTAAGATGATGTACTAGAAAATGTGGTTTAAGAAGTAAAAGGTGAAGTTGGGATGGTAGAAGATGAAACTGAAATATATGAAGAAGTACTTGGAAATGAGAATGATGTATTGGAAAATGCAGAAGATAAACTAGTGGATGGAGTTGAGGTGGTGGAAGATGGAAATAATACTCTAGGATGGAATGGTTGTTTAGGGATAAATGGATTTGTGGACTGAAGTGTGGTGGAAATTATAGATGATGTAGTGGTATAAAGAGATGAACCTACAGATTCTAAAAGATGGGTATCTAACTGAGAAGTAGAGGGCTTGGGTGTGTTGGTGTCCAGGTATTAACGATTTATTCACCCTATTCCGACATTAATTTATCAATCCGGGTGCATATCCTTTTAAGGCAACGCACAAGGTATATGCAGGGGCAAATGCATAATCCATTCCGACCAAGGGTTCGTGGTTTTAATATTCAAAACATGGATGTGAGATTAAACTAACTACAGAACTTCGGAAATAATCATAAACAGGAAAGAACCGCAACAACAAGCATAAAATATTAAATGATACACACACAAAGACGCAACACCTGATCAGAAGAGTGGGCCCAGCTCTCTGATCAGGGCCTGCTCTTCTAATCAGGGCTGCATTAGTCACGGAGAAGATTGTAGCAAAAAAATAGATGGTATTTTATTAATCTGTAACAGGTGATTACAATAGCGATGGGAGAACCCCCATTCACAAGAACAATCTGCATTTTATACACAGCAAGGGAGATTAACAAACCCCCCTGAAACATGGTAACCGCATATTCAAAATGTACATCAGTTGGAACGACACCATCACCAGATGCCCGAGATAGCAAAAAGGTCCTAGAATAGTTCCAGGGAATCGTGGCTCCAACTGCGCGGCCTCCTTATGGCTGGCCATTACCAGATCTGTGGTGAGATGCTGAAGCGAGGGTTCCTGTTCTCCAAGCTGCGGTCAAACATATGTTTTAGTACCGCGAATAGATAAGACTCCATGAATTTACTTCATTAATTAAAATATTCCAAGTGGACAAGTCAGGGGTATTTAACTTGTAAGTTTAGCAAAACAACATATGTAAATGAGTACAAAAAGGTCAAAAAGGGTAATATAAATGGACAAAAAGATGGCCCGATTTGGTACCCAACATCTCCCCTCAACTAGCCTTCTGCATGTCCTCATGCAGTTCGTCGCCTCCGCAAGTCTGGATTTTGCAGGCTGTAGGTTTCATGAAGCCCGACGAGATCATATTCTGAGGCCATCTCTATCCTTGGAACTTTAAACCCATCCGAAAGGAGAACTTCCTTCCACCAATCCTTTGGAACATCATAAGCTAGAGTGTACATTTCGGCAGGCAACCAAAGAACAGGAAACTGAAACCGGAGCCCCATCCACCAGGCCCCACATGTATGGACACATGCCACATATCTGGGCACTCTGGTGAGTACTCGTGCAAAATTTGGTGCCCCAAAAGGTTCCCTGTTCCGGACAGCTGTAGGTGACATCATACACCTTCTCTGACAACAATCAAGGGCCTCCTCTTGAAATGAGGTGAGTTTCTTGACACAAAGATCAAGACACCATCTTTGTGTTCTCACCATTCTATCTCTGTTCCCCCTAATTCCCAAAAAGGTGTTATGCTTATTGAACATTGTGACTGACCTCTCATGTTCTCCTCTTACTATAAATGGCTTTGTAACTTGATTGGATTCAAAGGTGTTACAAGCCTTCTGCTAGTGAATCTGATTGAAATAATAAGAGGTGAGAGCCCTTAAATGAATGTCCCCTACATATAGAACCGGGTTAAAATCTCTGTCCAGACGCAGTAGATACCTGTGCAGGTAAAATTCACACATCAGATGTTGAGTTGGCACGTCATGATTCCTCAAGATTCGGAGGAATTGTACACCATATTATATCTCATAGCTGATCTCGTTTTTTATGCTTTCCATGCAAAATAAAAGGAAACGTTCATGCAAAAATAAAGAATAACAAGAAGCAGGGGGACGACATGCCATAACCTCTTGCACTAGACTGAACATATGCTCCTTATTGGCCTTCAGTTCTGCCACTTGCCTTTCCAGCTGCTCCATCTTGAGTTGTTGCTTCGCATGCCTTAATCTCATAACATCTATGCGCTCCACATATCCAAAGATGGTTGTGGAGGCTCTTTCCTCGGTCCTCCTGATCTCATTTTTGTATTGAGCCGCAGTAGATTTCCAAGATTGTATTTCGACTGTTAAGGCATATTCCCAGTCTTCAAACAGTCATTCGACCGAGTCTATTTGAGTGGCAGTAGAGGTTGTGGCTATAAGGTCCACTTGCGTTTCTGCTTCAACCCCGATGGTCTTGGAATTTTTGGCTTGCCCCTTGTACTTATTTATCTATTTCTGCATTCTGTGCACCTCCTTTCTCAGTGTTGACGAGAAAGATTGTCCGACCAATAACAGGGGATCTCCCTGGTTAAAAGTCCCAATTAGACTCTAAACCATTTGGAATAGGGATCCCGTTCGGGGTGTGGGTCCGGACTGGGCCATCCAGGCAAGTGGTTGCACCCTCCTGGCAAGCTCGTGGTTGTACGATCTCGGATTCGGATTCACTCCATGTGCACGACGCGAGTTGCTTCTCCCCCATGGCAAGAGTGTTCATCTTGATATCCCTTACAGTTGGCCATATTTTTGAGATACCCCCAATTGTAGATAGGTGGCCTATTTTGGTTTTGACGGCGATGGGTGGCACAGTGTCCTTGTCCATGGCCTCTATCTCCCCTACCTCCATTCCCTCGGCCTCTTTTCCCCTCACCTTCATTTCTGCGGGCTCTATTTCCCTCGCCTTCATTTCTGTGGGCTCTATTTCCCTCGCCTCCCCCAGGTGGGGAGCGGACTTGGTTGTTGTTATGTTGGGTTTGGTTAGGCTGAGGGTCAGGATGGGGTTCACTCATGCCAAGTTCCTCCTCTTCGCCCCCTTGGAGCTCAGGAATTGGTTCGTTATTCTGAACAGCGATGGCAAGGTCTTCAACCATCAAATTTACCAACTGAGGTATGGAACTCACCAGAGCATCGTTGCGAGTGAGGTTATTAACAGGGGTCCTAGTATGGTTCAAGAAATTCATGATTGGGGCGAATCGCAAATCCCTGATGAGATTGTGGCCAACTGGGAGCAGGGCTCTCAACTGCTTTCTGGTGATTTCATAATATGGAGCCTTCTCCCCTTGAACATATTCCAAAGGAGGAGGGATAGTATCATCGTTTATGACCTCCCCATGGGGAGTTTGTGATGGAATGTTGCTTGTGTGCTGGGAGGATGCCATTCAGGCCCTCCTTCTAGCGCCAATTTTGTTGACGGGAAATTTTGTCCAGCCAACAGTAGAGGATCTCCCCGGTTAAAAGTCCCAATTAGATTCTAAACCGTTTGGAATAGGGATCCCATCCGGGGTATGGGTCCGGCTACCTCTTAGGTCTCCTTTCCTTTGGTCTCAAAAGAACTCAATGAACCTGCAGACACACACTTATTCAAATGATACAAGATACATGATTGATGAGTTAAAAACGTATGTAACACTATGCGTATCGAGGCAAAATAATAAAGCACAAATGCCGAAGGAAATGTCGTTAACAACACCCCATTGGAGTCATGCTTGTAGGCTGTTATGACCACAGAAGAAGCAATTCTTTATGGCAAAAAAACACCCTTCAATTCCTAAAAGATTAAATGATAATACAGATGCTAATAAACAAAGTCATTAACATTCATTAAGAAAGTGAAATGAACTGAACATCATTAACACAAGTATAAAGAACTATAATGCATAAATGATGCCATTAAAAGCACAGCTTCATTAATAAAAAGATGTTTGAAACTGTATAAGAAATACTCATAGTGTTCGCACAGCAAAACACATCAGATCCAAAAGGAGTTTTGACAAGTATTTGTATTCATGTGCAAAAGATTGTTATCCTTCTATACAATGCTCTCTAACTCTTGAGTCCAAAAGAAAGATCCTTTACAATCTTCCCGGAGGGAGTTTTATAGACCAAAATTTGCGCTTTGGGCTTCCTGAATTTTCGTCTACCCAACTGTTGAGCTGCCCTGTGACCTAAAATGAGAGCTACGACCTGCGACCAAGCTGCGAAGTGCAACCTGCAACCCAGCTGGGAAATGTGACCTGCAACCAAGCTGGGAAATGCGACCTATGACTTGCTGCCACCTGATCATAAGGATGTGCGCGTGATCGTGAGGTCGGGAGCATCAACTCGTTGTTCTTTGAGGAAGTTCTGCCAAGCATGATAATCTGCCGCTATGGGGGAAATCAAAGGAACTTCTTCTCTTAACCGATGGAGACACTCCAAGCCGTTTGGGATTAGAGTTTCTCTTTTCTACGTGACCATGTTGGACAGGGAGGCGAGCTTGGTGTAGATCCATACTGGTGTGACAAGAAACTTGCCCAGGTTCTCCTGTGATGCTGCAAGATCAGAAGTGGCAGCGACTTGCTTAATGGGCTACAAAAATGCCTGGATTTCTTGATCCACCTATTCCCATGTCTTCTCTTCGTCCAATGCGCCCAACGATGGAATGTGATGTAGGATGTGCATTGAATCGATGCCGCTGATCATATGCTCGTATGCGGACATCACCTTATCTAGATCCTTGGATAGCTTATCTTTAGACTGCATTTTAATCCGAATCTAGACCTTGGGATCTTGTGTGTGGATCCAGTCTTTCTTTGGTAGGTTTTCGGGAGCCTGGGGGTACCGAACTGTCCAATCTATCATTCTGTCCAAGGCGGTTAAGGCTTCCTTCAGTTGCTCATTCCTCCGCTTGGTTTCTGTTTGGGCTCTCACCAAGGGGGAAACTGTTTGTTTTATAGTAAACATTTCCCCATAGACCTATCTCATGGTGACCTCTAATATATCTAACTCCCTTTGGATGGCGAGCAGTACTTCAATGATAGGGGCAGTTTTGTTTTGGAGTTGCTGAATCTCTTCTCTTAATGCTATCTTTTCCTGTTGTACCCTTGCCTCCCTCTGCTCCGCTTCTTGTAACTTATTTTGTAGAGAGAGGATCTCTCTGCTCATTCTATTTACATTATCCTCTGTGGCCGTGGCGAAAGCTGTGTCGGCCGATGCTATCATCACCAGGTTAGTCCTAGTGTCTAAGACTATGTCTTTCTCCGTTGCGACCGTGGATGAGGCAGAAGGATTTCGTGCTAGGCATCTTCTTTTCTCCTGTCGGATCTTGAAGGAGAACTGATCGTATGTTAGCCTGGTAAGATTGAATACCTCCTCCTCTTGCCCTTCGTAGGAACTCATATCAGAGAGTGTAGCACGTGTACTGACTACAAGTACCTCGAGGGGAGGTAGCTCAGTTTGTGATCTTGCACCCTGGGGAGATGCCTCGATGTTCTCTAGCATTTTATCCTCCTCTTCTTTTCTTTTCTTTTCTTCTTCCTCCTTCCGAAGGCATTTAGCTTCTACCTTTTTATGTTCTCTTTTTTGTCTACACTCTGCTTCTGTCGTTTCTTCTTGTTCAGCTTTCCTTTTACATTCAACTGCTGTTGCTGCTACCTGTTCTGCTTTCTTCTGGTGTTCGGCTTCCACTTGATCTAATTCCTCCTTAAGTTTGTGTTCTGCCTTAGCCTCCACCTCCTATTCCTCCTTCTTTCTCTTGGCCTCTTCTACCTGCTTCTTCTTCTGCTCTAACCTCAAACTCCTTTTGCGCTTATCTTCATCTTCTTTCATCTTCTTCTCCATTTTTTGCTGGGCTCTAGATTCTATTTCTTTCTGCTAGGTAGAAGTGTTGTGCCCTGTAACAGTGCGAGGCCTTTTAGCCTGAGAAGAAGAAGCGCCTCCTAATTCACGGCTTCTGTCCTCCAATGTTTAGTCATCTGGGTCTTCTTGATCAGAACACGCCCCCGGAGCAAGCTGCCTATCTGCATTATACCAATTTCTTCTTTCATCCTCGCCCGGGCATTCCGTGTGCTGGTAGTTCCATTTTAACTTAGCCTGCTTGCAATGATCAGGGACTATTCTTTCGGGGTCATATGTCTGGTGGTCTAATGACCCAAGGCGGTAACTTTTCATCTCTTCCGCTTCTGCCTCTACCTCCCTGAAATCTTTGACTGTGTAGGCACCGATAGTGAGGGGTAGCGTAGGCCACGGCTTCTTCTTACCCTTAGTCAGGACCCTAGAGAAACCGGAAGACATCTGGAAACAGACCTCTTGAATGAGAATTTTATCTGTCACATACCGGGGCATAGTATGGGGAGCCTTGTACGAGCCAAAAACTCAAATGAATGTGTACTCAGCAAGTGGGAACTAATGTGCCACCTTGCCTAGCGTCTCCCGGGCTCGCCAAGACATGCAAGGAGTGTCTTGGCCGAACAACTTTCTGTAGAGAGCTGGGATGAAAACTTAAGAGATCAGCTCTATGCCCTGCTTATATCTGGAATCCCAAAATACTTTGGTCTGTAAGTGGATTGGACGGGTCTGTTTTGGATCCCAGTTGTGCACCCACCCCTCAAAGTGGCACCTCGAACAAAAAACATCCAACAAGTAAGAGGCCATGTAGAATTTAGAAGGCAATCCATCATCTAGCACCAACGCCGAAGATATGTTTGTATGAAGAGAGGCCACCAGTATGATGGCCCAGTTGAAACGGATGTCGTGCACCGTGACATACTCCATGAGGGTTGCCCATGTGCCACTGAAGGTGGTAGCATCGGGGCGCCCATACAATCTGCAAAGCATAGCAGCCACCAATTTGTACACTTTCCTAAGGCCTGCCACTGGATATTCTTGATCCTTCTTGGCCTTGAATTTCTGAGGCTCCTCCCACCACTTTTTTAGAGTGTCTACTATGGGGACTGCATGGGCGATGGCCCAATATTCTGTGAAGTCCTCCTCTCGTTCAGGGAATGAATAGTAAATGTGAGCATCTGAGCCCTTGAGAGTCGCGAAAGCCTTGCCTTCGCTGTCTCTGATTACAAACTTTTTGGGGTCAGTGTTCTGTATAATCCATTTTATAACCTCCGCGCATGGGAATATAGCCGGATGGGCAACTGCAAGATGGAGCTTTGACCTTTTGACTTGTGTGTATGCTTCCCGATCAGGGAGGTCCTCTGGGAATTTCTGTCGAGCGAACTCCTGGTACACCTGGTACTAATGCATGTTGTCCCCTTTGGAAAATGTGCACAGGGTATCTCTGTAGATCGGGGGCGGGGACATTGGTATGTCCATCTCTATGTCCTCTGCTTCTAGGCTCTTGCCTTTTTTCCGAGACACTGGAGGTCCCATGTCGCTTGAATCCGAGGGGATAGGGATACACTCTAAATTTGCTTCGAATTCACCTGTCATGTTCATGAAAGAGTCCCAGGATAAGAAAGATGCCATGCTAATACAAACCTAGGTACAACTACTAATTATTTCAACTGGGGACACAGGTAGAGCTGAACTAGCGACCTATGACTGGGTCACAGGGTCGCAAAGGTCGTGATGTTGATATTCTTGAATACTTTGCGACTTTGGGACCTTGTGACCAGGTCGCGGGTCGCTAGTTGTGGGAAAAGCGACGGAAGGGCGACCTTGCGACCTTGCGACCAGGTCACGGGTCGCTGGGTCGCAAATGCTAGAAAACCGACGGGAGAGCGACTCTGCGACCTGCGACTGGGTCGCAAGGTCGCTAAGTCGCAAAGTTGCGAGAAAATCGATTTGCGACCTGGTGACTGGGTCGCAGGGTCGCACAGGTCGCAAGTCGCGCTAAGGCTTGCCGGGTTTTTTGCGCGCGCCGCGTGAAGTATTTTTCCCTCTAACTTGAAAATTACAAGGCTAAATGGGCCAAGGCAGAGCAAGGGGAGAGATTTTGGAGCAGGTTTCAGGATATGAGAGTCTGGGTGGAAACTGTGATAAGGTTATGCAAGCAGGGTAAATGTTAGAGCCAAAAGGGGGAAGATCTAAGTCTCAAATGAAAACAATGGCCAAGATAGGGGCAATTTAAAGGCTGAGGAAGGAAAATTAGGAAAAAAAAAACCATAAAAGGAAACAGCAGGAGGAAAACAACAACTTACCCAGGAAAATCGCGCTCTAGTCGACCTGTCAGAGGCGTTTTTTTCTATCCGCTGAATGTGCATAATGCGCCCTAGCAACCTTCTATTTATAAAAAGGTCGCACGTGCGGGCCATTAATGAGGTCGCGGGGTCGCATTGTGCGGTGGTCTAAGTGAGGTGCGACCTCGCGACCTTGCGACCTTGTGACCTCGGGGTCGCGGGGTCGCAAGGTCGTGGGGTCGCGATTTTCCATAAATTCAGAAATCTACGACTCAGCGACTCAACCCTCCCGGATCTTAACTTAACTTTTCTTTATGCTCAAGGGGCTCCAAAAAAATTTTAAAGTGTGAAATTTTTTGGAGGGTGTTGTAGAGGCTACAACAAATGGCGATTCACTGGTTGGACTCAGAGTCTCTGCCGATGGTTTTCCTTGGTGGGGGAGGGAGGGACCTTCACTAGTTGTTCTTTTCACCTTAAGGTCTCCACCACCTTGTTTTTGGCACCTTGCGAGGTCTCTTGGCCAGCCAGTCTGTTTAGGTGTTGGTTAACCAAGTTTCATTGCTTCAGGTTTCCAGACTGAAAGGGTTGGAGAACTTCAGGTGGCCACAGGGTCCGGTACGATTATTTTGTCCTCATCGTGTTGCTTCGTTGCCTGCGAACCTCGCGGTCCCGGCGGAGTCACTGCCTAGGAGTCATGAACGTTGCTCCGCTGCCAGCGAGCCTGGTCAGTACCCCGGCAGAGTCGTCACATCACCTCTCTATGCAGGAAGCCTTTCTCAATCCTTTACCCTTTATTGGTGTGCTATTGCACTTATTATGAACGTGCCTAAGGCACTTATTTAGATGTGCTCATGGAACTTATTTGAGAGGGGCAATTTTTGCTTGCGCGGATGAGGGATCCCGACTTATTTTACTTGCAAAGAGGTTTCTCCTGGTCTGATATGAGGACTTTGGTTTTTCCTGGATGTCCTAATGTCACCCGAAGTTGACTCTGTTCCCTTTCGACCTAGTCACCACTGTATCGAACTTTATTTCCACAGACACCATTTCAAACTCGCTAGGTGAGCTACCCACGTTTGGTGGTTTGAGCTAGGTCATGTATTACCTTTGGGTGCCAATTACAGGCAATATTTTTCCACCTTTGTGTCTCTTAGGAAAGGCTTTCGATCAGCATAGAACCTAGTGCAGTGTGCCAATTGCGGGGCTTCGACAAGGCCTTCTGTCTTTTGAACAATTTTTATTTTTATTTTTTTATTTTTTATTTTTTATCAACGAAACTAGAGCAGAAAATTATGGTACAGGGGTAGGACAGCCCTCTGAGGGCTACTAAGTGAAGTAATGTTTGAGGTCATGCCCGTTCACCGGGAGGACCTCGACTCTTCCCTCAAGAGTTTGCAGTCTGAATTTGTGGGAACCCAATTTCTCCTTGACCTAGAATGGACCTGTCCACAGTGCTTGGAATTTGGAATGTTTTCCCTTTTCTTCATGATCTTTATCCCACTTAAGGACTAGGTCTCCTACTTCAAAAATTTTACTCCCTGCAGATTTTTTATCAAACCATCTCTTGATCCGACTTTGGTGGATGGCGAAATTTTCTCGAGTTTTTTGCCTTTCTTCCTCCAACTTCAGTAGTGTGTCGATCCGGGTCTGCAAGGTGGGGCATGGGGTACCATGGCTTTCTTGGGAAAACTGAAGGGTAGGGAGAGATAATTGGGGAGGAAGAAATGCTTCTTTTCCATACACAAGAAAATACGGGGAGGTGTCGAGTGAGGATTTGGGTGTGACAGGGTCGGCCCAAAGAGCATTGTGCCAGTTTCGCTGGTGGGACAGCAGAGTCTTCTTAATGATGCGGATAAGATTTTTATTAGTTGACTCGGCTAACCCGTTTCCTTGGGGATAATAATTTGTGGAATGTTTAAGCACAATACCATTTTCTAGAGCAAAATCATACAATTTAAAAGATTAAAAGTAAGTTGCATTATCAAAAACCAAGGAAGTTGGAATGCCAAACCTGGTGATGATAGAATGGGTGACAAATTCTATTACCTCTTGATCATTGATTTGGCATAAAGGTACTGCTTTGACCCACCTGGTGAAATAATCGGTAGCAGTGAGAATATACCAGTGTTGCTTGGAGGAGTGAAGTAGGATTTCACCAATCACGTCCAAACCCCACTGTTGAAAGGGTTCCTCCACTGCCACTGACAGTAGGGGAGCGGCTGGTCGCGCTTCCCGATTTGTGAACTTCTGGCATTGAGTGCACTTCCGGACATACGCATGCACATCTCTGAAAAGGGTTGGCCAATAGTATCCCGCGCGCATGATCTTGTGGGCGGTGGTATCGCCTACAAAATTCCCTCCAGCTGGTCCATCGTGCAGTTCGGTCAGGATGTTCTGTGCTTCATCATGTTCCAAGCAGCGTAACAGAACTCCATCGTGATGTTTCTTGAAAATATTACCCTAGATTAACTGGTAAGATGTAGCCTTAAGCCTTATTGTGCATTTCTGTCGGGCAGTCAAAGTAGGGTTCGAGATGCCATGGGTTAAATATCCCAAAATTTCAGAGTACCAAGAAGGGTTTCTCTGCTGAGGTGCGTGGTCACTCTGATACATTTCTATTTCCTGTTCCCAACACTCTTCTTCAACTCCATGTGAGCTTGCAGCCTCCGCAACCATTTGGCAGAGTCCTTGTCCTTTGACAGTGTGTGATGGTTTAAACTCTAGGTCATACTCTTGAAGACATGCCACCCAGTTGCCTTGTCTCTCACCTAGCTCCTGCTGTACGAAAAGTGAGCGGACAGCTGGGTGGGGAACAAAAACTGTGACATGGCTTTTCAAGATGTATGGCCTGAAATGTTTGATTGCTTTGTAGATTGCATAAGCCTGCTTCTCGGTTTCAGGATAATTCAATTCAGCTCCCTGTAAACCAGTACTCATGAAGGATATAGGCCGTTCATCATTGTTGTTGTCTTTCTGCGTGAGGATAGCTGCAAGTGATGAATCTGAAGGGAAAGTATACAAGATAAAGCTTCTGCTAAAATCTGGACTTTGGAGGGATGGTGTTTCAGCTATAGCCTGCTTGATTTTGTTGAAAGCCTCCTTCTCTGGCAGATTCCACTTGAAAATCCCATTCTTCTTGATCATCCCCTGCAGTGACCTGACTATTTGGGCGAAATTTGATATGAATTTACGTACAAAATTGATTTTCCCAAGGAAAGATTGCATAGCCTTTTTACTGCTAGGGGGTGGAATCTGGGCAATGGCTCTTGCCCACTCGGGATCTACAACAATGCCCTGCTTAGTTGTAATGTTGCCCAAAAAATTTTCTTCTGCCACGGCGAAAACACTCTTCTTTGGGTTGAGTGAGATCCCGTACTTCCTGCACCTTTCAAAAATTTTCTTGAGGTGGCGTAAATGATCGCCCCTGTGTTTCGAAAACATGGTGACGTCATCCAAATAGACTACCACGCTCCGTCCTATCAAACCACGGAAAGCTATATCCATGGCCCGTTGGAAAGTTTCCCCCGCGTTTATTAATCCGAAGGGCATGCGTCTAAAAGCGAACGTTCCCCATTTGGTCTGAAAAGTAGTTTTCAATCTGTCTGGCTCAGCTACCAGCACTTGGTTGTAACTGGAGAACCCATCCAATAAGGAGAACATCTCGGATCCAGACACAGCTTGCAATATTTGTTCCATAGGAGGCACCGGGTAATTGTCTTTGTCTGAGGCTTGATTTAAATTCTAGAAATCTACGCACAAACGTATCTCGCCAGACTTCCTCCGTACCGGGAACAAATTTGACACCCAAGTGGAGTGGCGAACTTTGAAGATGATGCGTGCATCCAAAAGCTTCTTAAGTTCTTTCTGAATCATCGCTTCCAGTGTAGGAAGCACTTTTCTGAGCTTTTGTTGGAAAGGCTTCACTCCTTCCTTCATGGGTATCACGTGTTGAATAATCCGAGTATTGTATGTATGTAAATCATCGTACGTCCAAGAAAATACGTCTTGATACTTCCAGAAAATCTAGGTGAAAGCCTATGTCTCCTGGTTGGAATAGTCTTTCCCAAGGTTGATGAACTTCGGGTCGTCATTTGATCCTAAGTTCACCTGCCAATGTGCCAAGGTGGAACTTTGTACTTTGGTATTTGGGGGCCCATGGAAACGGCTTTGCAAATCAAAGAGCTTTTCAAGTGACACTATCCCCTTGGGCATGGGGTTTTCTTTGCGTTTATGATGCTCTTCCTGCAAAGCTTGATTTTGATCTGCCTCATCTATTACCACGTCTTTGAATACTTCGGTGCTGAACATGAATTCCAATATCTGTTGGTCATCATCAAAGACGCGTAAATTAGTAATATTATCTGGCACGGAGGGTTTATACATAACTTCAATAGAAAATCCATCCCTCAGAGGGGTAAATCTAGCAGCAACATTAGCCAGAGTATCAGCTGCTGCATTATGCATTCTAAGGACAGATTTGATTCAAAACGCATCAAAAGTAGAAATAAGATGCCATACCTCTTGTTGATAAGATTTTAAGTGCGGATACAAACAATGAATGGTATTACGTACTTTCCAAGTGATGATCTCAGAGTCTCCGATGACCTGTAAGCATCTTACCTTTCAGTCCAGTGCCTTCTTGAGTATGAGGACTAAAGCTTCGTATTCAACAGTATTGTTGGTGCACTGGAACTCTAGCCGACATGAAATCTAGAACTTATTATTCTGAGGATCCAGCAGGATGCAGCCCGCGCCAGCTCCGTCATGGGTCTTGGAACCGTCATAATACAGGGTCCATACGTCGTTTTCTGGCTCCTCCGGAGCTATAGGTTTGGGAGGGATTTCGGCTTGGTGTGAGACGAGGGTGTCTTGGTCGTTTGTGATGAGTGTTAGCTCTGACTGAATTTCTGGGCCCACTGGGGACTGAGGAGGATGATAACATCCGAAAATGGCCTCCAAGAAACACATGCCAAGCTCCTCCTGAGAAAAACTGACAGGTTCATTAGTAGCATCCAAATCAGTCATAGTATATATCATATAAGGTTCGCTTTCGACCCTGATTTGGTTGTTTCAGCCCTTGTAAGGAAGCCACAGGTGGGACCAGTCGGTGGCAAAATACCCTTGTAGTTTGCTGGACCAGTCTCTGCTAAGCAATAGGCCGTAGGCTTCAGGGATGTCTACAACTACAATGTTTGTACATTGGTGGAATCTGGAGTCGGAAGAAAGGCGAATGATGACATTATTTAGCTCTCCTACAGCTGGCACCTGCGATCTGTCAAGTTGGATGATTCTCGCGTCAGTTTTCTCTAGACAGATGTTCAGCTTCTTACAAACAGACAGGGGCAAGACGTTTGTAGACGCGTCGGAATCAACTAGATGGTTGTGTATGTTGAAGTTAAAAATCTCAAATGATAAGAGGAAGGGAGGAGTGGATCCCCTGGAATTTGCATTTATGGCGTTTACAATAGACTGAACACTCGGACTAGCTTGCGCGGATGTATTTCTCATAGGCTTAGTAGTTGAGGTATTGGCGAAGGCTTTGAGAATGAGTTCTCGTTGATTGGTGATGCGGGCAAGCTCGTAGAGGGAGATGTTGGCTCTGGTTTTTTTCATGTCCTCAACGATGTTATAACTGGAATCAGCCTGAGGACTAGGCTCGGTAGTGGCTTTGGGGGACCCCACCAGAAGCTTGCTATTTTGGTTTACTCGGGTGTTGTTATTTGTGGGCTTCTCAGGGACAATTTGTTGTTCATTCCTAGGGGGAAGAATTTTCCTTAAGAAAGCCCTTTTCTTCTCTTCAAAGGATTGTTCGGGGACCGGTCCTTTGCTTCTAAGGCTATAATTTCGTACAGGTTTGACCTTAGGATCGTCTACCATATTGATATCAGTGATGGTAAGATTGTTTTCCCCGCAGATTATGTCAAACGCAAGAACAGAGGATCCCAGTTCTTCATCAGGGGGAAAATCTTCTTCATGGTCAGAAACATCATCTTCCCCTGCATCCCTTGGGGTTTGATCGTCCAGAAGCTGATTTACTACTGCAGTCATGCTGCCAATCCATTGTGGGCATGCTTTTTCAGAGTGGGCAGCCTGGTGGAAAAAAAAAAGTTATCTTTTCCTATTTCTTCCACATTGAGAACAGTGTTTGGGTTAGACAGAGGTCGGCTGGTGTTGGGGTTACTCTTTCTGAAAAAGGGCTTTGGGGCCTTAGTGCTAGTCATAGATTCTATGCCCTTTCTCTTCAGGTCAGATACTTCATTTTTCAATAGCTTAAGGGTCTTTGCTATACTCTCGAAGTCAAAAGCATCCTTATCCTTATTTGCGGTCTTGGGTGTGGAGGACTGACTTTTATTCGCAATTGGTTTGCGGTCATCTCTCCCTTCGTGATCGATGGCTCCTATAGAAAGCATGTCCTTTTCTACAGCGACGGCGGCCGCATAATTTGCCGCAAGGGTGGCCCTAGCTTCGCGTTTTACGAAGACGAAAATATCCCCGGGGAGAGCTTTTGTATAGTAGTCTATGGTAATGGAGTCATCTAACGCCAAGTTGGGGGGGAAATTTTGCAGAATGGTAGCAAAACGCTGATTGAAATCCCTGACCTTTTCTTTCTTATGGCACTTAATGGTGCTTAACTCCGTGAGGAGCATGGAAGGGTTTTTTTCCTCCAAATATTTCTGCAAGAACACACGACGGAATTGGTCCCATGACGTTATGGAGGCACTTGGGAGGGATCGGTACCAAGTGGCTGCTTTGTTTTCAAGAGTGTGCGGAAAAATGCAGCAAGCAACGTCATATGTTTGAACTCTCATAATTTGCAGAGAAAGATAGAAGCTGCTTATATGATCCTTGGCCAACGTGCCTTTCTCGGGGTCAAACTTGGGGAGATGCTTCTCCGGGTGCCTAGGCATGTCATGGAGGGGGCCCAGAAGATCTAATGGGGACTGGGCCATCCAGGCAAGTGGTTGCACCCTCCTGGCATGCTCGTGGTGCTTGATCTCAGATTCAAATTCACTCCTTGCGCCTGACACAGATGCTTCTCCCCCATGGCGAGAGTGTTCATCTTGATATCCCTCAAGGTTGGCCATATTTCTAAGATATCCCCAATTGTAGATAGGTGGCCTATTTTGGTTTTGACGGCGATGGGCGGCACGGTGTCTTTGGCCACGGCCTCTCTCTCCCCTACCTCCATTCCTTCGGCCTCTGTTCCCCTCACCTTCATTTCTGTGGGCTCTATTTCCGTCGCCTTCATTTCTGCAGGCTCTATTTCCCTCGCCTTCATTTCCTTGGCCTCTATTTCCCTCGCCTCCCCCAGGTGGGGAGAAGACTTGGTTGTTGTTATGTTGGGTTTGGTTAGGCTGAGGGTCAGGATGGGGTTCACTCATGCCAGGTTCCTCCTCTTCGCCCCCTTGGAGCTCAAGAATCGGTTCGTTATTCTGGACAACGATGGCGAGGTCTTCAACCATCAAATTTACCAACTGAGGTATGGAACTCACCAGAGCACTGTTGCGAGTGAGGTTATTAGCAGGGGTCCTAGTATGGGTCAATAAATTCATGATTGGGGCGAATCGCAAATCCCTGATGAGATTGCGGGCAACTGGGAGCAGGGCTCTCAACTGCTCTCTGGTGATTTTATAACATGGAGCCTCCTCCCCTTGAACATCTTCCAAAGGAGGAGGGATAGTATCATCGTTTATGACCTCCCCATTGGGATTTTGTGATGGAATGTTGCTTGTGTGCTAGGAGGATGCCATTCAGACCCTCCTTCTAGATCCAATTCTGTTGACAGGAAATATTGTCCAGCCAACAGCAGGGGATCTCCCCGGTTAAAAGTCCCAATTAGACTCTGAACCGTTTGGAATAGGGATCTCGTCTAGGGTGTGGGTCCGGCTACCGCTTAGGTCTCCTTTCCTTTGGTCTCAAAAGAACTCAATGAACCTGCAGACACACACTTATTCAAATGATACAAGATACATGATTGATGAGTTAAAAACATATGTAACACTATGCGTAGCGAGGCAAAATAATAAAGCACAAATTCCGAAGGAAATGTCGTTAACAACACCCCATTGGAGTCATGCTTGTAGGTTTTTATGACCACAGAAGAAACAATTCTTTATGGAAAAAAAACACCCTTCACTTCCTTAAAGATTAAATGATAATACAGACGCTAATAAACAAAGTCATTAACATTCATTAAGAAAGCGAAATGAACTGAACATCATTAACACAAGTACAGAGAACTATAATGCATAAATGATGCCATTAAAAGCATAGATTCATTAATCAAAAGATGTTTGAAACTATATAAGAAATACTCATAGTGTTCGCACAACAAAACACATCAGATCCAAAAGGAGTTTTGACAAGTATCTGTATTGATGTGCAAAAGAGTGTTATCCTTCTATATAATGCTCTCTAACTCGAGTCCAAAAGAAAGATCCTTTACAATCTTCCCGGAGGGAGTTTTATAGACCAAAATTTTCCCTTTGGGCTTCCTGAATTTTCGCCTGCCCAACTATTGAGCTGCCCTGCGACCTGAATTGAGAGACGCGACCTGCGACCAAGCTGTGAAGTGCGACCTGCGACCCAGCTGGGAAATGCGACCTACAACCAAGCTGGGAAATGTGACCTATGACCTGCTGCCACTTGATCATGAGGATGTGCGCGTGATCGTGAGGTTAGGATCATCAACTCATTGTTCTTTGAGGAAGTTCTGCCAAGCGTGATAATCTGCCGCTATGGGGGAAATCAAAGGAACTTCTTCTCTTAACCGATGGAGACACTCCAAGGCATTTGGGATTAGAGTATCTCTTTTCTGCATGACCAGGTTGGACAGGGAGGCGAGCTTGGTGTAGATCCAGACTGGTGTGACAAGAAACTTTCCTAGGTTCTCCTATGATGCTGCAAGATCGAAAGTGGCAGCGGCTTGCTTAATGGGCTGCAAAAATGCTTGGATTTCCTGATCCACCTATTCCCATGTCTTCTCTCCTTCCAATGCACCCAACGATGGAATGTGATGTAGGATGTGCATTGAATCGATGCCGCTGATCAGATGCTCGTATGCGGACATCACCTTATCTAGATCCTTGGATAGCTTATCTTTAGACTGTATTTTAATCCGGATCTGGACCTTGGAATCTTGTGTGTGGATCCAGTCTTTCTTTGGCAGGTTTTCGGGAGCCTGGGGGTATTGGACTATCAAATCTGTCATTTTGTTCAAGGCGGTTGAGGCTTCCTTCAGCTTCTCGTTCCTCCGCTTGGTTTCTGTTTGGGCTCTCACCAAAGGGGAAACTGTTTGTTTTATAGTAAACATTTCCCCATAGACCTGTCTCATGGTGGCCTCTAATATATCTAACTCGCTTTGGATGGTGAGCGGTACTTCAACGATAGGGGCAGTTTTTTTTGGAGTTGCTGAATCTCTTCTCTTAATGCTATCTTTTCCTACTCTGCCCTTGCCTCCCTCTTCTCCGCTTCTTGTAACTCATTTTGTAGAGAGAGGATCTCTCTGCTCATTATGTTTACATTCTCCTCCGTGGCCGCGGCAAAAGCTGTGCCGATCGATGCTATCATCACCGAGTTAGTCCTAGTGTCTAAGACTATGTCTTTCTTTGTTGCGACCGTGGATGAGGCAGAAGGATTTCGTGCTATGAATCTTCTTTTCTCCTGTCGAATCTTGAAGGAGAACTAATCATATGTGAGCATGGTAAGATTGAATACCTCCTCCTCTTTCCCTTCGTAGGAACTTAGATCGGAGAGTGTAGTGCGTGTACTGACTACAGGTACCTCAAGGGGAGGTAGCTCAATTTGTGATCATGTGCCCTAGGAAGATGCCTCGATGTTCTCTAGCATTTTATCCTCCTCTTCTTTTCTTCTTCCTCCTTCCGAAGGCGTTCGACTTCTGCCTTTTCATGTTCTCTTTTCTGTCTGCGCTCTTCTTCTGCCGTTGCTTCTTGTTCGACTTTCCTTTTACGTTCGGCTGTTGCTGCTGCTGCCTGTTCTGCTTTCTTCTAGCGTTCGGCTTCCCCTTGATCTAATTACTTCTTAATTTTGCGTTCTGCCTCAGCCTCCGCCTCCTGTTCATCCTTATTTCTCTTGGCCTCTTTTGCCTACTTCTTCTTCTGCTCTGACCTCAGACTTCTTTTGCGCTTATCTTCATCTTCTTTCATCTTCTTCTCTATTTCTTGCAGGGCTCTGGCTTCTAGTTCTTTTTGCTGGGTAGAAGTGTTGTGCCCTGTACCAGTGCGAGGCCTTTTAGCCTGAGAAGAAGAAGTGCCTCCTAATTCACGGCTTCTGTCCTCCAATTTTTGGTCATCTAGGTCTTCTTGATCAGAACACGCCCCTGGAGCAAGCTTCCTATCTGCATTATACCAATTTCTTCTTTCATCCTCACCTGGGCATTCCGTGTGCTGGTAGTTCCATTTGAACCTAGCCCGCTTGCAGTGATCAGGGACTATTCTTTCGGGGTCATATGTCCAATGTTCTAATGACCCAAGGCAGTAAATTTTCATCTCTTCCACTTCTGCCTCTACCTCCATAAAATCTTTGACCGTGTAGGCACCGATAGTGAGGGGTAGCATAGGCCATGGCTTCTTCTTACCCTTAGTCACGACCCTAGAGAAACCGGAAGACATCTGGAAACAGACCTCTTGAATGAGCATTTTATCTGTCACATAACAGGGCATAGCATGGGGAGCCTTGTACGAGCCAAAAACTCGAATGAATGTGTACTCAGCAAGTGGGAACCAATGCGCCACCTTGCCTAGCGTCTTCTGGGCTCACCAAGACATGCAGGGGGTGTCTTGGCCGAACAACTTTCTGTAGAGAGCTGGGATGAAAACTTGAGAGATCAGCTCTATGTCCTGCTTATATCTGGAATCCCAAAATACTTTGGTCTGTAAGTGGATTGGACGGGTCTGTTTTGGATCCCAGTTGTGCACCCACCCCTCAAAGTGGCACCTCGAACAAACAACATCCAACAAGTAAGAGGCCATGTAGAATTTAGAAGGCAATCCATCATCTGGCACCAACACCGAGGATATGTTTGTATGAAGAGAGGCCACCAGTATGATGGCCCAGTTGAAATGGATGTCATGCACTGTGACATACTCCATGAGGGTTGCCCATGTGCCACTGAAGGTGGTAGCATCGGGGCACTCGCACAATCTGCAAAGCATATCAGCCACCAATTTTTACAATTTCCTAAGGCCTGCCACTGGATATTCTTGATCCTTCTTGGCCTTGAATTTCTTAGGCTCCTCCCACCACGTTTTTAGAGTGTCTACTATGGGGACTGCATGGGTGATAGCGAAATATTCTGTGAAGTCCTCCTCTCGTTCAGGGAATGAATAGTAAACATGAGCATCTGAGCCCTTGAGAGTCGCGAAAGCCTTGCCTTCACTGTCCCTGATTACGAAATTTTTGGGGTCAGTGTTCTGTATAATCCATTCTATAACCTCCGCACATGGGAATATAGCCGGATGGGCACCTGCAAGATGGATCTTTGACCTTTTGACTTGTGTGTATACTTCCCGATCAGGTAGGTCCTCTGGGAATTCCTGTCGAGCGAACTCCTGGTAAACCTAGTACCAATTCATGTTGTCCCTTTTGGAAAATGTGCACAGGGTATCTCTGTAGATCGGGGGCGGGGACATTGGTATGTCCATCTCTATGTCCTCTGCTTCCAGGATCTTGCCCTTTTTCTGAGACACTGGAGGTCCCATGTCGCTTGAATCTGAGGGGACAGGGATACACTCTAAATCTGTTTGAATTCACCTGTCATGTTCATGAAAGAGTCCCAAGATAAGAAAGATGCCATGATAATACAAACCTATGTACAACTACTAATTATTTCAACTGGGGACACAGGCAGAGCTGAACTAGCGACCTGTGACTAGGTCGCAGGGTCGCAAAGGTCGTGATGTTGATATTCTTGAAGACTTTGTGACTTTGCGACCGTGCGACTAGGTCGCCAAGTCGTGGGTCGCTATTAGTGGGAAAATCGATGGAAGGGTGACCTTGCGACCTTGCGACCAAGTCGCTGGGTCGCAAATGCTATAAAATCGACGGGAGAGCGACTCTGCGACCGAGTCGCAAGGTCGTTAAGTCATGAAGTCGTGGGAAAACCGACTGAAAAGCGATTTGCGACCTGGCGACTCAGCGACTGGGTCGCAGGGTCGCACGGGTTGCAATTCGCGTTAGGGCTTGCCGGGGTTTTGGCGCGCGCCGCGTGAAGTATTTTTCCCTCTAACTTGAAAATTACAAGGCTAAATGGGCCAAGGCAGAGCAAGGGGAGAGCATTTGGAGCAGGACACAGGCCATGAGAGTCTGGGTGGAAACTGTGATAAGGTTATGCAAGCAGGGTAAATGTTAGAGCGAAAAGGTGGAAGCTCTAAGTTTCAAATGAAAACAATGGCCAAGACAGGGGAAATTTAAAGGTTGAGGAAGGAAAATTAGGCAAAAAAAAACCATAAAAGGAAATAGCAGGAGGAAAACGACAACTTACTCGGGAAAATCGCGCTCCAGTCGACCTGTCAAAGGCATTTTTTTCTATTCGCTGAATGTGCATAACGCAACCTAGCGACCTTCTATTTATAAAAAGTTCGCATGTGCGGGCCATTAATGAGGTCGCGGGGTCGCATTGTGCGGTGGTCTAAGCGAGGTGTGACCTCGCGACCTTGTGACCTTGCGACCTCGGGGTCGCGATTTTTCATAAATTCAGAAATCTACGACTCAGTGACTCAACCCTCCCGGATCTTAACTTAACTTTTCTTTATGCTCAAGGGGCTCCAAAAAAAATTTAAAGTGTGAAATTTTTTGGAGGGTGTTGTAGAGACTATAAAACTCAGTTTCCTTACCTCCAATTTGAGCCGCAATGTTTCCCTAAACTGCAGCTGATACTTTTGCTTAACTGGAAGTCTTCGCTGCTCACACAGCTCTATCCATTCCTGCTTAATCAGTACTTCCTCCGTTTCGGCAGCTGAAGGTAAATCCCGCGAAACCTCTTCTTCTGTGGCCACTGTCAGGTTTTCCTCCCTTGCCTGCCTTTATTCAATTGTTTCGTGCTTCACGGCCTTCTCACCAGGATGTGTCGTTGGCTCATTCGTTGGGACCGCTTCGCTTGGTCCCTCCTCTTCGCCAACGACAATTTCTTCTTTGTGCGCGCTCGCTGCGACCGGCGATGCCCTGGTGAGATGCTCTCCTACTACTGTGCTTGTTGGGATCCTTTCCGGTTCTTCAGCCTCGGAAATCTATCTCTTCTCTCCTTTCTGACTCTAAGGTGCTTGCTACCTATGTAGCCTTAGCCCCATATGGTTGTGGCCTTTGCGACAGATTCAGAGCCACAGGAACAACGAACTCTTATTCTTCTCTCTGTCGTGGAAAACGAGTTACCCTCGGTCCTCTTGGGATAAAGAAGGAAAAAGGGAGCAAATCCTCAACAATTGGCCTCGAAGTCGGCATTTCCTCCATGGGTCCCTTGGTTTCCTCAGCTCTGGGCCCTTCTTGTCTCTGTTCCCCCTCTTCCATGGGTTCTATGGTCGGAGTGGTCACAACCTCCTCCATCAGCTCCATGGTGGCAGGAGATCCTTATGGAGTACCCTTGGTCACCATATCGACTGCTTCGTCCACGTTGGCCTGTTGTGGGTCTACTTCCATGGTTGCCATATTATCAACTTTCTCTGCTGGTTCTTGTGGGACAGCCTCGGCCGTGGTACTAGTGGGCCTTTCTATATCAATCCCCACATCTACCATTGACTCCGTAGTTTTAGCTTGCTCTTAGGGAGCCACCTCATCTCCAAGTTCTTCCATTTCCATATCTTATGGCTCCTCCTGGTCAACATAATCATCATCTCGTGCATCCTCCTCTATAGCTTTGGGTTCTTCTTCCCTAGCGGCCACAACAACTGCTTTTTGTTCCTCTTTGGAATCCCGAAATAGCTCCCATGGAATCGGGATTTGTCTAATGGCATTTACTATCAACAGCTGAACCAACCCGTAGTGAGTGGTGATCGCCAATATCTGTCATGACCCCTGAGCCGACTGTGCCATTAAGTGAAGACTCCTTAGTATAAAATAGGGCACATTAATTGAAAAAACTTCTGCCTGTGGAAATCGCAAGTGAGCTAGTATACGGAGATGGTATTTGAAGATGGTGGAGTATCTTCCTTTGCACGTCATATATTTTATGACGAACTCTACTACTCCTCCCCATGGACGTGGTAGCGAGTTTCTGTCATAACCCCGACCCTTCTGTGCAATACTCTCGCTCTCTTCTAAAAAGGCCTCGGGGAATTCTGGGAGGGGGATCCTTCTCGAAAACCATCGCTGCCCGACTTGAGGAAGCCCACTGACTTCCGTGATGATTTCCTCTATTACAGGGATCTCAATTCCGCGGATCAATGCAAATTCCGCCATCATTTCTTCATTCGATCCCCTCAACCTGTCGAAATAAACATCCCAGCCTACGTTCACGAAAACCTGCCACACCTCCTGATTGTTATGAATTCCCCTTGTATTCTCAGGTTCATGTCGAATAGATCAGCCACCCATTGTTGCAGAGGCGAAATCAACATGACGACTGCAGTTGGCTGGCAAGGGAGAGTGACAGGTCTCCAAACCGTTGGAAACTGAAATAACGTCATGGTCGATTTGGAAACAATGGATGAATAGTACTGGTACGTTTGGAAATGATGACAGATTAAGGTGGTACTATGGGATGTTTCTGGAATTTAATGCAGCATGTTGGGAGCATGACTGATACAACTTGACGCGTACAAATACACATCCCAACACATCAAAAGTATGATTATGGAGTATCGAAATCATTAGATTCAGCTAGGTAAAGATCATGTTTCATAAATGCTTTTTTGAGGTACGCTGTCATTCATTATGACGGTTCCCTCCCTTAACTTAATGACGGTCGTCCACGACACGTTTTAATGTCATTTTTTGAATATTTAATTAAATCCATAAAATCAATGGAGACGTACCTGTGGACCTACCTTATGGTGGAGTAGCAACAAAATGTTTGACAGAGTAGCAGCAACAACTAGTGACAGTATAGGGAGTAAAAAAAACAGTGAGTAACAGCACAGGGAGTAATAGCGATAGTGAATAGCAGCGCAGCGACTAACAACAGTTACAGAGTAACAACAACGGCGGATGTTACACAGTAATTTTTCACCATCCCTGCAATCCCCATCTTGCCCATTGGAGGGTCGTTTCTGTGACCAATAATCAGTGTCATGCCTTGCAAATACCATCATTGCATCCCTTGCCATGAGGACAACATTCCTTCTGTTGATCATTTCCTGAGCAGACCCCTAAAAACACCTTTTTTTTCCTTGGCACTGGTAGCCCGTTATGTACTCGCGCCAATGAGGAAAATTAACACTGAGCCTGGGCCAATTGGCACTCTGTCCCAGTTAAGCACCCACGCCAATTTGCTTATGGAAAGTTTTTTAAAAAAAGAGGCGAAGTTTCAATTACAACAACTTCGTGTATGAGTCATCAGGAGTGGTTTCAATTGAATAAACACGACCTTCCTCCTTTGGCCTCTTGTTTCCACCTTATGGGGAACCTCCCAAGGGATAAGGCCTCCCTTCCACTATTGTAGGGATCCCAACCTCCTCCTCTCCTCTATAAATATAGCCTTCATGCATTGATGAAGGGGCTGAAGGGCTGAATGGTTGAGTCTCCAAGAGCCTTCATAGCTTAAAAAATGCTGCAATAGTCCTCATAGTGCCAAATCAGTAGCAAGGAGATTTACGATCGAAGAGAGAGGCTTATCCCCATTCCTGACAAGCTTTACCGAGACATATTCCGCTGACGACCCGCCGAAGGAAGATTCAGTGTCAGAGCCAGGTTTTATTTTCCTTTGTATGAATTAATGATAAGCGACTTTGGTTATGGTTCCACTCGTATTGTTCATTATGATCATGAGTTGTGTCTTCTCTGACTGATACATAATTGCATATATCGGGTTTTGCGCTTGTGTTTGTTGTGTTTCTTGTGTGTGCAAGTGTTCGATCGCGGCGAGTGAGAGGATTGTGATCTGCTGGAGCAAGGAAACGAGAGCGCC
The DNA here is from genome assembly GCA_034641835.2 of Pinus albicaulis. Taxonomy (NCBI): domain Eukaryota; kingdom Viridiplantae; phylum Streptophyta; class Pinopsida; order Pinales; family Pinaceae; genus Pinus; species Pinus albicaulis. The sequence continues at coordinate 44,757,337 of MU968363.1, forward strand.
ATCTTCTCTACAAACAATAGCGTTGGACTTGAGGTAGGCCTTCATCGCAAGTTGGTTTATTGCAATTAGGAACTTGCACCTTAGCGTGATACGATTGTTGATAGACCCGATCTGGGCTAGTAGGGATCACCTCTGTCCGCATAGGGGATTTACCTCTACAAAAAATTGGCGACTCCGCTAGGGAGACATTGATTGGAGTTTGTCTTGTCTTTTCGGTTGATTTTCGTCTTTGTCTGCTTGATCAGCTCTTTTGGTTTGCCTTTTTCTGGTGTAAAACCGCTATTCAGCCCCCAGAGGATCAAATCTGACCTCTGTTTTTCCGAAATTTTCATCTTTTCATGGTTGGCTTGATTGGCGCGGTTTCTAGCCTGACAGTCACGCCAATTGGTGCAGGTTTCCAGTTCATTACTCGCGCCATCCCTTGTCTAGCACGGATTATAGCCAGACATTTGTGCCATTTCCTATAGGTGCTAGGATTTACCCTTGTTCGGAAGTTTCTTTTGGTCAGTACTTTGCTTCTGGGTTTGTTTTAGATTTTACTTGAAGTGGTGAGTCTGGTCTTGGTTGGGAGAAATTCTTTTTTTTTTTCATTTTCAGGCATTGGCGCTTGTTGTCAGTTAGCAACCCGCGCCAATTTTCCATTGGCACTAGTTTTCAGTGAGCAAGTCGCGCTAGTTGGAGCTAGTTGTCAATGATAAAGTCATGCCAATTTCAGGGTGTGTGAAAATTGAGATTTTTTCCCTAAATCCTTCACCAGTGTGTCTTTCCCTTCCGATATTTTCACTGTATGAGCATATATTACATTGCTCATTGATTAAAATGTCTTCTCTCCATGATTGTTTGATGTAAAAGGGAATGAATGCCTTGTTTTGATCTCATGATTTGGAAGTCCTCTTTGTGTTTTTTCACCTTTTGAGAATTTCGTTACAAAGTGTTTGAAACAAAGATTGCATTCTTAGTGTTTGTTTGCATCCCTTTTGCCTTCATCCTTCATTAAGAAGATTTGCATTCATTTATTTTTCGTCTCAAAGTTTGCTTTTCGTCAAATGCATTAGATCACATTGCATTGAAAAGTGTTTTTTTGAGATCCATCATTGAACTTAGATTACATTGTTTAATGATTGAAAGCTAAAACATCGCTTTAAGTGCATCCTCTTTCATTAAAAGCGTGCATTAAGTAGATTCTCATTTCATCAAAAAATGCATTGAGTGCATTCTTATCATTTCGAAAAGGAAAAGGAAATTGTGCATAGATTACAATTGCATAGTTTTCGAAAAAGAGGATTTTGCCTAGATTACATTGCATTATTCGCATCGTTGAATGTTTGAAATTACTTTTGGATAGTGAAAGTCATCTAGTTTGGAAAATTTTTGTTTTCAGTATTGTTATTTGTTGCATCATTGTTTGAAGTTCTTCCCTTAACTAGATAGCATTCATCGAATTGAAAAGTTTTCTTTTCTCATATAGCTGCATATAGGAGATTGTCAGATGACACTCACTAGGGCCTGAAATCGAGACATAATTGAAGATCAACATTAAAATTTATTGAATTAACCTAAGGAAGCATTGAAAAATTAACAAAATATTTATAGGTCTAGGCTAGAGACGTGTTCCAGCGTCTTTAAACCTAGTAGCTGTCTAGGCTAGACCCCACTAGGTTGCTATCCTTTATCCATAGGAAGCCGAGTCTGCCGCCCTATACCCGTGATACACCGGATACAGAATTCGGGGAGATTTCCTGCACGTATGTTAAGTCCTTGGTTGATTTCTCTTTCATTTTGAAACCAAGGTGTATATTGCAGTTCACGGTTATTTTGTACACCCTTTGCCTAGAATTCCTGAGCAGTAATTTCGATCTTTTCTGACTCATTAAATTTGAAAATATCATCAAGTGCTTGTCCTTTCATGCTTTTTTCCAATCTGAAAGCGATAGATTCACCTTTTCCCTGTTTCTCGACTCTTAAAAGATGAAATGGTAGAGTTTTGTTTCAATGTTTTAAAAATTAACTGCCCACGAAATATTCCTGGTTAGAGTTAGTTTCCTTAGGGTGTTGTTCTAAGATCGTTTCTAATGGCAACTTTTCCGGAGTTCACCAACCAAGGAATCCCCTCCGATGGGAATCCTGGTCCTTTTCCTCCTTTTGGAAATGTTGGCGCTCCTTATATGGCAACATTATCCCTTCCTGGGTTAACTGTTGGGTTGCCTGTTTGGTTATTTTCAACCTCTGTGGTCCCGAATGTCCCGGCTACTGTTCAATCAGTTCCTCCACCTGAACAACATCATGTTGATTCCAAGGTGGACCTCTCCCCTTCTTCTCCTGTTTCTGCGTCTTCATCTTCTACTTCGCCTGGTGAAAGTCTGGATTCGAGTAACCAGGTGGCTAAGAAGAAGAAGAAGAAGACAAATAAGAAGAAGTCTGATAAGAGAGAGGCTAAAGCTGCAACTATTGCTTCTGAAACATCTCTTCTTGACAAACCTTCCAACCCTCCACGGAAATTCAAGTTCCCTTGCTTGTTGTGCATGGGAGACCATCTTCTTCGATACTGCCCTGGCATTCCCAAGGTGCTCGAAGTATGGTCCAACGGTCGTTCGCCGTTGCCTTTGGCTTCCGGGAGTCAGGCTGGGGGCACGTCTTCAACTGGTGCTGGTAAAACTCCTAAGAAGCAGGGTAAGATTACCAATCCCTGTAAGTTGTGTGAAGGACACCAAGCCATTCACCTTTGTCCTTATATGGATGAAGCCAAAAGGATTTTGGACAACTCATCTGTTTCTGGACCATGCCTTCCGGCTGGTTACAAACAGCTTTCTTTGAGTCTTCCACCAGCTGATCCTATGATTGGTCAAGAGTCATCCTTGGTCGATCCCACTCCCTCGGAAATTCAAATTCATGAATCCATTCCCGACCAATCATTGGTCATGGGATCGATTGAGATGGCCCCATCTGTGGTGCACCAGGTATTTTCCATTGAGAGTGGACCCCACACCCCTCAGGTTCTTCTTGTTTCTTCAGATTCCTCGGACTTGGAGAAATATTCTCCTGTCCCTATACCTCAAGAAGCTGCTCCTCCACCTCCCGTGATGGAGGTCCCGGAGGATACTCCTCCCGCCTTCGAGATGGAGGTCGTGGAGGATTCTCCTTCTTCTATCGTAACACCAGGGGAAGACCATCTCAGTTCTATGGTATCCCCTCCAAGTAGTTTGGTTGCTTCCTTTGATTGGAATCGATTTACGGGATACCGCCTTCCGTCTTATGTGCCTTTTGAGATAACGGTACAGGCCATTGGTCTGGTTGTAACCAGCACCATTATAGACGAAGGCGCGTCTGTTAGTGTTCTATCCTCAACTACTTGGCAAGCTTTCGGTTCATCGCCGCTTGCGCCCGTTATGCAGAATCTGTTGACGTTTAACAGAAGAACTAGTCAACCATTGGGGATCCTTCCAAGGTTACCTGTTACTTTGGGAGGTAAAACCGTCCATATGGATGTGATGGTTGTTCCAGGCCCCTTGGATTTCAATCTGCTCTAGGGGCGCAATTACACCTATGCCATGGGAGCGCTCGTCTCCTCCCTTTTTCATGTGGTCTATTTTCCACATGAAGGACGGATCGTGACCATTAATCAGCTTTCATTCTTTGGTCCTGATGTGGCAGCTGGCCCGCCATCATCCCTTCCTGGTTTTTATCCACCTGTTGTATCTGCCCCACCGTAGGTCAACTATGTGGCTACCTACCCCGTGCCTGTACTTAGTGATAGTGCCGTCGTGCATCGTGTGCTGGGGGCATTAGGTCCTGACTTCCAGGATGTTTTCCTTCCATCGAGAGTGGAAATCATGGAAGCCATGACTTCTTGTTCATTATGATGAGGTCTGTCGGAGCAGAGTTCCTTGTCTTGTGTCAAGCTCCTTAAAAAATGAAAAAAGGTTGGGGAGAAAAGTTCCTTGTCTTGTTTCAAGCACCTTAAAAAATGAAACAAGGTTGTCGGAGCACAGTTCGTTTCCTTGTGTCAAGCTCCTTAAAAAATGAAACAAGCTCGTCGGAGCATGGTTCCCTTCCTGTGTCAAGCTCCTTAAAAAATGAAACAAGGTCGTCGGAGCACAGTTTGTTTCCTTGTGTCAAGCTCCTTAAAAAATGAAACAAGCTCGTCGGAGCACAATTCGTTTTCTTGTGTCAAGCTCCTTAAAAAATGAAACAAGCTGGTCGGAGCACAGTTCATTTTCTTGTGTCAAGCTCCTTAAAAAATGAAACAATCTGGTCGGAGCATAGTTTTTTTTCTTGTGTCAAGTTCCTTAAACCATGAAACAAGGTGTCCTGAGGATAGTTCTTTTAATGTGTCAACCTCATTAAAACAATGAAACACTTTCCTGTTCAATTCGAGTCTTTGATAAGATCTCGTAAAATCCCAGTCGAGTCTTTCTCTTGATCTCGTAGCTTGAACCTTCACTCCATCTGCCTTTCATATGGACTGAAGCTTGGGGGGCATGTACCTCGAATTGAGTCACCATGCTGGGGGCATGCTTACTTTTTCAAGCATAGTTTGTTTCCGTTTCAAGCTTGTGTAAAAATGAAACAGGTTTCAAGCATAGTTTATCTTTGTTTCAAGCTTGTGTAAAAATGAAACCAACTTCAAGCAGAGTTTCCTGATTTCAAGCTTGTGTAAAAATGAAACCATCCCCATTTTACCTCTTGTGATTGCCATTTTATCAGCCTGTTTTTGCCAGATGAGCCTTGGTTTTCTCACTCCATCGTCATTATCTGCTTGGCCGATCATATGCCTTCACTTGGTTGTTTTACCCATTCCTGAGGAACCGCTGCGATGAGTGGTCTTGTTAGCCAGCCTCTTAACCTTTACTTGTTTTGAGTAGTTCCACCATTACCGGAACCAGTTGCTACCCTTTATACCACTCGTTCCTTCAGGAGGAGTCATCTTTCAGCTCTTTTTTTACTCTCTAAACATGAAAAGATTGTCGAGTCCCTTGTTGTTTTGATCTCGTTAAAGTGGCCACGAAACGACATCTACCCAGTATACGTTTACCCCTTTTTCGGGCTGGGATGGATTACTTACGAAAAAGGAATACCCTAGACTATCACGACTAGGAGGTTTTCTCAGACATAGTTTTCTACCTTTTCGGGTTTGAGGAACTATTTACGAAAAGGGACCATTGGAGTTTACTTTTCTGCTGTCTTTTCAAACTCTCTAAACATGAAAAGACATCAAGTTCTTCCTTTTTCAGACTCATTAAACCTTGATGACATTGGATTCAGACGTAATGACGATATTCGAGTTTCTCCTTCCTAGGGCTCGTTAAATTTACTAGGATGGATTCGTCCGAAGGACGAACTTATATGACAAGCATATGCTATCCCCTTCAAGCTTGTTTTCAAAAATAATTGGGGTACTCTCCAGAAATGGTGGGGAAAAAATGGAACCAGCATCATTGTCATGTCGGCAGTATGTTGCTCTTGAACATGGCACTTGTCTACATTAGTGTCGGGTTGGGGACATCTCATCTCATTTTCCACTTGCCTCCGTGGGTTTGGGTGATCCCTTTTGACCTCTCTTCTTTCTTTGCCTCGTCATCATGACCTCTGATCTTTTGATGTCAAATAATACCAAATCCACTTTCGTGTCGCCCATATGTTCAAGAGAAGTTGACCTCTGCAAAAGTCTCAACCTTCCTCTGATTCTCATCTGATCCTGATTCACAAAGACATTATGTTCCTTTGTCTCACGTCGATGATGTGGGAAACACTATGGCCCACCTTCGATCAAGGTCACTTCCTGTCGACTTCAGCTCATTATCCAGGAAGCTGATCTAGAGACTCCCTTCTGGTACCTTGGAGCCTGCATGCCTCAATGGCAGGTTCTTCGCGTTCGACGTGAGGTTTTCATCATTGGCCTCCGATCGAGTGATTCTACGGGTGTTCGATGCCAACTCACTGATTCACATGTCGTAGATTGTACCTATAGTACCTTGAGGTCCATTGTCACTATTGGTGGTATCTCTCACGTCTATTAACAGCTTTCATCATTGGCTGGTAATCAGACGATGTTCTTGCATGTTTGACTTTAGCTCACTTATTCACATGCTTGAACTTGTACTTTGTTCGGGTCGAGATGGAGTGCAAGACCCTGGATTTTGTCTGTTAGAATCCAGGCTGCGATTATGTTGATTATTATGATTGGTTACATGACTCATTCATTGGATGGTTGCGACCATGCAGATACTGTATCGATCCTCATTTGGATAAATTTGTGCCCATACCACGCCTATATCATGTATTTGAGATATCAGTTGTACTTCTCTATGCGGGTTTTCCGACGGCAATGTTTTGATTGGACACGTTCTCGTAAATAATTTCACCCCTCTCTCTCTTTCGGGCCTCATGCTTTAGGGGGCATCTGTTACACAGTAATTTGTCACCGTCCCTGCAATTCCCATCTCGCCCATTGGAGGGTCGTTTCTGTGACCAATAAGCGGTGTCATGCCTTGCAAATACCATCATTGCATCCCTTTCCATGAGGACAACATTTCTTCTGTTGATCATTTCCTGAGCAGACCCCTAAAAACACCTGTTTTTTCCTTGGCGCTGGTAGCCCGTTATGTACTCGCGCCAATGAGGAAAATTAACACTGAGCCCATGCCAATTGGCGCTCTGTCCCAGTTAAGCACCCGCGCCAATCTAATTTTGGAAAGTTTTTTAAAAAAAGAGGCGAAGTTTCGATTACAACAACTTCGTGGATGAGTCATCAGGAGTGGTTTCGACTGAATAACCACAGCCTTCCTCCTTTGGCCTCTTGTTTCCACCTTATGGGGAACCTCCAAAGGGATAAGGCCTCCCTTCCACTATTGTAGGGATCCCAACCTCCTCCTCTCCTCTATAAATATAGCCTTCATCCATTGATGAAGGGGCTGAATAGCTGAAGGGCTGAATGGTTGAGTCTCCAAGAGCCTTCATAGCCTAAAGAATGCTACAATAGTCCTCATAGTTCCAAATCAGTAGCAAGGAGATTTACGATCGAAGAGAGAGGCTTGTCCCCATTCCTGACAAGCTTTACCGAGACATATTCCGTTGACGACCCGCCGAAGGAAGATTCAGCGTCAGAGCCAGGTTGTATTTTCCTTTGTATGAATTAATGATAAGAGACTTTGGTTATGGTTCCACTTGTATTGTTCATTATGATCATGAGTTGTGTCTTCTCTGACTGATACATAATTGCATATATCGGGTTTTACGCTTGTGTTTCTTGTGTTTCTTGTGTGTGTAGGTGTTCGATCGCGGCGAGCGAGAGGATTGTGATCTGCTGGAGCAAGGAAATGGGAGCGCCATCTTCTGTACAAACGACAGCGTTGGACTTGAGGTAGACCTTCATCACAAGTTGGTTTATTGCAATTAGGAACTTGCGTCTTAGCGTGATACAATTGTTGCTAGACCCGATCTGGGCTAGTAGGGATCGCCTCTGTCTGCAGAGGGGATTTACCTCTACAACAGCGGAGTAACAGCAGTTACAGAGTAACGGCATCGACAGAGTAACAACACTTAGTGACGCACACCAGTGAAATATAGCAATATCTTCATGACAGCACTGGTGGAGTAACAACACCGAGTGTTACTTTTCTCCTCGCCATATTTCTTTGTTATTCCTGCAAAAGACAAACAAGTAAGTAGCAACGGTGTATATATATATATATATATATATATATATATATATATATATATATATATTATTTTTATTTATTTTCTTTCTTTTTTTATGTTTTTTTTTAGAATAGAGTGAGAGTATCCTCTTTTCCAATGACCATTAAATCATATACAACAGAAATATTTTTAACAAAGGCTTCTTTAAAGGCTGGACGGTGGTATAATTTTAGATGGTGTCTGTTTACTAAGAACGAGGTATGGTTCTCATCAATTGTATTCAGACTAACTGTTCCATTGTCGAACACTGCGTCCACTTGATATGGACCCATCCAACGAGTGTAGAGCTTGCCTTTGAAATCCTTAAATCGGGAGTCATACAGTAATGCCCAATCCCCCACATGAAACACCTTAGTTTTGATAAATTTATCGTGCCATTTCATTCTCTGTTGTTGAACAGTAGTAGTTTTCTAGATAGCTACTGCTCGAATCTCGTCCAACTCGTTCAGTTGTTCCAGTCGGTGTTTCTGTGCTTCTGATATATCTAGGCCTACTTCTAGAGTTGTTCTGAGTGTATTAATCTAAAATTACACCAGAAGCAAGGGGAATTCCCATAGACTAATTCAAACGAAGAAAACCCTGTTGTATTCCGCCATGTTGTTATGTATGCCCATAAAGCTTCTAGAAGTTTTTGTGCCCAATCCCGACGATGGCTTGCTACTGTATTTGTCAAGATATTTTCCAATACCTTGTTTGTGCTTTCTACTTGTCCATTCACCTAGGGATGATAGGGGGTTTTCACTCTATGTTTTACCCCATATTTCTGCATCAAATTTTCTATCATATGAGATGTGAATTGTGATCCACCGTCTGATACAATTTCCCTTGGAGTACCGGGCAAAGATTTCTTCAAAAATAAAATATGCCACTACTTGCTCTGTTGCTCTCGTGACTGCTCTATCTTCCACCTATTTAGTTACATAGTCAGTACAGATGAGGATGTAAGCTTTCTGATGAGAAGGTGGGTTGAAGGGCCCAACAAAGTCAATGGCCCATTTCTAAAATAGTTTCAGGACTATCTGGGGTTGAAGAGGCATTTCATCTACTTTCCTAGGTTGTCCCATCCGTTGATAGCTATCACACCTTCAAACATAATCACCGAGTGTCACGAAAGATGGAGGGCCAGTAATATCCCATTTGCAGCACCTTATGACCCGTTCTTTTATCTGCAAAATGTCCTCCACAGGGTCCATCATGTGCAGCTTTTAATATCTCAAAAATATCATCTTCTACCACACAACGCCGAATCTGCTGGTCAACCCCTGTATGGAAGAGATATCCTGCCATCCATGAATATCGGGTACTCCGATGAATGATCTTCCTTTGCTCCATATAGGACAGGTGACGAGGCACTTTACCTGTAGCAAGATAATTAGCAATATCTGCATACCACAGAGTGTTAGCAGAAACTGCAAAAAGATTCTCATCTGGAAAGTTATCTTCAATTGGTGTATCCTTACCATCATGTTCTATCCTAGATAAAAAATCTGCAACCACATTGTCCTTTCCTAGTTTATCTACTATGGTAATATCAAATTCTTGTAGTAGCAACAACCATATTGTAATACGACCAGGGGTAACAAGTTTGTTCATTAAATACCTGATGGCTGCATGATTAGTATGCACGAAAGTAGGATACCCATTAATGTAGTGCCAGAACTTATTGATGGCATAAATGACAGCGAGGAACTCTTTCTCAGTCACCGTGTAGTTTAATTTAGTAGGGGCCAAATTTTTACTAACATAGTAGACTGCGTAAGGTACCTTATCCTCTTGCTGTCCCAATACTGCACCAATTGCTGTTTGAGAGGCATCCGTATGAATGTGGAAAGGTAATGCCCAGTCTGGCCCTCTAAGGATCGGAGCACTGCAGAATAATTCTTTAATTTTTGTAAAGGCTGCATCACAGTCATCTGACCACACAAATTCTGAATCTTTTGTTAGTAATTGAAACAGTGGGTGTGCTACTTTTGAAAAAATTTCTATAAAAAATCTATAATAACCAGCACAACCAATGAAACTGCGTACCTATGTGGGCATCTTAGGTGTTGGGAAGTGCAGAATTACCTTTATCTTTGCTAGGTCCATCCTGATCCCTTTAGCTAAGAGAAAATGTCCCAGAACAATTCCCTCTTCCATCATCATGTGGCATTTTACCCTACTCAGAGAGACACGTGCTTGTATACATCTTGCGAGAAATTTTTCCAAATTTTCCAACCCCTCCAAAAATGAGTCCCCATATGGAGTAAAATAATCCATTAGATTTCAACACTGTCATCTATCAAGTCAGAGAATATTCCCATAATTTCTCTATGGAATGTTGCAGGGGCATTACATAGGCCAAAAGGAAGGATCCAGTATGCAAATGTTCCCCAGGGGCATGTGAAAGTGGTCTTGTCCTGGTCCTCAGGAGCAATCTGGATTTGGCTATATCCATTAAACCCATCCAGAAAAGAAAAAAATTTCTTTCCAGCCAATGTGTCTAAAACTTGATCAATAAATGGCAAGGGAAAATGGTCTTTCTGCGTCGCCTTGTTTAACTCTCGATACTCTACACAAATCCGCCATTTGCCATTCTTCTTGGGGACCATTACTAACGGTGAGACCCATTGGCTATCTGAGATAGGATAGATAAAACCTACATTCGGTAATTTCTGAAGCTCTTATTTCACAACATTTTTCAGTGCAGGGTTCATTCTCCTTTGAGGTTGTCTTATAAGATGACAATCTTCCTTGATATATATGTGATGGGTGCATAAGTTGGCAGGGATCGCCTTCATATCTACATAATCCCAGGCGAAGGCCTCTTTATGTTTCCGTAGAACGTCTACAAGTTTCTTCTTCTGGGATTCTGACAGGTTTGGATTAACATTTAAAGTTTTTCTGGGTTCCAATTCCACTTGAACACTTTCATGGGGTGTATCAGCAGGTGGCTCCTCTAATTCTTTTGTTGTTTTCATCATTTCCTGAGTCTCGCAGCTTAGGATAGATTCTAGGATCTGCTGGTTTGGTTCTGAAACGGAACAAGGATCATCCATGAAGGAAGTGATTACATCGTCTTCCAATTCCCTTTTCAACTGAAGGGCTTGTCCAATAGTAAGGACTGGTCTCACTTCTTCATCTTCCGTTTCAGCCTCCATCGCAGATACAACTTTCTTGCCGCCTACTGGTTTTATGGGTGGATTTGGTTCTGCCGATGGATATAGCACTAAATTATTAGTGTTATGTCCATTAGAAATAACCATATTTCCTGAGCGACACCCAATGTAAGCGTCTTCAATGGCCAGCCATGGTCTACCCAAAATAAAGGGATGCCCGCCCACTGAATATTGTGTATGTAATACTAGGAAATATATGGGGTAATGCCATGAATCCACTGAAATTGTCACATCTTCCAACTTCCCTACAGGTTTGACTATAGATCGATCTGCTAGTTCCAATATTGTAGGTGTATGCTTCAAATTGCGAAGACCTAACGCATGCATGGTTTCAGTGGTGATGACATTGATGGCAGCACCCAGGTCTACTAGCACATTTGAAATCTCTACCCCATTAATATGTACTGTCAAAATCGGGTTCCACGGATCTCCATATTTCATTGGCATTGATTTTCCCATCATAAAATCCGATAATTTTCCCATAACATGTATAGTGAGGGAATCTTTAGTTTTCTCGGCAGGCTTCTTTGAAAAATATTCCCTAAGAGTCTTTGCATAGATTGGCACGTCCTTCATAGCTTGTAACAAGGGAATTTTGACAAATAAGTTCTGCAATTCTCCTAATAAATCAAATTCAGGTTGAGGGCTTGGTTTACTCATAAGTAGTCTCCCTAGGTAAGGTGGTTCAGATTGATGTTGTTTAATAGGAGGCGCCTGGTTTCTATCAAATTTTTTTGGCTCTTTACTAATCAGTTCTGCCTCCTTACCTTCACTATCAATTTGTTCAATGATGAATGGAGGAGGTTGGACATTAACTATCTGACCTAATCGCAGATTCATTTCATACAACTCTACAGTGGAGATACTATATGAAGGCAAGTTAATAACATTAGCTTGATGAGTTCCCTTACTGTTAGGATTAGGGTTAGGTTGCATTGGAAGCTGAGGACGGGCAGGCTGGTTACCAAGAGGCACATTGGAGGGTAATTGGAGCTGCTGCTAAGGTATCTTCTAAGGCATTTACTGAGGAAACTGACCATGAGGGGACCCTCGCCAAGTTGGAGCCCATGAAGAGCTCGTACTGTCTTGAGGGTTCCATTGCTGCCAAGGTGGATACTGGTATTGTGGCCACATGGGGGGATAAGGCATGGTCTATGGATTCATATTGCAATTATTGAAATACTGAGATGGATCCGGGTACATACCTTGATTCCCCATCGGTGGTCGAGGCTGCCATGGCTTCCTGGATCCCATGAGGTATAATTGTTCTGTGTCCTCCCCCGTTCCTTGAAATACTGCTTTCAGGCCTAGCAAGGAAGGGCATGAGCTTGTCGTATGATTGAGCTCACAGATCGCACATTTCTCAATGGAATTTAGCGGGCATTCCCTTTTCAGGTGCTTCTTCCTGCACTTCAGACAAAATACCGCCATGGTCCTATCCAGTTCCAGCTGCTTCTGTTTTACTTGCAGAGTGTCCATTTCTGCTGACAGGGTGCTGAGGATATCTGTCCTCAAGTTGTCTAGCAGGTTTCCGATTTTTGCTTTTGTAACACCCCCACCAGATCCCTTTGCTGATCGGATCCCAAGCTTATTCCTTGCAAGCCCCTTGAGCACTGAACACATAAATTGCAAATATCTTCAAATGTCTCCTTGGAGATGTCTCCCTTTCCCATGATGTTCAATATTTATATCGAGTCCTCTCGAAAGGATCGAAGGAGGATAATCTTTAAAATTTCCTTATCCAGGGTAGAATGACCTGACCTCTGTAAGGTGTACTTAAACCTTTCCACACAATCTTCCAGGCTTTCATCTTCTTTCTGTGTGAACTTGAAGAGTTCCTCCTTGATGTTCCAGAATTTACAGTAATCCTGGTATTTCTCCCAAAAATTTGTTTGCATATCATCCCGTATGGAGATGGATTCCCCCCCAAGGCCCATAAACCATCGTAGAGCTGTTCCTTTTAGTGTAGAAGGGAATATTTTTAACTTTTGGGCATCTGTTGTGTAGTCATACCCCCGAAACACTATGTCAAACTTGAATATAAATGTGTCAGGGTCTTCTAAAACGAGCCCATGAAAGTTTGGTAAGGCTGCCAATGGAATAGGCTTTGTAGGCACACCAGCCCCCAGATCCTCGATCGGAAAATCGATGGTGGAGGTTGTGGGAGCCATAAATATCATCCAATACTTGCTGGGGATTTCAACAGGCTCTATGGAGAGTGGATGAGGATTCTTTACTACTGGAACTCGAGTTGCTTTAGTAGCACTTCCTCGGTCTCTTGGTGATGCAAGTTTTTCCTCGTTTCCTTCTCCCGAGGTTTGATGGTTTGACCCCTCGGCTGCAACTTCCTTTCCCTTACTGGAGTAGTCTGACCCTGTCGATCTTCTGCTTGAAATTTATTCCTCTGCTATCACCAGCGCAAGATTCTCTGGATCAGGTCTACTGCTAGATATTTCTTACACTGTGAGAGGAACCTGTTGTGTCAAATCACCAGAGAATGTCGTAGCCCGCACTGGTTGCTCCACTGACTGTCCCTTGGACTACACTCTCCTTGCCCCTAGTCTCATAGCTGCACGATAGGATGCTTCTGATTCAACCTTTGCTATGATGTGTTGGATATAGGTTTTTCTTCCCAGATCTGGTCCTCCCCTCTTTGGGGCTCTCCCTCTGCCCCTCTTATTTGATTCTTTGTTCATACAAAGGTTGGTATGATGGAGGGTCTTGGTATGAACCTATAATGCTTCAATCTTAGAGTAAGGTGTGAAAGGACCATTCCTTCCCTAAAGATGAAAGAACTCACAAAAATAAAGGCAACTAACAAAACAAAAATCTATGGTTTCAAGCCCGGAGCAGGGCATCAAAGGACTCCCCCCTCCCTGGGACAAAACCCAGAAACAAACACACGCCACGGGAAGCCCTAATACTTCTAGATCTGAAGCAGGGTGTCAAAAGACTCCTCCCTCCCTAGGACAAGAGAATGGCCCAAAATCAAACAGAAAAGAAAAAATAAACAAGCAGAAAGAATACTTACACTCAGGACCTGAAGCAGAGTGAGAAAACTCGTTCTCTCCCCAGGACGAGAGATTGACCCTCTGTTTGGTCCAGATCGTTGTTTGCACCTTGTTAACCTCCTCGGCAACGACGCCAAAATGTTGGTGTCCAGGTATGGACAATTTATTCACCCTATTCCGACATTAATTTATCAATCCGGGTGTGTATCCTTTCAAGGCAACGCGCAAGGTATATGCAGGGGCAAACACATAATATGTTCTGACCAAGGGTTCGTGGTTTTAGGATTCAAAACATGGTTGTGAGATTAAACTAACTACAAAATTTCAGAAATAATCATAAACAGGAAAGAACCGCAACAACAAGCATAAACTATTAAATGACACACACACAAAGATGCAACACCTGATCAGAAGAGCGAGCCTCGCTCTCTGATCAGGGCTGCGTTAGTCACGGAGAAGATTGGAGCAACAAAAACAATGTTACCGGTGAAATAGGTAACCTCATTGTTACCTACTTTTTGAAGTATCAAGAAAAACACCTGATTTTGAAAAAGTGGCGATGCAGAATCAAGAAAAAAAAATTTGAGCATGTTTTTAGCACTTTAAGTTTTTTTCATTTTGTTTTTTTTTTAGTTATTTTTTTTTATTTTTAAAGTGATGTTTTTTATGTCGATTTTGAATAGTGGTGGTGTATCATCACCAACGTTTTTTATAGGATTGATTTTGACACTACAGATTTTCTAATGTCTTATTCTTCTGTGAGATGTTTATTTTTAAGTGCATTTATGTACTTGTGTTTTAAAAATTAAAAAAAAAAAAAAATTTAAATAAAAACTTGTAATGATATCTTCACTTTTTCACATACATAAAAGATGGAAAAAGGGTCAATATTCTAAAGTATATATTTTCTACATGTTTATGTATTGTTAAATAATTTTTCAATGCACATCAAAAAATTGTCGCTAAAAAACCAATATTTTGAACCATATGACAAAAAAATACAATTTTTCAATATAAATACAATGCAAAAAATACACTTTTAGAGAGTTTTTGTTGGAAAAAACATATTAAATAAACTAATTTTTTGGGAGAATCTTAACAAAAAAACTTAAGAAAACAACATTTTTATTGAATTTTATGTCAAAAAATAATAGCAATCACATGTTTTTTGCAAAAAAAAAGGGTTGTTCTCATAAAATATCAAAGTCTAAAAATTACAAGTAAAACTGATTAATAGTTCTAAAAAATAAGCTTTGTTTGCAAGCATAACTTAAACATCATCAACAATATCAACTAATACATCTTCAACATCATTTAGAACAACATTGATGGCTTCTTCCGCAGCATTTTCTTCTTCATTTTGATCATTGTCATCTTCTAATGGATCTTTCATGTCAGCAAATCTTCCAAAGTGTCCCTTTCCAATCATTCCATATAATGGTGGTTGAGGTTCCTTTGCTTTTTTTGCCACACGTGATTCATTAAAATCTTCTTTCCTCAAACCAACTTCTTTCTTCGCATCTGGAAGGAATTTAAGAGCATTAATTATTTGTTGAATAAATTTGCATTGAACTGGGTCTTTCTCAATGGCAATGCAATTTCTTCCTTTTAGTAGGCAACATGCTAGTGTTGTACCTAATCATCAAGCACAAAAAAAATAAGAAAAGAAAATTAGTATGGAGACATAAAAAGTAAAAAAGACAATATTTAAATTTAAATTTGTATAATAAAACTTACATGAACCTAAGAATAAATCCAAAACCCATTCTCCTTCATTTGAACATAGATCTATAAGATAGTTAATCAATGCTTGTGGTTTTTGATAAATGTTAACTATATCTCCTTTTGCATCTTTATCCTCATATGTTAGTTTTCTTACAACTGCATCATAAACCAATACTTGACTATGACTCTTTCCATCTACTCGATTCATAATAATATGCTTATAGCTATCGTCTTTTGTCCAACATTCAACATGGATGAACTCACAATCATTTATAATAGGCTGATCTTAGGAAGAAACAATATTTGACTTTTGCCTGTAACATAACATAGTAAAAGTTCAATTAAATTTTACATGAATAAAAAAATTTAGGAGGAATCAAACATACAATTTCAAAGTCTTACCATGTAAGTTGCATCCTTGAGTTTTCTTTACCCTTGAAGCTTGTTAATAACATTGGAAACTGTGTGTCTGAATGAAATGTCACAAATCGCCAAAGTGGTGATGTTGTCACTTCTTGAAAACCCGTAACCATTTTACTAAAAGCTTGATAAGTATATTGTTCTCTATCATATTCAATGTCTGGGAAATTGAAACCATGAGGAATATCTGCAATAACTAGGCCATATTCCCTTTTAGGTATTAGTGATGCAATGTCTTCACAGTCACCTTGTATTATTTGATATTGGACACTGTCGAGCCCATTCCAAATGTAATGATTAAGAGTTGGATCTAGTTCAACATTCATAAGATGCTTCATTCTCACGTTCTCCATCTTAATTTTTTCAATAAAGCTTTTGAAAGTATCTGGTACTCCATTTCCATCCTTCTTCGACATCTTTAATGACATAAAAATATATATATATAGATATGTATAAGTAATAAAATAAAAATAGTTTAAATATGAATAAAATGAATTTATAAATCAACATACCTTATTGAGTGCAATATAAAACTCTTTTAGTGTTGATGTAGAACTTGCTTCTGGGTAGTTGCGTACAACATCATCCCAACTGTCTTCATTCAACATTTTAACCATGTGTTCTTGTATTTTCATAAAAAATTTCTGACTGAATAAATCAAGTTAAAAGCATTAATATATTGACATGTATAACAAATTATACCAACATCATTATGTTTTATTTAAAAGAAAATTATAATGAAAGAAAAATAAGAAATAATTCAAGAAACTTACTTTTGAAATTCTACACACATTTCTTCCATTGATAATTCACTCGACTTCACACGGGCTAATACTGATTTGACTAATTTATCATCCTTCACACCTTGCATTGTTCTCCAAGGTGTAATAGTCATATCCTCTGGAAGCTGCTTCATTTCAGGACCCCCCTTATTGTTGGTACATATTATGGGTTTACTCTTTTTAACTTTCTGATTTTTTATGGAAATATTCTCCCATCGATAAAAAATGTCATCAATCAAATCCCATACCTCCCCAGTTCTAAATGCCAACTGAAAAATGTTATCTGTGCCTCTGAAGAGATTTGTATTCAATTTTCCATCTTTTTCTTTTTTTTCATCAATTTGATAACCTGTTTCCATTAAACATTCCTTTCAGAATGCTACACTAATTTGTGTCTTATCCCCACCACATTTTTCTATGAATTCATTATGAATAAATCTGACCCTTTGGATGAAAGTCATTTTCATTCTGTACTCATTATCTACATTATGATCCCATGCCAATAACTTTGATTCCATTTCTGTTAAGCCAACGTAAATGATGCATTTCACTGTTTGAAAAAGATATTTATTGGGATATTCTGCAATCAATTGTCTCTTAGCCTCTATCGAATGGTTCCCTCCAATTACATAATATTTATAATCAAAACATTTTGTCTTGTCAAATGTTTGTTTGTTGGGAACCTGACATGGATCGACAAGAACCACATAATCCACCACATGCGCATATGGATTGAACCTGAACAATGTTTTCAGATTATGTACATGTAGGTGATGGGCCTTTCTAATTTGATATTGAGATTTTCCTTCATCTAGGCCATAAAATTGGTTAACATTAAGCTCAAATGTTTGGCCACCAAGAATTAATTTATTCTTCCTCAACTCTTGTCGAATAGCATTTTGTTTTGTTTTAATAATGCCATCCTCTAACTCAGCACCTGGTGTTATGATTTCTCTACTTCTGTAAGAGCTTTCAATTTGTTCTTCACTGCTGCTCACGACCTTTACAGGTTCACCAATATTTGATTTCCTAGTCTTATTGGATAACATATCAGTTTTTTTATAAACAAGCTCTCCTTCATGAGGTAAAAGAGAGACATCTTTGGCAATTTTTCTTTTTGGTGTCTGATCTGTTTTCTCCTTTTGCACAATAGTTCTCATCTCCTCCTCACTAATTCTATCATAATTTTCTGTTTCATGTTCGACACCTTCAAAAGAAACATGCTTAAGTTTACTAGATTGACCCACCTTAGTGACTATTGGTTGATCCCCTCTTTGTACTGTTGCAGTGTCACGAGATATTGCTCTTTGCTTCAATCTCCTTTCCTCTGCTTTGTCTTTGTGAAAAGTTTTGATCACATCCATAACATTTGGCACTAACATATAAATACCTTCAAACATGTTTGAAAGACCCAGAACAAAATCCTATGAAACAAAATAAAACATGTCAATGATCAATAATTTATAAAAAATTGAATCATCCTTCCAATAATGCATAGAGGAAATAAATATAAGCATACTTACAATGTTATTTGCAATGTTGCTTGATATTTCTTCAGAAAATTTTGAAGATATTTCATCTGTGTCATACTTGACGATTGATAGACGATATCTAACCTTCTCACGTTTCTGAGCCTTCCTTGCAAGAACATAAATAGTGTTTGTATTCGGGACCATACATATGTCTCGTACTTTGCCCATCACATCATATGGCTCATTTAAGTCAATCATACCACAAATCAGATAGATGTGTATATCAGCCTCCGTTTCACTGTCTTCAAGATACCATGAGAAATCGGTTTTATCTATTTCCTCGGCATTCTTCCAATCAGAAATAAGCTTTAATGAACCTGGTGCCCCACTTGCTTGACTTTTATTAGTGTGTGCAAAAATATCCTTATTGCGTCCAACAGTGTCCATAGTGCGTCCAGCTGCAACTTTAGATTTGGGAGTTGTATCCATAGTGCGTCGAGCTGCAGCTGTAGATTTGGGAGCTGCTGCCCTAGGTGCAGAAACATTCACAGAAATCTTTTTTGATGCCATTTTCCTGATTATATATATATATATATATATATATATATATATATATATTAGTTAATGGAAAAATATTGTGGATAAAATAAATTTAATAAACAAAATTTATTTCTAAAACTAAATAGCTTGAAATTAAAGCAGTAAAATTAACTATAAAAATTTTCATTTAAAAACAAAATATTATAAATCATATGTATATATATCTATATAATATGTTTTGAATACATTTTATAAAAAATTTAAAAATGTGTTTAAATTGTATAAAACAATTTTAAAAAACTAAACTAGTATTTTCAAACTTCAGTTTTTGTTTAATATTTAAAAATAAAAATAAAAATTACTAACGGTTTATAACAATGTTATAATATTATATATATTTTTTATTTTTTTAATTGTATTATTATATAGTTTTTTATTTATTTATTATATTGTTATATTAAAACAAATGTTTTTTTTTTTTAATTTATTATATTGTATTTTTTTTAAAATTATATAATGTTTAAAAACAAAACATAATTGTTGTTTAATATATATATATATATATATATATATATATATATATATATTTGTTATATTTTGAGATTTTTAACAATTATTATTTAACAATGTTTTTATTATATTATATAACAATTTTTTTATTATTTTTATATATAACAATGTTTCTATAAATTTTTAATTGTTTTATAAGAATAAATTATTTAAAAAAAAAAAAATTGAAAAAAATTAAAAAAATAAATAAATAAAAACCAAAATTAAAAAATGTTTTATTAAAACAAATTATTAAAAAAAAAATTTAAAAAAAAAAAATGTTTTATTAAAACAACTTAGAAAAAAAAAAAATGAATCGCCGGCCTGCGGGCGTCGGAGGCCGGCCGGGCGGCGCCACGGGGGTGGCCCAGCCGCCCTCACGGCCCCCGCTGGGCAGAGGGCCGATTCCGATTCCGAGAATCGGCCCTCCGCCCAGCGGGGGCCGTGAGGCTGGCTGGGCCGCCCCCGCGCGGAGCTCACCCGCTGGGCGCTGGGGGCGGCCCAGTCGGCCTCACGGCCCCCGCTGGGCGGAGGCCGTGAGGCCGGCTAGGCCGCCCCCGTGGCGTCGCCGGGCCGGCCTCCGATGCCCGCGAGCAGGCTATTCGTTTTTTTATTTTTATTTTTAAATTTTTTTAAATTTTAATTTTTTAAAATTTTTTAAAATTTTTAATTTTTAATTTTATTTTGTTTTTTAATTTTGATTTTTGATTTTTTTTTTTTATATATATAATATAATTATTAAAACATTATTTAATAATAATAATAAAAAAATGTTAAAAATATCAAAGTATAACAAAAATTAAAAATTAAAAAAAAAAAATTATTAAATCACAATTATGTTTGGTTTCTAAACATTATATAATTAAAAAAAAAAAAACAATATAATAAATACGCGACCCCTGAAAATTTGATCATAACCGGGCATGAGCCTATTTCGATGGTGCGTCCAACACACATGGATGTGGGGGGGGCGCAACACTATTTTTAAATGAATACCACTTCTACTATATCAAAATGGGATTGGGTCCCGGTACAAACAACTATGCTGAACTACATAGCCTCAGACTACTTCTAACATTTGCTCGGGACATTCACTGCAACTCCATCCAGATCTTTGGTGACTCACAACTTGTGATCAATTGGTTCAATAATCTTGCTCATTGTCACTCGCACACACTGACTGCACTGCTGCGAGAAGTACAGCATCTCAAAGCCCTTTTTGATTTCATCTCAGTGACTCATATTTACAGGTCTTGGAACAAAGTGGCTGACCAATTGTCCAAAGAAGCTTCGGAGCTAATCTGGGGCACCTAGCATATTACAGAACACACTGATGGACAGATTTACAGATATTTTCATCGGCCTTTTATAGAGGAGGCTCCTACTTTTTTGGATGTTTAGTTGTACAGTTGTTTGGGAGGATTTTGGTACTAGCTCCCTTGCTTATATATATTCGGCATGTATCTACTTAATATATGTATTTTGTTTCTTTTTGCGAGTAAGTTATGCACCGAACTTACTATGTGGACACTGGTTTCATCACTGATATGATATTTATATTTGGGACTGTTTTATTGCCTACATGAAGGCAAAGTGGCAGAATTGTAATAGTCTTTGGACTGAATAGTAGTTCACACTACTTGCATATGTAACATGTAACCTATCATAAATGAAAAGTTACGAATTTTTTCTTTGTGAAAAAAAACAATATATATATATATATCACAATACAATTAATAAAAATAAAACTAAGATTTAAAATTAAAAAAATAAAATAAAATAAAATATAAAATATAAAAATTCTCAAATAATAATAATAATAAATAAATAAATAATGAAATCACTGATATATTTATGATAAAAAAAAAACAAATAAAAAATGTTATAATATTAAATTTTTTTTTATGTGCATGGTCGTTTTATGGATTTTTCTGTCTAGATGAACCTATAAGTCTTAAAAAAGAAAGAAAAAATCTAAATTTTTGTCCTTAAAACCCTAAAAAATTTAGTTTTTTTTGCATTTTCTTCACTAAAAAAATATTAAAAAATTAAGGTTTTTGAACCTAAAAACCTTAAAAAAGTAGTTTTTGGACACAAAAAAACTATAGAAAAACAGATTTTCCCCAAAATCGTCTTTAAATTGACAGAATAGAAGGAAAACTAACCTTTGAAATGCAAAAAGCTGCTGTCACCAATGCCAACACAACGCCTCCACAAAATTACGAATAGCAACACAATGCCTCCAATGCCAATGCAATGCCTTCACGAAGTTACCAATGTCAATGCAACACCTCCACAAAATTACCAATAGCAACACAACGCCTCCAATGCCAATGCAATGCCTCCACGAAGTTACCAATGCCAACGCAACACCTCCAGAAATTTTCTCTAACAAATACCAGAAAACTTGATATGATGTGATGAATAAAAACAATCATTCCTTTCAAATAGCGAATATTGTCTTATTGGTTTACTGTTTAACGAATGTGGGATTAAAATTTCAAATTTCAAATATTTACATTTAGTTTATTATAGTTCATACTATAGTTAAAATACTTATTATTTGCATGTAGTTATCATAGTTAATATTTTATTTAATATTTACATGTACTGAATGTTGAATAATTCAAATATAATCTCAGATTAAAAATTAAAATATGAAATACTTACATGTAGTTAGTTAATTATAGTTAATATTATAGATAAAATAGTTAATATTTGCATTTAGTTATCATAGTTAATATTTACATGTAATCAATGTTTAAAATAATGGGATTAAATTTTAAAATCTAAAATATTTACATGTAGTTAATTATAGTTAATATTATAGTTTAAATAGTTAATATTTACATCATGTTATTTTTGTAAATATTTACATATAGTCAATCTTAAACCATTCAAATAAGAAAATTATTTTAGTTTCGAAGACATGCATGAAAGGAATATTTTGTGGATATTTTGAATAGAAAGTATGGTGAAATATTTGAAGACCAACAGTTTATTAATAAATTTTGAAATATATTTTAGGTGAATATAACGTAAGTGTAAAATTTAAAATATTTACATATAGTCATTATAGTTAAAATAGTTAATATTTGCATGTAGGTATTATAGTAATATTATAGTTAATACTTACATCTAGTCAATGTTAAATCATTCAAATAAAAACATTATTTTAGTTTGGAAGGCATCCATGATAGAAATATTTTGTGGATATTTTGAATATAAATATCGGTAAAATATTTCAACATAAACAATTTATTAAAAAAAATGTTAAATACATTTTTTGACTAATATTTGTACCAAATATTTGAAATGAAAATTTTGGAGGAAAAGTTTTTTGCGAAATTTTTTGGGGGAAATTTTGGAGGGAAATTTTTTCGCGATTTTTTTTGGAGGGAAAATTTGGAGGGAAATTTTCAGTCTTTAAGCTATATATTGTAAGTGGGAGAGGAATTTGTATCATTCAATCTATTCTTGTTGAAAGCCATGGTTTCTTCTGATAGCGAAGTTTTTCTTTCTACAACATCAACATCTTCGTCACGCAACAACTCTATTCAGAGTGATGAATATAACGGGAGTTCATTCACCATGAATAGAGAGTCAAAAAATCGACTTGGTCGTTATCCTAAAGATGATGAGAACAAAATTGATGAGGTGCAGCAAAATGAAATTTCTGTAAATCGAGCGCCAGTTATACCACTTACTCTTAATCCTAAGGATTATGAAAGCAACAGTGATGAAGGGCATGATGAAGAATTTCCAGAGTCAAAAGTTTCACTTCGTCCTAATCCCAAGGATTATGATGACACCATTGATGAAGAGGGAGATGAAGAATATCCACTTCAGCTTAATCCTAAGGATTATGCGAGAACAACAAATGAAGAGGGGAATGAAGAATCTGCAGAGTCAAAATATCCACTCTGTCCTAATCCTGAGGAGTATGCCAACACCACTGATGAAAAGGGGGATGTAAAATTTCCAAAGTCAAAATATCAAATTCGTCCTAATCGTAAGGATTATGCGAGCACCACTGATGAAGAGGGAAATGATAATGTTTCAGAGTCAAAACATCCACTTCGTCCCAATCCTAAGGATTATGCCAGCACCACTGATGAAGAGGGAAATGAAAAATTTACAGCGTCAAAATTTCCACTCCGTCCTAATCCTAAGGATTATGCAAGCACCATTGATGAAGAGGGGGACGAAAAAATTCCAGAGTCAAAATTTCCACTTCGTCTTAATCCTAAGGATTATGTCAACACCACAGATGAAGAGGGGAATGAAGAATTTGCAAAGTCAAAATATGCACTTCGTCCTAATCCTAAGGATTATGTCAGCACCACTGAGGAAGAGGGGAATGAAGAATTTGCAACGTCAAAATATCCACTTCGTCCTAATCCTAAGGATTATGCCAGCACCACTGATGAAGAAGGGGATGAATTTCCAAAGCTAAAATTTTCACTTCATCCTAATCATAACGATTATAATTTAACCACTGATGAAGGGGGGGATGAAGAATTTCCAATAAATATAGATTCAAGGCATTCACTTATTCCTAATCCTAAGGATTATGAGAGCTTCGGTGAGGAAGGGGAGGGGCAGGATGAAGAAATTCTAGTGAATACAAATTCAAAGCTTCCACTTATGCCTAATCCCAAGGATTATGAGAGCACCACTGAGGAAGAGGAGGATGAAGAGTTTCTTGCAAATGATAATTTTAGAGGCACAGATCTGAATATTGCATTTTCTCCAAGTGACCATTTCAAAGACACTCATGGTGATGAAGAATTGAATCCTCCTAGGGAAGAATTTGAAAGCATGGGTCAAGATGGTGAAGAATTTCTTTTGAGTCGGGGTTACAAAAGTGCCGATGATTCTTGTGAAATGTTTTCTTCAACTGATGATGGTAAAGAAAATTTTCCACGCAATGATGTTGATGAATTTCTTAACTATGTTGAGGATGATGATAGTGGGGATAATATTCCTCCTAATGGTGATGAAACTACTTTTACAAAGGATGATGGAATGATGGAGCCGTTGCAAGAAAATATTGCAACTAGGAGTAGGAGTAGACCTTTTCATATCAATCCAAAGCATTCTAGTTATACAAGGGCGAGGACAAAATATCTCACGACAAGAAGTTTTGTCGTTCATTTGATTTCAAGTGAATGTTGTCGAAGGGATTGCTTGAAAAATATGGATTTCAACTTTTCTTTGGAGAAAAGGAAAACATATATGTCAATGAATAAAAGCATGCAAAATTCATATTTAGTGGGTTGCATGCAATCTACACTAGCAGGTTATGATTATCATATTGGGAATGTATTGCTTTGCAGAAAGGTGTTCAAAATGTTGTATTCAATTGGTAATTGTCATTTGTCAAGAATCCAGGATAGATTGGAAAGGGATCCCACATATTATTCAGAAGCACGTTATAAACGGGAGGTGGGGCCGTTTGCAAATACTGCTAAGACATGGATGAAAGACTTCTTTTCAAATCATGGAGAGTGTATGCCAAATAAATACACAATACATATTCCAGATAATTTCTCGAGACGAGAAATATTCATGTTATACAAATATTATGCAGAAGTTGTTGAAGGAATTGGTAATTTTATTACATATTCTTATTTTACAAGGATATGGAAAACTGAATTCAACAATGTTTGTATTCCTAAGAAGACAAGGATGGGGATTTGTAGCACATGTGCTTCTCTTAAAGCAAAAAGAGATAAATGTCAAGGGGCAGAAAGAGGTATGTGTTCAAAACATTGTTTTTTAAAATTTGATACTTATCAACTATGAAAATATATTTATTCATATGTTTCTTTTATTTTATGTACAGATTTTGTTGTCAAAGAACTTCAAGACCATCGCAATCAGCAAACAAGTGAAAGGCAAAAGTTGTATAAACATCGAAAGAAGTGTTATGATCATCCAAATAAATATATGGGATTGATAATTGATGGTATGGACCAAAAGAAAACACTTCTTCCACATTTTGTCCGCACGCCAAAAAAATTACAGGAGGAAAATTTCATTCAGTTTCACTTGGTTGGTTGTATGGTATTTATTGAGAAGATGTTTCCAAGAGTTTTCTTCACAACTCCAAATATTCACAATGATGCAAATCTGACCATAACTATAATCCATGATGTGGTTACTCATTGGTCTGGGATTCTTCTTGAAGTTTTGTATTTACAATTAGACAACACAAGTCGTGAGAACAAAAATCAAGTTCTTTTTGGGTATCTAAACATGCTCGTTGAATTGGGGATTTTTAAAAAGATAAAGGTTGGCTTCCTTCTTGTTGGGCATACTCATGATCATATTGATCAAATGTTCAGTCGTTTTTCAGTAACATTGAGGAGGAAAGGTGTTGGGAGCCTGCCATCATTAATTGAATGTATTAAGAAATCGTACATTCCAAAGCCTATTTTTCATGTGTTGGAAGAAACTATTGACATGCGAAGGTTTATTTTTGGATCACATGGTGAGGAGAAATGCATTGAACAACTTAATGACATTAGCTTCCAGCATCAATTTCGTATCAAAAAAATTGATGGGATAACACTTATATGGGGCAAGAAGTATTCAACTATTGAAGAATGGGGACCATCATCAGGTTTAGCATTTTTGAAGTTCATTCCAGAGCGTCCAATGTTTTCATCAAAGATATTTTTATTACAGTCAGTTTCCGAACTCCATAATGCACGAAGGCAGAAGAGAGACATAAATTATTTTGAATGTCTAGAGGAAATTAAAAGATGTATTAGAGATACATATGAATACTTCGATGTTGCTGATTCAGTTTGGTGGGAGTCTTTTTTCAATAATCAAAGTGATATGATTTCAAGATCAATAAATGGGGATACGCTTTTGAAGACTCCTTTTTTTTTTGCCACAAAATATGCCAAATGAACATGAACATCAGGAAACACACAATGTTGAACAACAACAGCCTCAAGCTATTATTAATTCCCCACAGGTAGAGGAAAGAGAAATCTATATTAGTTCTAGAAGATCACGTGCACAACGTGAAGCCATGGAAGACCTTTACAGGGGTTCTGTGCAGGATCTTAAGGAGGGTTGCATGATAGCAGTGTTAGCAGATGAAGATCCACTTGGCTATCCATTCTGGATTTCCAAGGTTATAAAGGTCATTAATGAAAATGAAGAGATTATAGTTGTTGATGTACATTGGTATGCCACAAGTACCCACCCTTTCAATGGTGTGTACAAGCCAGAGATGGTAGTGGAAAAAAGAATTGGCAGAAAGAGAAAAAGAAAGGGCACAAATATAAATCATCGCCGCACAGATGTCTTAAAATTGGAGGATGTTGACATACTTGTGTATGACTTCAATTTGACAAAGAGAGGAACTCTTCGGTTGCAGACCATAAATATTTTGAAGAAATTTCTACCAGAACAATTACTGTTGAAATGGAACTCTGCAGAATGTAGACGTAGATCTACAAGACTTTTGAACTCTGAAATGGTGGGCATGCATGTTGACTCAGATGGAGCACTAGTTGATGAGAGAGAAGAATATGGATCATCTTCATCTGCATCGAGCCATTCATCTGAATATGTAGATTATGATGGTGTGCCAGAACCTATGGCTGATTTTGAATAACTATCTAAGACACTTTTATGTAATTGATGTTTGCGTGGTAACTTGAAATAAAAATTTTGACTTCCATCTCATTTTTCATGAAGTTATGAGACATTTCTATGTTTGTTGGATTATATGTTTTAATTATAAAGAATTCATCTCTTTAGAATATCGACAATGCAACAATGAATTACAAAAATAATTTATGTTATATTCAATGTACCAATGTTGATATTTTAATTATAAGTAAAATATAAAATAGAAACTAATGTTGAATTTTTAGATTATGCAGTGATATTACCATGATATTATGTATTGTTACCATTTGGTATAAGATACTTTTAAAAGTTTTAATAATTATATGTGTCATTGAAACAGAACACTTTGTTTTGATGCTTTATTTTTAGGTTTTGGTTGAAATTATATTTAAATTTGTCTTATGCTAAGATTTGAAAAAAGATAAGTTTTTATCCTTTAAAATTAAAATTACTCTTACTTGTTTCTATTCAATGATAATTTTTTCATTTACTTGTTCATTTTTTAAATTGTTAAGTCTTATAATTTCTCCATAATTTCATTGTTCAAGTATGTTGAACACTTAAGATTGAAAAACTTTAGATTTACAACTTGTCATTAAGGTTTTTATGCGCTACCAAATTTCATCTTTAAGGTTATGGTTGACAATAATTACAATTTTGGGGTTGTTTAAAGTCAAGATATTTTATGTTTAACAACATGGATGAAAATTGTTCGAAACGATAAGCCATTCAGACATGTATTTGTTTATATTTAACATCATCTATAAAAGATGTTATAAATATACGATTTTAAAAAATGTCCTAATATGTTGCCTTTAATTCCATTGTTTCACGTGTCAAAATTATGACACAATTTTTTTTTTTTGTTATTCCAGCATCAACTGGTTTTGTTTTGAGGGTGTTTTTTCAATCCTTTTTTCAACAAACAATTTTTTTTTTAGCATAATTTTATAAAATGTTGAAATTTGACCTTAAAAAAAAACCAAGTGCGTTCTCGAAGACACACTTTTTGTTTTTGGGGTGTTTTTTCATGTTTTTTGAGACTTTTTGTGCTAGAGTTCCCGTTTTGAGGTTAGGTTACCTATTTCATCGGTAACAATGTTCAAAATAGATGATATTTTGATAATCTGTAACAGGTGATTACAATAGCGATGGGAGAACCCCCATTCACAGGAACAATCTTCATTTTATACACAGCGAGGGAGATTAACATATCCCCCTAAAACATGGTAACTGCATATTCAAAATGTACATCAGTTGGAACGGCACTATCACCAGATGCTCGATATAACAAAAAGGTCCTAGAATAGTTCCAGGGAATCGTGGCTCCAGCTGTGCGACCTCCTTATGGCTGGCCATTACCAGATATGTGGCGAGATGCTGAAGCGAGGGTTCCTGTTCTCCAAGTTGCGGTCAAACATATGTTTTAGTACTGCGAATAGATAAGACTCTGTGAATTTAATTCGTTAATTAAAATATTCCAATTGGACAAGTCAGGGGTATTTACCTTGTAAGTTTAGCATAACAACATAGGCAAATGAGTACAAAAAGGTCAAAAAGGGTAATAGAAATGGACATAAAGATGGCTCGATTTGGTACCCAACAAGGTGTATATGTTGATAAGGCATCTAATTCAACTGAATTTTGAAGAAGAGCTTCATCTATTTCTTTAAGGATAGTAGCATTTATTTCATCAAGTTTATCATAAACTTCAAATATCGTTGATTTAGAATCTACTGAAACAGTTTTCTGCTTTGTTTCAAGAAATGAAATAAATTCAGGATCTATAATAGCACTATTTAAGTCACTTTATGCTTTATTTCTGAATAAGGAATGTTGAAAATTTAAGTCAAAATCTATGTCTTGTATACTTGTGAGTTGTTTTGGAAGAGAATTTGCTCTAACTAAGGAAACTTTAGTACCTAAATTTTCTACTTGTTTATTCTTTTTTCCAATTCTGTCCAGATTGTCTACTATAGTAGCAGGTTGAGGATCTGGATTTGACCTGGTATAGTAGATTCTTTTGGAAGCCAGAATTACAATTTCCTATGAAATGATACTCACAACTTATAAAACAGTCTTAAGGTAAAATTATAATGAAAAATATTTCCTTTAAGACCTATTTAAAATGGAGGATTGGTTAGTTCCCCAGTGGAGTCGCCAGTATGTTATCACTCTAATAATTCTCCAAGTTGTGAGATTTTAATTTATAGTTTAAAGAATATTAGAGGTAACCACAAACCTACTTTTAAACTCTAGGATCTAGCTTTTTTAGGGTTCAGAGAGGGCTCTCTCTATAAGATTTAACTTTGTTTTAATACTTGATTTTAGGCTAGTTATAAGGAAAATTTGGTTTTAAGATTTGATTTGGTTGGTGGGAAAAATCACTTAAAGAGATGAATAGTGATAGATCTAGTTTTCCGTTGGCCAAAAGGAGTCAATGTGTCAAGTAGATAACTCAAGATCAAGATCAAAAGACAAATATTTTTAGGGCAAGATAGACAAGTCACTAAAGATCTTTGAAGGTTGATTGGTGAAGTGGATTAATCGAGATAAAGAGAAGTTAATAATTCTTTGATGCGGATAAGGAAGGAGAAGATAGAGGTTATTCGAAAGAGGGAGCAATTAAGGGTTCCCTACTCTGGAAATCAAGAGAAAACATAGAAATGATAAATATTTCAGGACAAAGTGCTTTTAAAAATTTCTGTAATAATATTCCTGATTTATCATTCAAATTTTAAACACATTCATGAAAGTATATAAAACATAAGAAGATAAACAATGACAGTAGAAAGTACTTCACTTCAATGGCTCATCACATGAATCCTGAAATATGATGCTTTATGATTTTGATCTAGTCTGCTACTTGAACTTTCTACAAGAAATCCTTCAGGTACAACAAAAATTACTATAGAAATATTCAGCAATTTATTTCACAATAATACTTCAAAGAGTGAAGTATTTATACAAAAAGTGTTACAAAATATCCTAGAATACTAATAGGATTTTCCTAAGGAAAATAAAATATCTTTTACAAAAATATAGTGACAGCTGCTTAACAACTTGCAAGTTGTCCTATTTATTCAAATAAAATAGAAAAGTTGTTTTGAATTGGGTGCAGCTGGCTGTTGTGTTGTCTTCAATGCTGGCAAAGATCTTTTAAATTTGTTTTGAAACTCTATCTCTTCATATGATACTGTTTCACTAATACACTTTAACATCTAATACTCTTTTATCTGCTATTTTGACTAGTTTACTGCTGTAAAAATTCTGTTTTTACTTAGTAAAAACAACAATCTATTTTTCTTTCTCTTTCACTGTAAAACTGTCTTTTACAGCAAATCAGTAAGCTTCTGCCAAAATTATTAATCAAGTAACTTGATCTTGGTAAGTTTTCTGTAGTTTTCATCAGCCTCTGTGTATCTGACAAATGTTGGTTTGACCACAAAGAGATGTTTTATTTCATGCTGCAAATAAAACAAATCTTCAATTCTTTTTTGCAAGACTTTTCCTGTAGGCATTCCTTGCCAATCTTCCTTGTTTACCTGTTCTTTGGAAAAATCTCTAATATTCTTGTTGTAATCCTTTTGCTTCATTAATTTATCATTTAAAACAAGAATATTTGGCGAGCCTTTTTGCCCCAATGTATCAAACTTTACCATAAATATAGTTATGGCTAAATCCATTTTTTGGCACTTCTCTTCAAGCTGCCTCATCAAAATTTTCTTTGTAATTACCTTTCTCACTTCAAGAATTGTTTCAGTGATGCCTATTTCATCCAATTCTTGTTTTTTTTTGGTGTTGAGAAATTTGATTATTTTTAAGGCCTCTTTAGGTTTGACACCTAGTTCTTCATTTGTTTTCACAATTTCTTCTTTTTCTACTTTAAGCAAGTCTTCTTGTTCATAAATTACTTGAATGGAAGGCCAAGTATCATTGATTGACTCAATGATCTTGGACCACAATTTATTCTTTATGAAAGCCATTGGTTCTTTTAAAGTCAACTTTGCTTCAACTTTCTTCAACTGTTCACTTGCCCTTTTGGCTTTCTATTCACCATTTTTAGCATTAATTTGAGCTAATTTCTTGGCATCTTCCAAGTTTTGGATTTGTTCTTTCAACCTATTGATTTCATTATTCTATATAGACATCTCTTCAATAGCTTTAATGAGTTTTCTTGCCTCATCTATTTGTTGCACTGCTGATGTAGATGATTTAGTAGCAGAAGCAGTAGAAGTTACCATGGTACTTTTGGTGCCAATTTTTCTGCTAAGGTTGAAGGAATTGTTGTAGTTACCATGGGGATAATTGTAGGACTGACACTCTGAGTTTTAGCTATTTATTTCTCTTGGACAAGCTTGTCCATTTCTATCTCCATGTATTTAATCTGTGATATCATTTGTAGTATTAGATTCATCATCTCATCTTTTTGTTTTGCCTCTTGCAGAATCTCTTTAGTCTGTGTATGCTCTGTTGGAGGAGTCTTCAATTTTTTTTCTAAGTGCTGCTATGTTAGCATTTTTCTTCTTTATCATCTCTTCTACAACTTTTACATTTTCAGGGTCATACCCTACTTCAATTACCAGTTCTTCTAAAGACTTGATTCTAGTGTCTTTAGCATGAGAAGAGGCCTTTTCAGTCCTAATCTGATCTCTCAAATTGGTTATGTTATTCTGAAGCTTATGGGCACTCATTTCCTTTGTAGTCATAGTAGAATAAAGCATTCCAGAGCTCTGTTTATGAAACTCAATTTGATCTAAAGGATGAATGCTATCTACTAGGTATTTCTAAGTCAACTTTCTTATAATCTGCTACTGTTTGAGGTGCTTTGACGGTAGGTTGAAGAATTGACATTATCAACTTCTTATTTGTATAGTCAGAAGCTGAGAGAAGCATGTTTTGATTGCCTGGAGTTTGCTTCAAATACTGTGAATACATTTCATTCTTTATCTCTTCATTCTTGGCCTTGATCTTTTTATATTTCTCTTTGATATCCAAATCTGTATTCTCTGCTTGTTGTGATGAGGATGCCTCCATGTTTTGCTACTTTTCAATCATCTGAGTGTCTAAAGTATTATTTTCTTGCTCATTCACAATAACTGTAGTAGTATCTGTGTTTTTCTCTGTGTTTTCTTCATCTAGCACCTCAATTGTTTCTTTTTCCTTATTTACTGGATTGAGCTTAGGTTTCTTGTTATATAATCTAAGCTTGAATCTGGTCTATGTTGTTGTTTCAGCTGTATAAGTGCCTTCTTCTTTGACTCTTTTGGTAGTTTTTTCCTCTTGATTCACAGTTTTCAAGGTGTGACTAGTATCACCCTGTTTAATTGTTTCCATCAAGGTATTTTCCAACCACTCTGTTTGATTGGCAAACTGTTCAATCTCAAGCCTTTTATAATGGATATAAGGGGTTAATTTTCATTTTACCCTAATTTTACTTAGTATTCCATGGGGATCATAATACCACAAGAAAATTTCTTCAAATTTATATTCCAACAATTGTTTTGCTGCCTCTATTCCTCCATCCCTGTAATTGCAAATGAAAGGTCATACTTGCTTCTTCAGCTTGAATTGAGTCTTCTTTTTGGCAGCCAAGACGTTTATAGAGTCAAAATTTAGAATTTGTCTTATGTACTCTAAGGAAAGCACTCTCATTGTCAAGTATTTTGGAAATTTATAGGGTAGAAGGTTAGACCCATAGACTCTAATCTCTATATGATTTTGGTAAAGGTACCAATCTCCAGTTCTGCTTTGTTCTGATAGTTGTAACACTTTCTTTATCTCATTACTGATCCTTGGCTGTACACTATTTGTAAGCATTTTTATCAATGGATGAACAAAAAAATCTATGAAATCCACATTAGTGAATTCTGTTGATTCTTTTCTGATTAATGAGGTCTAGAAGATGACTGATAATGGATCCGCTTCTACATCCAATTTCTGAAGATTTATTGGGAATTTGTCTGCTTGGAAGTAAATAAACATGTGAAAGAGGAAGGATAAATATCTGAAAACTCCTTCAGTGGGAAATTTCACAAGCTAATCATGGATACTATCAACTATGTATTCATCATAATTGTAAATGACAGAAGGAGGTTGACCAAGTACAAAGGTAGATAGAAAACCAAGAATTGACTCATCAGTATGCTCATCAGTAAAAGAACCTAGGATGAAGGATAACATAGAAATGACATGCCTTGATCCTTCAAGAAAATTTGAAGTAGAATAGGGAGGGTTTATCTTTTGGATCTCAACATATGCAGGCATGAATGTTTGGAAGATCTGAAACCTTTTAGGAAATTCTAGGTTAATGTAAAGTTTTGTGAGTGCTTCTATGGATAAGGGAACTACATTGGGATCTGGTTTCAGATGAAGTATTAGGTTTATAGACTCTGCAGTAATAGTGAACAATGCTTCTTTATTAGCATCAATCATAGCTCTTTGTTCAGGGGAATAATAGGTTTGACACAACCTAATAACTTCTGGACATTGATGAGTATGTGAAACTACATAATAAGGTAAATTGGACTCCCAAATCTGCACTTCATCTCCCTTATCTAAGGATTTTTCTAGACTCTAGCAGTGAAGGTCTAAAAGATTGAATTCTATGGCCGGACCAGTTATTTTTCAATCAACATCTGCTAGGGGTGTGTGCTCAATATCTACAATAGGAGGTTGTAGTGGGTTGACAACAATGATACTTTTAGAGGCCATTACTGGGTTTGATTTTGATAAATTTAGCCTTATGAATGTAAAAACTCTGTTTTTAGGCTTTTTATCCTCTTCTGTAAGCTTAAACTATTTACAGAAGTTATTTTTGGTTGAAGAGAGGTATTTTGAATAGAAAAAGGTACAATCAGGCTTTCTTATGGTTTTAACCTTCAATTTGGTTTCAAACTTGATCTTGAAACTCTTTTACAGACTCTAAAAATATATAATAAGGGTTTTGCTATTCTTCTTGGATAAACTGTACTAAAAAACAGTTTGATTCATGTACAGAGGGTTCTGACTATTTGCAAAATGGTTTTTGGATTAATTAGAAATTCTTTTAAGGTCTGCAAAGGCTAAAATATACTCGATTTTGTTTTAAAACCAGATATAGTAAAACAGAAATTTTATTAGGGTTTCACAATAACCATTTTGAAGGAAAATACAAGTCTTTTTTGTGGAAAAATAGGGTTTATGGCTATTAATTTCACAGGAAACTCTTTTTCCAATGACAGGAAAGTTGTTTTTTTCGAAGAATACCTGTTCTTGCAGGTATATGGTCTTTATATAGGGTTTCTGAGGTGTCAGAGGGATTTTGGAAGCTTTTGCAGTACTTGGAAGTATACTGAAGGCTTCAAGTGGTCTTGGCAACAATTTTGATATATATTTGGTTCTTTGGGCATGTAAATGGTGTATATCACTTTTTTTTTAGTTGGAAGAGTTTAAAACAGAGAGTAGTTTTGGCGCCAATGGGAGAAATCCCACCAGTGGTTATTGCATAAGCTCAGAGTGGTAAGTGGTTTATTTGGATTGGATGTGATCTAATCTCTTATCGCCGTGTAGAGGAGAGAGAATAGGGTTAAACCACCCATTTCACAAATTTCAAATTGATTATTCTCGGCGCTATTGAAATTGCGATATAGCATATGAATCGTTGGATCTGGGGAAGGGCTTGCGAACGGTGGAGATTGAGAGGTGGATTAGATCGGTATATGGGGCATGGGGCTCGAGAGTTTATATGCGGCGAGGTTGGTTAATACGTTTAAACGTATAAACTAATGTTATAATGTGATGGGCGGGGTATATGAATTTACATAGTAAATATGTGATATTCATATGTATTTGCGAAAGTGGGTTATATTATATATTACATATTTTAACCTTTGGGGGATAGCGAGATAATATTTAGCACATGGGAATTAAAACCATAGGTTTAAATGTTATTAAATGGCTTTGGGATATTTAAATAAAGAATTTAATATATCTACGGGAAGGGGTAGTTATAACGGAACTAATACATTATACCATATTTAATATGAAATGAGTATGATGTGAGTGGAAATACATATAATATCAACTAAGCAAAGTGTAAAATTGGTATTTGAGCACAATAATGGTCCCATTTTAAACATTTACACATAATACTTAGGATAGATTGTATTTTGTGGGTTTTTTGAGTGTTTTTGCATGAAATGAAATTAGTTAAAGGGGATTTTTTACTTTCCCTAAGAAAAAGGTGTTTTTAACTTAGGAAAATGGATTATATCTTTGGAAAAGGGTGATTATGTTGAGGAAATGGGTTTTTATGAAGGGAATCTAGTACTTGTTACTAATCAATTATTAAGCCTTGGGTTTGGTCCCAACAAAAGTCATAGAAATGCTTTGAGCCTTTTTAACTAAAGGTTTTGAGTACTGAATACTTTGAGGGGAGGGGAAATTAGTAATTTTTTCCAAATGAAGTTTTATTACATGCCTTTGTACAACTGCTTTCTGCCTACCCATCATTATTCTAACATTTTTTCATTATTTTCATGGGTGCATTTAAGCTTGCAACCCTAAATCCATTTTTCTTTCAAAGCATAAAACTATTTAATTCTAAACTTATTTTATCCAAAGGCTCAGATTAAACTATTGAGCTACTTATTTATTCTCTATCTATAAATATGGAATTTAAAGCATGAAAAATTTAAGATTAAACTATTTAACTCATCATGGATTATGGCATTTTAAACAAGCTACACATAATCATTATTTTTGCAGTAAAAATTAATAGTAGTGGCATTTTGACTTGCATCACTTTCATGTCTTATTCTTATTTCTTTTTTGTTTTTTGGAGTTCATTTTTTATTATTTTTTTCTTTTTCTTTTCAAGTCCTTTGATGTTTCTTTTAGGAATTTTACCCTCTTTACATTTTTTTATTTTCTAATATGGAAAACAGCTTGCAGAAAGCAAGGTATGTACATATTTACAAGACTAATCATAGTCAATTCAAAAATTATGAACCCTATTATTATAGGACCCTAACAGAATATACAGGCAGTGACCAATAAAACACCACATGAAGTGTTTGAGAAATACACTAGGCAAAAATAAGCTTTAATCGATCATGCATTAGTGCCACGCCATAGAGAAGGAGGGAGTGTTGGGTAAAATAACACAGGGTCACCATATGCAGATCACATACACTGATAATATTGCGACATGAAATAAATACCACACAGGGGTCTAAACTAATATCATTTGTTTGAATCACTCTTTCAATTAATTGAATATGCCTCCAGCATCATTATCTGGCTATAAAGACATGTGACTCATGTTATTTGTCTGTAGATAGAAGCTGCCTATTTGCATGAAGAAATCTAGGGTCTCCGACAAGAGAGGTTGATCCTTACAAAGCTCGATGAGCCTCACTATAGGCTCAATGGCACATCTATCACCATTCCATTCGCGTTGCACTAGTACCAGGGAAAGACATCGTGTTCTGCAAGGTCTTAGGTAGTAGATGACCCCAGGTCGCGGGTTGCAGATGACCCTAGGTCGCGGGTTGCAGATGACACCAGGTCGCAGGTCGTAGGTTACCCTAGGTCGCAGATGGTGGGTGACCCTAGGTCATAGGTTGCGGGTGGCCACAGGTCGCAGGTCGCAGGTGACCCAGGTCACAAGTCACATATGACCCCCGATCGTGGGCTGAAAATGGACCAAGTCGCAAGCCAGCCCAACATTCGGTGACCCCAAGAGTCAAGGGAAAATCAAGGGTCGTCTCAACCTATATGTACCACTTCGGGAAATCAACAAATGACTTTTAGCTCTGCAATGGAAGCCAGGACAAGAGAGTGAATTAGTGCTTGATAGCTAAAGGAACTTAGCTCTTGGTATCAAGTAGAGAGAGAGGTAGCGAGGCTAGGGTTTTGTTTTCATGCATTGAGATGAATGGCCCATGTTCCTCTACTGGGTTTTGAAGAGTTGTAAAATATGTATTTGAAGCTGTAGCAACATTAATAATATATTCTCTTTCCCGGCACTGATTCATGTGCTTGCTTGTGGTGATAGTACTAGTTGTATAATATTTTACTATGTTGCACATGTGCTTTCATGCATGAAATTGGTTATGAACTAATTCACAGTGGTTGAATGTACATTTGCTTTCGAATCAGTGTTTATTTTTTCCTTGCCATGTCAGTGATCTATTGTGAACTACTTTCCAGTTAACTTCTGGCGTGTTTTATTTCATGTATGTCTGACTGGGTTTTTGGCTCACCGATCCCGCTCATGGCGTACCCCCCTTTTTATTTTTCTGCTTAGAATTGCTTATATTTTTGTTTGTGGTTCGTCAATCTTGGGATAATTTTGTTTCACTAATTGGTCATTTCGCCCTTACCTTCATTTCATCATCTTTTCATCTGATGACCAAGAGTAGAAACACTTATGGCGACAGACGAGCCCACATACCGGATGGGGTTCCTATCCCAAACGGTGTGAGGTCTAATTGGGACCTTTCACCGGGGAGACCCCCTTGATGTCAACGATGCAAATTTTCCCATCAATAGAAGCAGACAAATACTTGATTAATGATACCTCTCCCAGTGTTCCTACCACCCAGTGCCTCTGACATTGTAGAGACCGTGGCTCTGATGACTACAAGTTCACTGTGTTAACCACTAAGAAAATTTGAATCCCTCAAGCTAATTGGAAGAAGGTTGTCCTAGAATTCTATCAACCTAGCTTATGTTAAGAGGTAAATTTCTTAATCTAAGTTAGTTCCTAAGATGTTTATGCAAGAGGGTTTGGGTGAAGACCTCTTGAGTTAAGATTGTTTATGTTATTTAAGTACCTAGTGTGAATTATCTTGTAGCCAAAGTACTTAACAATGATAAGATACAATTTTAAAGCAAGATAGGTGCTTAAAGATACAAGTGCCAATATTCAAATATATTCCACAAGATGTTTAGAACATATATCTAACACAACAATGATTACTTGAGATATGCCAATGACCAATATTGAAATGCTTACTTTGAATGACAACCAAAGATGCCAAATGCTTAAACAACTTAAACCCTTAATGAGATTAAGAGAATTGACTGTGTGAAGTGACAATTTAACAAATGGTAGATTCCAAAATCAACAAAAACACTTCAACAATTATAAGATCTAGGAGAACAGAAGAAAATCACTTTAAACCATCAAAATTTGCCAAAATGATGAGGTAGAAAAATTCCCAATGTTTAGCCAATGTAAATTCACAACTTTCATACCTCTTATGATGTTATATATGATTGTTATGACAACAATAATAAAGTTATAACAACAGTGAGGAAAACAACTTAAATCAAATAGATGACAAGTCAATATTAACTAGTAATGATTAGTGAAATGCCCAATAACTTGTCAAAGTGAAATATGAGCTTTATTAACATGTAGTATTCAGTGCGAGATCAGATTTGAAAAAAGTTATTACAATAGTAAATAAACCAACAGATTAACAAACTAATGATGCTACAATCAATGCCCAATATGCCAAAAAATAGGAAAATTTTAGATGTAAAAAACTTGTTACAACTGTGAGTAAATCAGAACACTAGTGAACTATTAATTCTTGAAAAAATTCCAAAGAATAACCAGAGCTTGAAAATATTGCCAAAAAAACTGAAAATTTGAAATTTTGAACATTTTAGGTGAATTATTCAGAAAATTTGAGATCTAATATATTCAATTATGCAGTATAATTCCAACAAACAAAAAATCAGATCTAGGCTAGATAACCAATGCTCAAGTGGCTAAATTTGGGAATTTTGAATTATTTTGACCAACTGGCCTAAATCCTTGAGGATCGTCACCTTTTCCAAACTTGCCACATTTTGCAATGAAGTTGTCACTTGCAAATCAAATTTTTTTATTCCAAAATTTTGCAAAAACAAAAAGTTAGAGATAAAATGCCAATATTTTGAAGAAACCCTTGTTTGCAATGAGATCTAACCTTTGTAGGGCTTATGGCCTTCTTAATGCTTGCAAAATAGGTGCCACACACTAGAATTTTAAGCTGATTAAGGGTTAGGGCCTTTAGAAAATGGTTTTTTTCCACGATTTGAAAATAAACAACCTGCAAAAATAGCCTAAAAACCATAGATATCTAGGGTTTTTTAGGTTTTCAATGCCAATTTCTTCCTCAACCCTGAAAGAAATTTAGAATAGAGACCCAGATACCCAATATAAAGAAATTAAATTTCAAAACTCCAAAATCCCAATTAGCAAAAATAATTTACATAAATAAATTACAAAATTATTTACAAAATCTACAAATATACCTAGGTTTTGAAAATTTAAAATTTTGAGAGTATATTTGTAGTTTTTTCTTTGATGAATGACTAAAAATACTTTAGAAACCCAAATGTCCATTATAACCTTAGCGAAGATTTAATACACCATACAAATATTTGGGATCTAAGCAACAATGGTTCTTGCCCACATTTGTGAACTTGGAGGCCAAGGATTGAAGTATCTGCAAACAGTGAATTTATCTCAAAATAATTTGTTAATGATATGGGGAATAAAACCACCTAATATTAGCCCAAAGCTATCAAGAGCATGATTTTATCTCCATTTAATGAAAAACAGATCTTATCA
Source organism: Pinus albicaulis (assembly GCA_034641835.2). NCBI lineage: Eukaryota > Viridiplantae > Streptophyta > Pinopsida > Pinales > Pinaceae > Pinus > Pinus albicaulis. The sequence goes on from MU968363.1 coordinate 44,796,961, forward strand.
ATATTCAACACAACATAAGAATGTTCGTAGTCAGTACATACCACAAATCAATAAACACAAACACTTTGAATTTCACCCCAAAGTCTTTATTATGATAGAAAAAAATAGTTCCCAGCGGGACAATAGTGTTACAAAGATGCTTAAACAACAATTTTCTAGCTAGAGACCAATATCCTAGAGACTCAAATGACTCTCTAATTTATGGATATATCCCGCAAGTGGAAAAATAATGGCTAGTTTCTTTCATCCTTGTCAAAATAATATCGACTGTTGATACATACTTGAAGATCCTTCAATCTTCATTGTCAATTTTATTTTTTGTTTTTGAGGAATTTTATAATTTATCATTTAATTCCATTTTTATTAGCTCAAAATTAATTATTTTGAGTTAATTTCCTTAAAGAGTTGACTTTGACTTAACAACCAAGGTCCAAGGGTCCAAATTTTCCTAAAATATACAATATTCTCTTGCTGGAGGACCTTTAAAAATTAATTCTTTTAACACCCACAAATTTTCCTAAGACAACTTAATTTGACTCTAATTAATTAATTTTTTGGCTTATGATTTAATTTTATTTTGACAAAAAAAATAATTAATTTACAAATGAGGGGATTAATAATTTTCCACCCTCTAATACATAATATTTTTACATTTTCAATCATCAAAGGGGGAATATACATTAGACTTAGACCCTCAAGACACAACCCATCTGCGATTTTGTGATTTTGTTAAGTGATTTTGTTAATTTTGGGCAAGTAGGTCCAAAATCCATGTTGCACTACTCATATGATGATGATTAAAAATTTTTTGGGTTCCTCTTTCAGAGAGGTGCAAAATTGATCTAAAGATCATCTTGTTTGGATGAGCAGAACATATATTTTGATTTTTTTCCACACATGTGCATGGTCGGCGAGATTTGTAATGTAGGCTCACAAGCCCTACAAATGTGTCACACACCCTCATTGATGGATATAAATTGGAGAGAGATAATGTCCATTTCATCATCAACTCAACTCATACATTCATCTTATGATCTGATTGGTTCGTACAGCCTAGGAGAGGCTTCCCTCTTTTACACATGTGAATCTGAGCCTGAAGAAGCTGTTGCAATTTTCAGACTATTTTTAGGGTTTCTGGACAATGTTGACCAGTGTTGACTTTGCGTTAATTCTTGGACTTTGACTGTGTTTTTTGGGCAGAAATTATGATTTTTTGAGGCTTCACTGTTGGGCACAAAAATTGAGGTTGAAAGTTGACTTTGATCGAGGCCACTTTGACTGCAACATTGAATTTTTCATTGACCAGTTTGGGTTGACTTGCGTTGACTTTTGGAGTTGTCTTTGAGGTGCGTATATGACACTTGTGGAAGGCTGATTTGGCCGTTGGAGAAGTTGGTTTCACCAACTCAAGAATTTTTTGGCTTAGGCATCTTGTTGACTGTTGTAACAAACATTTATCTATTCATTTTCTATGCAAGGAAGAATTACAAATTTGATATATATTATTTGGCTTGTCTTCTGTTGATCTATTATTATGTTTTATCAACATTTTACTTTCATGTTTATGTGATTTCTAAATTGAATCGGGCCTATAAGAAAGATTGAAGTAAAACTGCATTAAGCATAGAACATACCATGGTTATCTAAATTTAACATGGAATCAGAGCTAAGGTGAAGACAGAGCCCAAGATAGTGTGAAAAGTAATCAACGAAGAAGAAATCCTATTAAGGATCAATGGCCTCCACTTACAAGGGTTTCAAGTCTGATGATAAGTTGACTCACAAGGCTGATTATCATGCATGGAAGATGTCCTTGGATTTGGCTTTGGAAGACCAAGATGCCATGGACTATGTGCAGAGGAATATCTGGGAGCCTCCATCAAATGCTCCAACTGCCACAAAGACGAAGTATAGAAAAAGGGAAATCAAAGTGAAGATGATTATTCGAGATTCGATTCATAAGCACTTGGTTGCTTACATCTCCGAGATGGGCATATCTAAATAGATGTATGATAAGCTGGTTAGCATGTTCAGGGCTAGCAATTCTAATCAAGTGATTTTCTTCAGGAAAAAGTTGAAGAATATCAAGAAGGGCAAAGATGAATCCATCCAATCATATTTTATAAGGCTCACAGAAATCAGGAATGATCTCTTTGCCATAGAATAAGAAGCATTTGATCGAGAGCTCATCCGCATTGCTCTTGGAGGACATCCGCAAGACTGGTATGTATTTAATACTACAATTATTAATAATAATGTGATTCCTAATTTTGACAAATTGTTGACAAGATGCACTCAAGAGGAAAAAAGAATTATGGAGAGAGATCATCCATCTAATGGAAATGGAGGTGACCCTACTGCCTTCTCCGCTCATGCAAAGAAGAAGAACTATGGTGGCCGAGAAATCAAAACCATGGAAGAGCAGGGCCCAAAGGAAGGAAGGGAAGATGTTACACTTGTAACAAGACGAGTTACTATGCAAGAGAGTGCCCCAATAGAAGGGGCTGTCCTAGCAATGATGACAACAAAAACTTCAAGGGGAATAGTAATCAAAGGAACAACAAGTTCAAAGGAAAGAGGAAGGCTCCCTCTGATCATAGTGGACATGGGAAACCTTTCAAGAGGTCAAGAAATTCCAAGTACGATGAATCTAATGTTGTTGATAATAATAAAAATGAATATATTCTTGTATCTGCCCTCTCTGTTGCATCTCCTCTCGACACCATGTTCGGTTGATTGATAGTGGTGCTTCAAGGCACCTCATTGGTTATAAAGAAGCCCTCTCTAATTTGATTGAGAAGGATACTAATTTAGAAATTATCATTGGAGATAATTCCACCTATCCAGTGAAAGGGATAGGGATTGTGACCCTTCATCTATCTCAAGGTCAAGTCCTCCGCTTATAGGTTGTGTTGTACGTACCTGATTTGAAAAAGAACCTTGTGTCTATTTCGTAAATAGAAGACAAAGGATTCAATGTGGCATTCGTTGATGGAAAAGTAGGCATCTGGAAGAAGAACTTCAAGGAAGTTTTTACTATTGGTTTTAGAATTGATATACTCTACTAGGTTGGAGGAAGTTTGTTGGGGCTATGTCATGTGATACAACTCTTCAAACTAAGTTATGGCACCGGAGGTTTGCACACCTTATTTTCAAAGCCCTTCTCTAAGAAAGGAAGGTGGTGACAGCGATGCCCGAGTTTAAAGATGATCATGAAGGTATATGTCTAGGTTGTGTGGAAGGGAATCATACAAGGGGACCATTCCCCTCAAGTGTCACAAAGTCATATGATATCTTGAAATTGATACATTATGATTTATCTGGTATGCTTCTCGTAACATCCTTAGGAGGATGTTCCTATTACATGACTTTTATAGATGAATTCTCTTGCAAGACCTAGATATATTTCTTGAAGAAGAAGGATGAAACATTCAAATAGTTTTGTACCTTCAAGGCCTTGGTGGAAAATCAAATCGGGAAGAAAATAAAATTTTTGAGGACCGACAATGGGACCGAGTATGAGTCAAATGAATTCAATGTCTTTTTCAGGGAAGGTGGCATTAACAGGGAGACCACAACTATGTATACTCCTGAGAAAAATGGTGTTGCTGAAAGAAAGAGCATGACTATTGTGGAAGCTTCCTGTGCCATGCTATATGACCAAGGTCTTCCGAAGTCTCTATGGGGAGAAGTTGCGAACATTGATGTGTACGTTCAAAATAGATGCCCGCATTTTTCTTTGGACTCCGAAACTGCCAAAGAAATATTTTCTGGCAAGAATCCTAATGTCTCCCTCTTTATTGTTTATGGAAATCCTGTTTATTTTCATGTGCTGAAAGAAAAGAGAAGAAAGTTGGATGCTTCTGGAAAGAAGGGAATGTTTGTGGGCTACAGTGAAACTTCAAAGGCATATAGAATCTAGGTGTCTGGTAAAAGAGAAGTGGAGATATGCCACAATGTCACCTTCGATGAAGATGTTTCCCTCAAGAAAGTAAGAAATCTTCCTAGCTCAAAGGAAGACAAAGAAGAAGAAGAAGAAGCAGGGAAGCAGGAAGAGTCGAAGGATGAATCGATGCCTGATGTTAAAGGAATAATGGATCCTATTGATCCACCTCCTTCAAATAAGAGTAGATTTGTTAGGATATTCCGACACATAGGAAATAGTTAAGAATAACTTAGTCTAGTGTGGAGTTAGGTAAAGTGTGTTTCTTTACTATGTACATTTGTAACTTATAATCCGACGGTCACGATTTGTAGTGATCCGACTCTCTCCTCAGTATAAACAACACTTGATCCATGGATTAACACCCGATTGGTCCATGATATTTATTTAAAAAGCATGGAGGGTGATTAGTCTGTTAACCGTTTATGAGAGAAACATATATAACTTTTCTTTTTATATTAATAAGTTGTCTAAAGTGGCCGCGTTGGCTCAGGCCATGGACTGTTTCTCCCTTCGAGGGTTTTAACCACGTGATAATACTGGTGTACTGATTTTTTATCTATTTGTGAGAGGTGACCTTTGGTTTTTTATCTAAGGAACTTACCTTGTAAATTCATACATGGTATCAGAGCTATTTTGAGGATTGCATCTGTTGTTGATCCAAATCTAAAGCCGGTTTGACTACATGCGACTGTCGTTTTCTAGATCTATTATTTCTGAAAATTTTTGGGCCTGTAGAACTACTCTGTTGTGTCCAGAGTGTCTATTACAGTGAGGAACGTCTTTCGTTTCATGCAAAATGGTTTCCGGTTGCCCAAGTTATTTCAGTTTAGATCTGGAGTAAAGTATCTGTTTTGCAATTATATTTGTTAATAGTTCTGCTTATTTCGGATCCCTATATTTATTTCGGTTTTTAGGTTTTATTTATTTTCTGGATCTATACCATCTTCTCTGCGTATGATCTTTTCTCTACGTTGTGTGCGATCTCAACAAATTAGAAATGGGAAGAATTTTTTTTTACCACGTATTCTCTTTCCCCATGTCTTTGTGCGATCTTGGAAAATCAGAAATAGTAAAAAATAGATAGTTGCCAGTAAAGCTAACCGAAAGTCTAACATTCTGCCGTAAGACTTGCATTTCTTTGTTTGCTCGGTTTTGTGTGCAGGAAAAGCACGCACACCAAAGAACTGTTGACATCAAAACAAATTAAAGAGAGTTCAGTTTTTCTTAAAAATTGTTTGGAAATCACATTAATGCCTTGCTTCAGCTCCGGACCCACATTAGTTCGAAATCGCTCTAAGTAAAGGCTCACTAGCGTGACTCTGTACTCTTGAATTGTGCGTTAGTAATGCTGAGGCTCGTCTAAAACAGAGTGTTAGTACAACAATCTAGGCTCCTCTTGACTCAGTTTTTTCAAAAGGCATAACTTCTTCATCCGGAAGCCGTTTTTCGAGCCGAATTTTTTGAAACGGCCTAATTTTTCAGGATCTCTCCATTGGAGAAATTATTTTTATCTTTTCTCAGCTTCAGTTTTTTAAAATGGAAAGTGCATGCCCGATTATTCTTAACAACACCAATTATTTCCAATGGCTACCTCACATGGTAGGTATACTTAGAATTAAAGGGATTTATAGAATAGCCACAGGACAAGAAACTAAACCTTTCGATGATGATAAAGTTCCTAAATGGGAGAATAAACAAGATCAAGCACGAGGGTTGATAGGAATGTCCATTTCTCAAGATCTTCAATTTCACATCCTTGACATTGACACCCCTGATAAAGCCCTGGAAAAGCTAAATATTTTTTTTGGCATTCAAAATCAAATCAAGGCCCACCAGCTTGAAAATGAGTTGCTTACTTTGGACCCCAATAATTTCTCCTCTATTGAAGATTTTTTTTCTAAATTCAAGACCCTTAGACTTCTTTTAGAAGGTTGTAAGGTCAAAAAGGAAGATAGTAGCCTCATCTATTGCATTCTTGCTAAGCTTGGCCCTGCATACTCTTTATTTGTTTCCGCCTTACATTCCACTAGAGAATCCATCATTTCTTGAGGAACCACCTACAAGAACCCCTCTTTTGATGCCTTTTGCGATTCTTTGATAAGATAAAAAGAAAAACTCCTACACCTTGGTCTTATCACTCCTGTAAATGCTTCTAAGAAAGCCTTATTAGCCCAACAACAATTATATCAAAAGAATCCCAAGAAGCAATATCCTAAAAAATATGGTATGAAACCAAACAAGGGTCCTAAGCAATTTCAGTTGCAAACTGAAAAATCCAGTAACCAAAATGATAAGGCAAATAAAAACAAAGGGAAGAAAACAGATAGAAATTGCAAATTTTGTAATTGTGATGGCCATATAGAGTCCAAATGTTTTAAGAATATGGAAGCCTTAGAAGCAGTAATGAAGAAACACAACATCAATTTGGAGCACTCTTCACCTTCATCTTCAGGAACAACACTTTCTGCTTGTGGTTGTCAAGCATCAAGATTTGGTTATGCATTAAATATATCTTCCTCTTCCCATTCTCATGAGTGGATCATTGATTGTGGAGCTTCTTACCACATGGACAAAAATAAAGCCATGTTTTCTTCTTTAAATGATTGTAACACCAAACATATTTATGTTGGTGATGATAGATCTCTTAATGTTGTAGGATCTGGAACCATTCATCGAGATAATGGTCAGTTTAATGATGTACTATGTGTCCTACCTTGACATGCAACCTTCTCTCTATTTATCAGCTAACTCATTCAGGTGAAGGGAAAATAGTAAAATTCTCACCTCATGATTTTGTAATCAAGGACCTCAAAGATCCTAGACATAATTTAGCTAATGGCATTGTTGATGATTCCACAAGGTTGTATAAGTTTGAAAACTTTGGGTCATCATGTCTTCCCTCCATTTTTGTTGCTCATAATGATGAATTGAGAAAACTTTGGCATGAGTGATTTGGTCACTTAAACTATCGCTCTCTTCAAACTCTATGTAAAGAAAATATGGTGACAGGACTTCCTATGGTATCTTGTTGAGATGGTGTTTTCTCCGGATGTGTACTCAGAAAACATCATCGGGACAGTTTTGAAAAACGTGCCTCTTGGCACGCTTTAGCCCCTTTGCAGCTTGTGCACAGTGATCTATGTGGTCCACTTCCTGTTGTTTCTTTCTCTGGTTGCAATTACTTCTTAACTTTCATTGATGATTTTTCCAGATGCACTTGGGTATACTTTTTAAAACTCAAGAGTGAATTTTTTAACATGTTCTTGGCCTTTAAGGCCTTTGTTGAGAAACAATCTGGACATCCAATCCTTAAGTTAAGATCAGACGATGGAGGAGAATATGTTAACAAAAAATTTATCAACTTTTGCATTGAGCATGGCATTCAATTACAACATACTATTCCATATACGCCACAACAAAATGGTGTAGCCGAAATGAAGAATCGCGCCTTAAAGGAAATGGTTAATTGTATGCTTCAATCTAAAGGACTTAGTCTCAATTTTTGGGAAAAAACAATTAACTGTGCAAATTACATAGTAAATTGCACTCCTACTAAGGTTTTAAAGAATATAACTCTAGAAGAAGCTTGGAGCTCAATCAAACCAGATGTAAGTCACTTTCGTGTTTTTGGAAGTGATGCTTGGGCCCATATTCCAAATGCGAAACATAAAGCCTTAGAACCTAAGAGTGAAAAGTGCATTTTTGTTGGATATTCTGAATATGTTAAAGGATATAGACTTCTTCAAACAAAATCGAAAGATATAATCATTAGAAGAGATGTAAAGTTTCATGAAAATATATCAGCCTGCGAGCCTATTTCGACAGGTGTGCCACCTTTGGCCTGCGAGCCTGATTCGGCATATGAGCCACCTCTCTCCCTCTCTCTTCTATTTTTAATAGCATTCCTTCTATTTTAGATGATGTTAGTGAGGGTAAAAATCCTCCTCCTCTTGAAATTATTCCTTTTACTCCACAGCTTCCAAGATGGGTCCGCTCTCCTCGAGATGCAACAGGGTCTCTTACAGGTGACCCTGTCGATCGACGACATACACGTTCTCAATTCCAAAGAGCCTCTTCCTTATTGGATCAAGTTCCAAAAAATCCTGATCCAGAAACCTTTGAAGAAGCCTCTGGTCATCCAGATTGGGAAAGTTGAAGGCATTGACTATACTGAAACCTTCTCCCCTGTTGCCAAAATGAATTCTATCCGCCTTGCTATTTCCCTTGTTTCCTCTTTTAAATGGTAAGTCCATCAGATGGATGTTAAATCTGCCTTCTTACATGGAGATTTTCATGAAGAAATCTACATGGAACAACCCCATGGATTTATCCAAAATGACTCTAGCCTTGTTTGTTGCCTTGGGAAGTCTCTCTATGGTCTCAAACAAGCTCCTCGGGCTTGGTATGCAAAAATGGATAGATTTATGTTAGATAATGCCTTTTCTAGGTGTCATTCTGACAACACTGTCTACACCAAGAAAGTGGTAAGTCCTTCACCATACTTGTTCTTTATGTTGATGATCTTATCCTTACTAGTAGTGATCCAAACCATATAAACCATGTGAATTCTAGCCTCAAAAAGAAGTTTTAAATGACAGACTTAGGACACTTGCATTATTTCCTTGGTCTTCAAGTATTGAAATCCGAAGAAGGTATTACCCTCTCTCAGTCCAAGTATGCCTATGATCTTCTACACCACTTTCACATGGAAGATTATAAGCTAGCCCCTTCTTCCTTTCATTCTGGAGTCAAGCTTTCTGTCACTTGTACTACCCCTGAAGTTGATGCTAACTTATACCGTCACCTTGTTGGTAAAATTCTGTATCTAACCCATACTCATCCTGACCTTTCCTTTGTCGTTGGTCTTGTCGCTCGGTTTATGCACCAACCTCATGAAAGTCATTGGAAAGCAGCTAAAATAATACTTCGATATATTCAAGGTACAATTCAGTTCGAGATTCATTACAATGTAGGAGCATCTCCATTGTTGATTGGTTTCACTGATTCTGATTGGGTTGGTGACCCTGATGACTGAAAGTCTACTGCAGGATATGTATTCACTCTTGGTTCAGGACCTATTACTTGGTATTGTAAGAAACAAAGTGCCATCTCTCTTTCTTCAGCAGAAGTAAAGTATCGTGGTGCAGTTGAAGCCAGCAAGGAAGCCATGTGGCTTCATTAGATCCTGTCTGAATTTGGTTTTCATTAGTAGCATCCAACTACAATTTGGTGTGATAATCAAAGTGCCATTCAGCTATGTAAAGATACAATTCAGCATCAGCTTATGAAACACATTGAACTCCATATACACTTCATAAGGAAAATCATTCATGGTCGTTTTCTTGAAGTGCAGTATTGTCCAACCAATGATCAAGTAGCCGATATCTTTACAAAGGCTCTCACAAAAGCGAATTTTACCAAAATTCGATCCATGATTGGAGTTCAGGAAAGTTGTCATTAAGGGGGGATAGGCTCTAATGCCTCCTTCCTTTTCCTATTGTGTCACTTTTGTAAATCCTTCAATCCTGTCCCAATTTGTTTTTAAGGGGGGATGTTAGGATATTTTGACACATAGGAAATAGGCTCCTTCTATGTCACCTTTGTAAATCCTTCAATCCTATGCCAAGTTGTTCTTAAGGGGGGATGTTAGGATATTCCGACACATAGGAAATAGTTAAGAATAACTTAGTCTAGTGTAGAGTTAGGTAAAGCATGTTTCTTTACTATGTACATTTGTAACTTATAATCTGACGGGCACAATTTGTAGTGATCCAATGGTTCACTCTCTCCTCAGTATTAACGAAACTTGATCCGTGGCTTAACATTCGATTGGTCCATGATCTCTATTTAAAGAGCATGGAGGGTCATTAGTCTATTAACCGTTTATGAGAGAAACATATGTAACTTTTCTTTATATGTTAATAAATTTCCTGAAGTGGCCACGTTGGCTCAGGTCGTGGACTGTTTCCCTCTTCGAGGGTTTTAACCACGTGATAATACTGGTGTAATGATTTGTGATCTGTTTGTGAGCAGTGACCTTTGGTTTTTTATCTAAGGAACTTACCCTGTAAAATCCTACAAGAATCTCATGGCTCAGGGACGCTCTCGAAGATGTCTAGAGACATATTGCCTCAAAGAGGACATTCCGTGATAGCAAGAAGCCGAATAGGTACTAAGGGTACCTAGAAGCCATCAGTACAATTGTACAATCTGAGCTTGGATCATTTGAATAAGACATAAAGAATCAAGTTTGGAAGGATGCTACGCACAAAGAATATGAATCCATTATGAAGAATGATGTATGGGAAGTGCTCTCGAGACCGGAGGACAAATCTTTTGTCACCTCGAAATGGCTCTTCAAGGTCAAGTATGGAGCCAATGGAAGTGCTAAAAAGTACAAGGCAAGATTGTTTACCTGAGGCTTCTCTAAAAAAGAAGGCATAGATTATGATGATATATTTGCACCTGTCGCTCGCTATACCACCATCCATTCTATAATTTCCCTTGCTGCAACGCAAGGATGGAGTCTCCATCAAATGGATGTGAAGACTACCTTTCTGCATGGTCAATAAAGGAAGAGGTTTATGTGGAGAAACCTTTGGGGTTTGAAGTCCAATATAGTATGTAGGTTGAAGAAAGCCCTCTATGGGTTGAAGCAAGTCCTCAGGGCTTGGTATGAGAGGACAGATAGCTATTTGATGAAGTTGGGCTTCACTCTAAGTAATGCTAATTTAAACCTTTATTTTAAGGTTGATAAATAAATGCCTTTCATTTTGGTTCTCTATGTGGTGCTGACCCTCTCATTCATCAATGCATGAGGGAGATGGATTCTGAGTTTGAGGTGAAAAACCTAGGACTGATGCACTATTTCCTAGGCTTGGAGGTATGACAAAGGCCAGGCGAGATTTTCCTTTCTCAAGGAAAATATGTCATGAAGCTACTGGAAAGATTTGGTATTTTAGACTATAAGTCTGTGTCGATACAGATGGAACTCAACTTTAAGAAGTTGTGTGGAATCGCTGCTGGGCCCAAGCTGGGAAATCCCACCGAGTATCGGCAACTCATAGGGGCCCTGATGTTCTTAATGAACTCTCGTTTGGACATATGTTTTGCAGTGAACACTTTGAGTCAAAATATGGTTGATCCTCATCACATTCACTGGATTGGTGCCAAGAATATATTGAGATATATTCGGGGCACAATCAACCATGGGCTGAGATACACTGTCGGGAGTTTGAGACTCCATGGATGTACTTATGTCTATTGGGTTGTAGTTTGGTGGATCGTAAGAGCACATATGGATGTTGCTTCACCTTGGGTTTTGATTCAATATATTGGATGAACATGAAGCATAAGTCAGTGGCTTTGAGCACCGCTGAGGCTGAATACATTACAACGAGTATGGCATGTTGTGAAGCTTTTTGGTTGGGAAAGCACTTTAGTGAGCTGTTTGGACATATGCTAGATAACACTGTTATCCTTTTTGATAACTAGATTGTAATTCATCTTTCTGAGAACCCTGTGTTCCACGATCAATCCAAGCATATTAATATTAGGTACCACTTTATTTGAGATATGGTACAACGAGGCGTCGTAAGTCTTGATCATATAGGAACTGATGAGCAAGTCGTAGATATTCTCACGAAGCCCCTGGGGAAGGTCAAGTTTCTAACCTTCCTTGAGAAGCTTGGAATTGTGGAAAGACCCTATTGTTAGGGTCTTTCTTGAGTTGGACAATGAGCTGTAAGAGCTCTAGGGGGCTTGTGGATAGCTTCTTGGAGATATAAGCACACACAGGGCTAGGCTTGCCGAACTTTGTTGTGCTTCTTCCCCACCGTATCTTTTATCTATTATTCACATGCATCCTACCCATGGAGTTTCAGACTCATGGGAAGTACATCTCATTTGGCCAATGAGGTGGGAAATGTGGATAGAGACCATAGCAAGACCAATGGATGCATTAGAGATTGTCGTACTCTCTATGTATAGGATGGGTTGTGTCCAACACCTTGATCTGAGATCAATTCTAATGATGTTCTTAACTCTAAATTGACTTCGGGTCAATAAACTAACTTTGGGTTAGTATGTGACTATTTTGAGTCTATTGAGTTTTTACCCTCTAGGCTGACTTCGGGTTAGCGGAGTGTGATGTATTTGTGACTCGATCTCATTTGTTTGCCCTTGATCCGAAAAACCATGTTACCGTAGGATGATGCATGAATGCATTATGATGATGATAGCACATGATGGTACTGATCATTGGATGGTACAGGTGGACAATGGAGTTCTCCCTAGTTGAGAGGGAGTGCTAATTTTGGGCAACTAGGTCCAAACTCCATGTTGCACTACTCATATGATGATGATTATATTTTTGTTGGATTTCTCTTTTAGAGAGGTGCAATATTTATCTAAATATCATCTTGTTTGGATGAGAAGAACATATATTTCGATTTTATTTTCCACACATGTGCATGGTCGGCCAGATTTGTAATGTAGACTCACAAGCCCTACATATGTGTCAGACACCCTCATTGATGGATATAAATTGTAGAGAGATGATGCCCATTTCATTGTCAACTCACCTCACACATTCATCTTGTGATCTGATTGGTTCATACAGCCTAGGAGAGGCTTCCCTCCTTCACACGTGTGAGTCTGAACCTGAAGAAGATGTTGCAATTTTCAAACAGTTTTTAGGTTTTCTGGACAACATTAACCAACGTTGAATTTGGGTCAATGCTTGTACTTTGACTACATTTTTAAGGAAAAAATTTTGATTTTTGGAGGTTGTACTACTAGGCACAAAAATTGAGTTTGAACGTTGACTTTGATCGAGGCCCTTTGACTGCAACGTTGAATTTTGCGTTGACCAGTTTGGGTTGACATGTGTTGAATTTTGGAGTTGTCTTTGAGGTGTGTGTGTGACACTTGTGGAAGGATGATTTGGATGTTGGAGAAGTGGTTTAAATGTTGCGAACATCAGCATCAGGATAAAATAGATAAGGGTTCGGAAAACCAAAAAATTGTAAAAATCGGGAAAATATCGGTAAGAATCAGCAAACATTAGAAAAATTAAGATACCATTAAAATATCGATAAAGATTGGGAAACATCAACTAGGCCAAAAAATTACGATTTCGAGATAAAATCGGGATGTTATCGAGATGTTCACAACACTGGTTGGTTTGACCAACTCAAGAATTTGTTGGCTTGGGCATAGTGTTGACTGTTGTAGCAAACATTTATCTATTCATTTGCTGGACAAGGAAGAATTAAAAATTTTGATATATTATTTGGATTGTCTTATGTTGATCTTTTATTATGTTCTATCAACATTTTACTTTCATGTTTATGTGATTTCTAAATTGAAACTGGCCTATAGGAAAGATTGAAGTAAAACTGCATTAAGCATAGAACATACCATGCTTATCTAAATTTAATTTAGCCAACTAGCTTAAATTATTCCCAAATCACTTTTACATCAGAATCGACTAAAACACTAAGACTCAAATAAGAATTTAACAAAAAATTCCACCCTAGCTTTGGGGTGAGGCTGGAGGGAAAAAACTCTGCCAACCATTTTTGTTTAGAAACACAAATGAGTCAGTGAGACGAAAAACCTCCTATGATGAAATTTTTCATCAAAATAATAGGCTTACCTAGGTTGTTAAATATTTTTGAGGTATTACTAGCATTATTTACATTACATAACTTGCAGAATGAGTTTAAACTGACACTTGACACTGCTGATAGATGATCTGATCTTATTGAAAATATTTATACTTCCGCTTTCTTAAAACTTTGACAAATACTGTGCAATATCTAGCTCCATATGGGGACACGTTGCTTCCATGAAGTAACGTGAGAGCCCCAGAAACCTGCATCCAAGAGAATAGAATTCCATCAAATAGATATCCCTTCAAAATCGAAATCGTCATGTATACATAGAAAGTGTCGTCATGATAGAAAAATCTATTCTAACAAACTAATATAAAAATACATAATATAAATGTGTGAAATAATATTATCTAACGACATGAAATAACATGAAGTGGGGTTAGATATAATATACAAAACGATGCCATATGGCATCATATGTCTTCAACATAGTGCATATTGAGCATTTTTCGACTTTCCAACAAGTCTGTGGGCTACTTCTCGAATGTGACATGCTAAGTTCTAAAAATACTAGGAATTTGACTCATCCAAATATCGAGTTGATTTGAGCCATCAAATGTATCAAACTTCTTCCTTCTCTTTTTATTTTTATGCTTGCTTTCAACGGGATGTGATGTTGATGTTTATGCAACAAATGTGTAACATTCGACCTGATTTGGACAAAGCCCGTCCGGAAGATTTGGAATGTCCATGATTTTTGTGACCTACTCTTCTTTATTTTCACGACCCTACTTTGTTGACACCACTGAATTGGTGTTGCAAACGTCGATATGATTTCTTTCAGTTTCCTTCCTGCTTGGATCATCTTCGTTTAACCATTTCTCAATGGAATCAATGACTTCTTTATAATAATATGAACGTTGTTTTGGCGAGCTGTGAGGTTCCTACACTGGATGCTTTAGTCTTGGCTGGAGTAACTGAACCTGTGATTTTTCCATCTTTTGTAACTTACTTTGAAGAGTGGTCTGTTCAATTCTCATGGAATTAATTTCGTCAACATGTATTCACGCCAAAATTTTCATTTTTTGTATGTAATCATCCTCTATGTTCTTAATCAAGCTTTGCAACCTATCCTTAATGACATTCACTTAATTGCAATGTTCATTGTTAATAGCAATGATTTTCTTGGCATGATTTTCTTCTCTAGCTAATAACTTGTTCTGAAGAGAGACTTGATTAGCTTTCATGTCCTTTATCATTATATTACGATTTTCTTGAATAAAACTTCTCTTTCTTATGATTTTATTTTATGGAGATCATCTCCTCAACATGCTCTTCCTCTACGGAATCCATCCTGTTCTGAAAATTGATCTTTTGATTATACTAAGTAAATTTCATTTTCAGCAACTTGTTCCCCATGGAACTCATTTCTCTGGCATGATTTGCTATTAATGTTGCTTGACTAGATTGTATGTCTTTTGTTATTTGAGTTGATTCCATATCAAGATGCTTATCATCTTTATTTTCATCATCAAAATGATTAACCTGGTTACTAGTCCCTGCCTTTCCAGTATCGAAAATTCTTCTTGCAATGGCACAAGTGGATTCATCATGAAAGTGGTCACAAGATCTGCAATATGATACCTCTTGGTCACTATAATATTGCAAGTAATTCTCTTGCATATTTTTTATTGAATATGACATATCAATGGATTTATTTCTTTGTTCCTCTAACATATCTTTAATGATTTTTTTCAATTAATTAATCCCATATTCCTCTTCCGGAAGGCCATGTGGAACATCTTGAGGGTTAGTAAATTGACAAGGGGTAGACAAGTCCTCCATGATGACTTTCTTAAGGGAAAAGGGAAGCTAATAGATGTTAGAGAGAGAGATCGTTGTTCAAGATAATCAAGAAATCTACAAGAGGCGAGCCTCTAGCAGGAATTCTTGTAAAAAATGAAGTAAGTAGAGTCACCAGTTGAACATGAATCTATCTCTAAAGTATCAAAGGCAAGAACCAGAAATTTAGTTAGGGATAAGCAGGTGGATATCAAGGAAGACTTCCTATCAGAGAAAAAATTAATTCTCACTAGAATGTAATTTGTTTAACCGAGCCCAGAGAGTTGGGTTAACCAAGCTACCAACAGGCTTTTTTGAATGGATGAATCAGTGGAGTTTCCACCCAAACAAGAAACTAGCCCAAA
This sequence comes from Pinus albicaulis, assembly GCA_034641835.2. Lineage (NCBI taxonomy): Eukaryota > Viridiplantae > Streptophyta > Pinopsida > Pinales > Pinaceae > Pinus > Pinus albicaulis. The sequence continues at coordinate 44,812,731 of MU968363.1, forward strand.
TTTCTAGGTGCTAAGGTTCAAATAGAGAAGTGAATAAGGCAATAAGAAAATTAGTGAGATATCAAAACGCCAACGAATGTGGTGCTTGATGGATCAAGAAGATGAAAAATGGATTAGAAGATTATGAAGATTGATGATAAATGTCATGAACACTAAGCCCAATAAAATGGTCCACGACAACGATGCCATAAAATTTTGTGGCGTTGTGGGACAATGAATGAAGGGGGATATATCACAAGATGATAGAATGTCATAAACCACGACAACGAGCAAACTCATCCCTGAAAACGAAGCCAAAAATGTTGTCTCCCAGACTGTACAAGCACTACGACAACCACTCAGGGCGAGGGTTGTCATTCTAATCCCTCTCCACTACATTATAGTTGTATCCCAACTACATGCTATGGGGGGTAGTCCCTTTGGAATGAGGTGAAGGAAAACAAGTTTGGAACCATGTTTTTTGGGAGACATGGATGAGTGGCCTAGCTACTTGGTTAAATTTAGCAAGATCAATGATTATATTAGATTACTTAAGTATAAGACTAGTGCCTTATGGATTCATAATCCTTATAAATTGATGCCAAGTAACCGGATGGACACGTGGTGCTTAGATGATTAACTAACCTATATGACGTGCAAATCCTAGAATCTATGTGTGATGCAATGATATTAGTTATTTTTAGTTATATGCCCAGTCTAAGTAGAACCTCTCCCTTAACTGTTTTGAGAAACAATCTTTAGAGTAGGTTGTGGAATGGAAGCCAATGTGAAGCAGGAAAAAGCCTGATCAACGATACCCCCCCTATGTTCCAACTAGCTAGTGCTTCTGGCACTATAGAGACTATGGGTCTAACAACTTCAAGGTCACTGTGTTAACCACTAAGAAAATCTAAATCCCTCAAGTTAATTGGAAGAGGGTTGCCCTAGAAGTCTATCAACCTAGCTTATGCCAAGAGATAATTTTCTTAATGCAAGTTAGATCCTAAGATGCTTATACAAGATGGGTTGAGTGAAGAATTCTCAAGTTAAGATTATTTATGTTATTTAAGTGCTTAGTGTGAATTATCTTGTATCCAAAGTACTTAACAATGATCAGATAACAATCTTAAAACAAGATAGATGCTTAAGATACAAGTGTCAATATTCAAATATGCTAGTATGAATCTTTTGTCGAAATGTACACAAAAATACCACTTTAGCTACACATAAAAAATAGCCTTAACATCAAATATGGCTTCCAATATCTTCAAATCTGCAGTTAGGTGATCAAGACAAAAGCTGCACAAATCCAGATCTATGCATAAAAAGACATTAAGCAGTGAAAATAAGGTTTTGCTCCATGCATCCAATAGACAAGACAAGAACAATATTTTTTGAAAGAATTTTTATATTAAGGGCACCTGAGAGGAAAACAAGAAAGGTGTTTCCAATTCTCCTCAATGGGATGGGTTCTTGAAAGTCCTTAGTGCTTCAGATCTAGCATTTCTCTCTCTTGTTGGTGTAGAAAACCCAGACAAACATAGAACTCAAAGGGAGCTCACAAAGCAAATAATAGAGAATGTGACAATGATAATGGCTCAAAGTCAGACCAAGAGCATAGATCCAGAGTGATCTAATGAGCAACAAAAGGTGACAAATGAATGAGAAAACCCTTCTATTTATAACAAAATATTGGGTCATTCTAGATCTTGGTGTATGATTAAAATAATATTAACCAAATCTAGATCCACCTTTTATAGAATATTTTATTATATTTGTTGGAGGGAAAAGGTATTTGACTTGGGTCAAATCCCTTTATTTGTAAATAATAAATAAATAAATGATTTATTTATTATTTTAAGGAAGTGGTTGAATGATAATTAAATAAATAATGGTTTATTTAATTATTTATAAATGATTTGGTCATATTTAACAAGAAATATTATTTAAATAAGATTTAAATAATTATTCCTAGAAAATAATAAGATAAATAAGGATTTATCTAATTAATTTCCTTGTTTTAGGTTAAATATAACTTGGAATAATAATTAAATTATTTTTTAATTGATTATTCCATGAGGAAAATCAAACAAATAAAGATTTGTTTAAAATTTCCTTTTGGGGTTTCTTATTTGGACCATAAACAACTTAATAAATGTGTTTTATTAAGTTATTTTACATAGCGAAAGCAATTTTACTTAGGGTAAAATTGGTCTTACATGGTGTAATTGGGTCCATCTAATGATAATAGGTTAGATGACCAAAAAATGGTGTAACAGATTGCCCCCCAGCATGCGAGTATTAGGAGAAAATCGTATGACCGAAGTACGTTGTAAGAACTCAATCACCAGACATCAAAAGGGAAGTCAGAGAGAGAAATGTAAGGTAGCCTAATGTGCTAAAGAAATAGACCCCGAGGAGATGAGACTTACAGGTGCAACAAGTCTCTTTTTATGAGAGGGTACTTGTGCTAGAGGTGGCGGGGGAGGCATACCTATGCCCATTGAGACAAAGTACAAAAGAATAGTGCGTCCGGTAAACAAGGAACCGAACTGTAAAGTATATGTTGGCATAAATAGGAGCCAGATAAAAGATATAATGAGGAATCCCACATACATGTTGTGCCTGGGATAATAGCCAGGACTTATACAATAATATATGAGTACATGAGATACAGATACAACCCAAATTCCCCCTATAAATGGGGAAGGGCTCGCAAAATAGAACTGATACATGCAAATCAAAGAGGCGCTGCAAGCGGCTAAGGCCGGCATCATCAAATATAGGGAGCTGCATCGAACGCTGCAATGAAGAGGTCATCCGGGCATGTGGGGGGTTACCTGCAGGGCCACCCCCTCATGAGGGTTGAGACATCTCACACACACCCGGGAATCACCAATATCTGCTGCTGCATCACTGGACCATCAAGTGTACGGATCTCGATCATGCTGAAAAGGAGCTGGAGCTGAGAAACAATTAAGTCAAAGGGTAATAAGAAATCCCTTTGCCTGATCCGAGGCACTGAACAAGTATGGAAGTTGGAACCAAGGTACACTGCTCTCTAGACCTATCTTCTGGAATGAATGAGCTAATGTCGATAGAAGGAGGTCCGCCATAGGTGAGGCAATAAGGAATCTTCAACTAAGGCATGAGAGAAAATAATAGAGCAGCTGACAGACTGACACTAATGATGATGATGAAGTGGGGGTTACTGAGTAGCGAATGGATGACTTCCCTTGTTAAAGCATAAAGGGCATGGATGACCTGGTAGCAACTGACACAATATCATGAGGGATAGGGGACAATGGGACTGAAGGCCATAATGTGCGACACGAGAGAGGGACCAAGAAATGAAGGATGGAGGATTATAGTGGGGTAAAAAGGGACTCGAGATAGACTCCATGAATGTGATGATGACTCAACTCGGATGCTCTAAACAAGGGCAACTTGATAGTGCTGCCACACAGTAATGGTCCAATGGGGGACCATGAAAACATGAGTATAAGGGGGTATCTCATGACGAAAATCAACACAAACAAGGATGAGTAAAGAGGCAAAGTGGTGCCCCCATTACGAGTGTTGTAAGTGAGGAAATTCGATTTGGAGGAGAGGTGAATAGACCCTTCATGGAAAAAATGTGTCCGAGTGAAGTATCAAATCATAAAAAACTAGCAGATACCCATTGGAGTGCTCGGTGAGAGCTTTCCAACGATGTAAACGGTGTGTCAAACAGGGCTACGGTTTGGTCGCAGCGGGCGAAAGAAAAACTAGGGGTTTGTCTTCTAATAAGCCATTTTCCTTCCAAATGCATTCATTTGCTTGTGTAGCTGTGGTGAATGTAGAGAGGAGAGAAGGCCCTAAATCTTGCGGCGATCGTAGCGGACAAATCGACCATTGGAATCGAGATCTGTCAATTGCAGGTAAGAGGCCTAATCCTACTCTTTCCTTTTGATGGATTGAAAGTTCAGATTAGGGTCCCAAATCTCAAGAACAACCCCTCCCTCATATTCACGGCCGGGTCGCACTATTTGGGCCAAAAACAGCGACCTGGGAAGCAGGTTTTGGCCTAAAAAGTGCGACCTGTCAGATGAAGGTGATTTCAGTGCTGTTGTGGGCTGAGAGTTGGGTTTTTGTAATTGGATACAGTTTTTCCTATCTGTAGACTGAAAAATATGATGTTTTTGTGCAGATATGGTAGATATACAGATCAACTAGAGAGAGAGAGACCTGGGTACATTACGGACGGAGATCCAAGCGGATCAGGGTGTCCGTCGTGCACTAGCCAAGTTTGGGGTTCTGAAATTTGTGGAGAACCCTCTGATGAGAGTTGGGGAGCCCTTTTTGTCCTGGATTGTCAATTATTGGGATCCAAATCACGATGTATTTATAGTGCAGGGGCACAGGATTGAGTTGACAGTCCAGGATTTGTATTTCTTGACTGTTCTACCACCATTAGGGATGGTGGGAAATACACAGCCAGTGTTACCGCGAGGGCGTAACATCATGGATTTTGTAGAGCGACATTGTCAACCAGGTCTCCAAGTCAAAGGGACTTGGATACCGATTGGGGATCTAGAGAGGTTAGAGACCCGTGCAGTGGCGGCAGCAGTGTTGCGGATCCTGGGCAGTTAGGCGCTCCATCACATCACTGGAGGGCAGATGATGATTGTGGAAGCAGTGTTGAGTGGGACCTACTATGGGTGGGCCCAAATGATGTTGGTGTCGTTGAAACGACAACTGTCGCTTTGCAAGTGGCAAGTGAACCATGATTGCTCGTATGGGACCGTATTGTGCTCCTTCTTTTTTGAGAAGATCCCGACCTTGTGACCTCGTGTACACCTACCAGATGGGGGTCCGAGAGAACCTAGGATGCACCGGTGGGGGCGCTTACTGGTGGGAGGATGAGTTATTGTGGAGATCCAGACTTTCCACTTCCGCCTGGTCGAGTATGGGGGCCCAATGGTAAGTGACAAGTGACTAATTTTTTATGTGCATGTTAAAGTTTGTGAATAGTATATATGGTACTAATTTTCATGCTTTTGGTATGCAGATATAGCTCCGGTAAAACCAGCCGGATATATGGGACGACCTGCAATACCAGGGATTGCAGGTGCTAGTGGATTGAGAACGACACAGAATGAGGATATGACCTCCCTCTTGGAGGACATCCATCGTAGATGTGAGGGGCTACTTACCGGTGTTTCAGAGCGGGGTTGGCAAGACTTAGACGACCAGTACATAGAGCTATGTATTGGTCTACCTTCGGAATGGCGAGGTGTCATGCGGCGCATGGCGATGGCTGGTCAGACTGTGCATGATCTACGAGCTGCGGGAGCAGAGCCATTGGCTCGAGATCCTCCAGAGAGTGATTAGATGTGGGGCAGGTGGTGCTCCCTAGTGTGTATGTAGGGGCAAGTGTTGCCCCCCAATTTTGAGATGTGTTGGTTGTAACATGCTATGGGCATGTCATATGTATCAGAGTAGATGGACTCTAAAAACATGTTGTATGACACATATTATGAATATGCATTGTTTTGATGATTTTGAATGTTATTGTCTTGTGTGTGATAAATTCCAATCTAGAACATGGTTTGCAATGCTATCTACGTAGTGATTTTTTCCTCTAGGTACATTATTGAAAGTAATGAATCTAAATTCATGTATCAAAAGTTTCACTCGTAAATATCGTCTAAAAAGGATAGGATTATGCACACGATAGACACCATTGAGTTTCAGGACAAGAAGCAGGGAATCTAAATGAACATGCACATGGAGGATGCGATGAGAGAGGGCATCAGCTAAGAGGCCACGCACTGCATCATATTCGACCTGATTTATCTAATTAATTTCCTTGTTTTGGGTTAAACATAACTTGGAATAATAATTAAATTATTGTTTAATTGATTATTCCATGAGGAAAATCAAACAAATAAATATTTTTTTAATATTTCCTTTTGGGGTTTCATATTTGGACCATAAACAACCTAATAAATGTGTTTTATTAAGTTATTTTACATAGAAAAATCAATTTTACTTAGGGTAAAATTGGTCTTACATGGTGTACTTGTGTCCATCTAATGATAATAGGTTAGATGACCAAAAAATGGTGTAACAAAATATATTCCACAAGATGTTTAGAACAAATAGCTAACTCAATAAGGATTACTTGAGATATGCCAATGGGCAATATTGAAATGCTTACTTTGAATGATAGCCAAAGATGCCAAATTCTTAAATAAATTAAAACATTAATGAGATTGAGAGAATTGAGTGTGTGAAGTGATAATTTAACAAATGTTAGATTCAAAAATCAACAAGAACATTTCAACAATTATTAGTTCTAGGACAATAGTAAGAAAATAACTTTAAACCATGAAATTTGTCAAAATTATGAGGTAGCCTAATTTTCCAATGTTTAGCAAATTTACATTCACAACATTTAGACCTCTTACAATGTTATATATAACTGTTATGACAACAATAATAAATTTATAACAACAGTGAGGAAAACACCTTAAATCAAATAGATGTCAAGTCAATATTAACTAGTAATGATCAATGAAATGCCCAATAACTTGTGAAAGTGAAATATGAGTTTTAAACCACTTTAGCATGCAATATTGAGTGCTAGATCAGATATGAAACAATTTATTACAACAGTAAATAAACCAATAGATCAACAAGCTAATGATGCTACAACCAATGCTCAATATGCCAAAAAATAGGAAAAATTTACCAAAACTGAAAAAATAAAATTTTAGGGCTTTTATAGAGTGATTCAGAAAATTTCAGATCTAAAAAACTTGTTACAAAAGTGAATAAATTATAAAACCAATGAGATATTAATGCTAGAACAAATGCAAAAAAATGCCATTGCAAAAAAACTAAAAATTTTAAATTTTGAACCTTTTAGGTGAATTATTCAGAAACGTTCAGATTTGATTTATTCAGTTATGCAATAAAATTTCAACAAACAAAAAATAATATCTAGCCTAGATAACCAATGCCCAAGTGGCCAAAGTTTGAGAAAAATAAATTTTGCAAATTTTGAATTTTTTGACCAACTTGGATGTGTTTTAGAGCACTTGTATCACTATTATAAAATAAAAATTACTGTAATAGAAATACAATGAGAAAACTAGGGTTTAAAGAGAAAACCCAAGGCCAAAATCCTTGAAGATCACCTTTCCCAAACTTGCCACCATTTTGCAATGAAGTTTCCACCTGCAAATCAAACATTTTGAGCCAAAAATTCTGCAAAAACAAATAGTTAGAGATAAAATGTCAAACTTTTGAAGAAACCCTTGTTTGAAAAATAGGTCCCACACACTAGCCTTTTAAGTTGGGTAAGGGCTAAGGCCTTCAGAAAATAGTTTTTTTCCCGATTTGAAAATAAGCAACTCGCAAAAATAACCTGAAAACCCTAGGCATCTAAGGTTTCTGAGGTCTTCATTGCAAATTTTTTCCTCAATCCTAAAACACATTTAGAATAGAAACCCAAATGGCCAATATAAAAATTTAAATTTCAAAACCCCAAAATCCAAATTAGGAAAAATAATTTATAAATTTAATTTACAAAATTATTTACAAGATCTATAAATATACATTGGTTTTGAAAATTTAATTTTTTGAGAGAAAATACTTTATAGTTTTTTCTTTGATGAATGGCTAAACATAATTTAGAAACCCTAATGTACACTATAGCCTTAACGAAAATTTAATCTTCCATACAAATATTTGAGATCTAAGAAATAATGATGCTTGCCCATGTTTGTGAACTTGGAGGCCATGGACTGAAGTACCCGCAAACACCTTGTATTTATCTAAAAAATAATCTGTTAATCACATGGGGAATCAAACCACATAAGATTAGCCCAAAACTATCAAAAACATGATTTTATCTCAATCTAATGAAAAACATATCTTACCAATATTCAATACAACATAGGAATGTTCATACTAAATACATACCACAAATCAATAAGCATGAACACTTTGAATTGCACCCCAAAGTTTTTATTATGATAGAAAAAAAAAGTTCCAAGCGGGACAATAGTGTTAAAAATATACTTCAACAACAATTTTTTAGCTAGAGATCAAGATCCTAGAGACTCAAATGACTCTCTAGTTTGTAGATAAATCTTCCAAGTGGAAAAATAACAACTAGTTTCTTTGATCCTTGTCAAAATAATCTAGAACATTGATAAATATTGAAGATATTTTAATCTTAGCTGTTGAATTTTTATTTTTAAGAAATTTTCGAATTTATCATTTAATTCCATGTTTATTTTCTCAAAATTAATTCCATGTTTATTTACTTTGACTTAACCACGAAGGTCCAAGTGTCCAAATTTTCTTGAAATATACAATATTCCCTTGGTGGAGGACCTCGAAAAGTTAATTCCTTTAAGACTCATGAATTTTTCCACTTGGAGAATTAATTTTCCAAAGACAACTTAATTTGACTCTAATTAATTAATTTTCTTGCTTATGATTTAAATTTATTCTGTTACAAAAATTGATTAATTTACACATGATGGGATTTGTTAGTGTCAGTCTTTGCATCCTATCACCAATGATCAAATTGACTCTTATCATGTCCTGTTAGCATCCCATAGTCAATTTTTTGTCATTTCGTCAGGTCTTCAAGGAAAAATTTGGTCACTAGGCATTATGTTTAGGACTATTTTCCACTCCTTCCAAAATTTTAATTGCTGGTTCATGTCATCAAATAAGATGAATATATCATTATTAAAATATTTTCATCATCATTTCAATCATCACCACCATGATTTAATTCAGTTCAGAGTCTCCATTAGGTCATTAGGGTTTCAATGTCACCAAACTGCCAATTCATGCATAAAATCTGACAAATTGGAAGGGTGGTAATAAATCAAGTTTCTTCAATAAATTTTTATTTCAAAATGTAATTTTATGTTTATATATGTAATAAGTACTTCAGAGTTCTAAATCTGCAGTTTAATGTTCTAAGGAAGATTCACAAAGTTCAGTTTACAAAATGTCCAAGATTGTGAAGTCAAAAAAAGAATGAAAGTCATGCTACAAAAAGTCTTTTCGGGCCCATTATCACTCAAAGAAAGTTATTCCATGCTTATGAAAGGGAAAAAAAGCCACAAATGAATTTCATTTTCACTCCTCTTGCCTTTCATTATCAAGACCCTCCTTTATTTGGTGAGAAAAAACACATTTTTCAGCTCAAAGTGGCAAAACTTGGGAGGCGTTGCGCATCTGTGAATTGTGTTGTGCATCTATGAACTACACTGAGCACGGGAAGAGTTGCCCTAAATTGCCCAAAAAATCACCAAATTCAAATTTTCAGCTTCCATTCAAGGCTTTTCATCTTCCAAGCATTATAACAAGTAGTTATATCCACTTTTATGCCCTCCCTTCCTTTGCAAACCAAGAAATGATAACTAGCTTATTTCCCTAGGGTTTCATACAAATTTCATGCTTTTGGTTGTCAAATGATCAATTGATGTTTTGAAGCCCTAGTACCACTATCTATACACCTCTTTTTGCTAGTTATACATCATTCTCATACTTCACAAACCATTTCCCATCATTTTTCATCATCTCCATACACACCCTAGCCCTATATTACCAATTTGGGTAATTTTCCTAGCTAGGGCTGTGTTTTTCTCTTTACCACCCCCTCCCCTCACTCATTTCCTAAATATTAATTTTTCCCACACTCTGATACACTCCCTAAACCCCTTACACTCTCTCACACACCATCCCTAAGCTTCTACACTCAAACCCTAGTCCCTACACCATCATCACTACCCTACGCTACGTTTTTGGAAGCTTCCTATACCTAGACCAGTAATTAAATTCCCTAGGCATAATCCTACCTTATCTACCTCTCTTTCCACCTCCCATACCTCCTAAAACCCTTCCCTACCTCCAAATTCTTTCCCATCTCCTTTTCCCTCTCCTAAACCCTCCACCCTACTCCTTTCCCACCATCCCCTAGTTTGCACCACTAGGGTTTTCCACTCGCAAAGCACCTATGGAGGAAGAGAAGAAGCCCTATAACAAGGGATGTCAAATTTCATCAACTCCTTGATAGGTATAACAAAGATAACAAGTTGCAAAGGCATATGACCACTCATTACTACATCAGGAATTTAATCTCCAAGGTCAAGGTCAAATAATTGTGGGCAAAACTCAAAGAAACCCTAATCAGCCAAAAGGATAAGGGTGAGTTGGATTTTATTTCTGATGCATCCATGGTTTCATAAAATACCTCATCAGGCATCTCTGGACCAATTTTTAGAAGATTTGGAGCAATTTTTGTATTTTGGTGCAAGTTGGTGCAGTTTTGAAAATTCTGGCACACATGGACAATTTTGCTTCAAATTGTGTTTCTGACTAAATAGAGATAAATTTTACAAATGTGAAGGAGGTTTTTTTCCATCCTAGTCCAAGGAATAAAAAAATCCTTCAGTTTATACACAGGTATTATGATTTGAGAGAAATTCCAAATATACAATTGCTACAAGAGGTTTTCTATACTTTTGGACACCTTGACTTCAAGACAATTTTTCAGGGGTTTGTAGAATGTGTTTGCAGTGCTTGATGAATCCATTGTGTAGCATAAATAATAAGATTTAAAACCATATTACTTTAATCCCAATACGCCTCTATGAAGGCCTCCAAACACCCTCACAAATACCACGTTACGCATCTGTGAATTGCGCTGCGCTTCTGCAAATTTAAGTGACCAACTTCAAATTTGGATTATGAACAAATGTGGAAGTATTTTTGAAACCTAGAGGAAGTTGTTTTTGAAAACATGCCAAAGAACAAAAACCTCTCTTTTTTTTGCGAAACACCTTATGGTTAGATATATCTGGCTTCATCTTTGAGGCCTATGTTTCTAGAAAACCCATAAATTTTTGTGTTTTGGTGCAGACTGGAGCAGTTTTTTACTAGGTCCAGATGCGCAGTAGCTTGGTGCTACGCTTTTTCGTCAGGGCTCCAAAAGAAAAGTGGCTTAAATTTTTGGAAAGCGTATGCCCTCCTCTCAAAATCCATTTCCTCTTATTTTCCAGAAAGGGCACATATTTTGAGAAAAGTGGAAAAAAGGGGTCAAAAATCAGCATTATGCGCCTCTTTGACATGCGCTGCGCATCCAGAGACACCTTGGAAGAATGAGTTTTTGAAGGCCTTCCCATTCTCTTATATTTCCATTTTGACTTCAGGAAGGTGTCCAAAAGTGGCCTCCAAGGTGGCACTGTGCATGTTCAAATTTCTGAGTTTTTAATTACAATTTTCACTGTGTAATTTTTGGCAATTCCTAGTGCGAATTTTGTAAAAGTGAAAAGATGAATGTGGATGAATGTAAAAGTCAAAATTTAAATTTAAATGGTAAATATGGAGGTAAATAGGTGTCTTATCCTTCATTTATTGCTTTGAGGATATGTCTCATGATGGTTAGGAAAAGGAGGAATTTGTTGTGCAACCTCCCTAGGGCGTAGCTGACTTCAGATAGGTGCATGAATGTGATTTTATTGCTGGAAAATTCGACCTCCAAGGGAGGATTTCAACCTTAGTAGCTATATGAGGCCTTTTGTAATCATTTCCAAGGGTTTGAATCTTGGACGTTAAACTAGTGTATTTCAATTTGACAAAGTAATACAGTGAATACAGAGAAAAGTTGCAGCTTAAATTTAGGGATTCATGTGGTGATCTTGTATGGCTATTTTTCTCTTTTGTAAGCCACTCATTGAATGTTTTCTCTTTCCATTAAATATATACTTCTTTTCACTCATTGTCTTTAAATTTTTTAAGAAGGATTCATGAGGAATACATGCCCTGTTTTGATGAGATGTTGATGTTGTGTTTAATTTCTTCTTAAGGAATGAATTCATACTTATATGCTTGTTCCTGATCTCGCTTTTCATCCTACTCCATAACCATACAGCCTAAGGGTCACTCAAGCTTTCCTACCTTACCTCTTTATTCCCCTACAATTTTTACTCTTGTAACCCTATTAGAGTTCAAGCCTAGCTCTAAAGGTCCATTTTCATCCAACACAAAAATCCAAATCAACCAAACCCTAATATGCATATCTAGCCTAAAAGCTCCATGATACAGTCAATTTGTTTGTGATCTCATTGAGAGATCCATCTCAGCTTAGTAGGGCTAGCTACTAGGTCAAAGTGGTATGTGGTTACCTTTCCTGGTCTCCTTCTTAGCCTTCGAAGATCCGGTGGAGTGCTAACAAGATTAATATTTTTCCATCTTCTAATACATAATATTTTTACATTTACAACACTCAAAGTGAGAGTACACATTTGGCTTAGACCCTTGGGACACATAATCCATATGCAACATAATATTATCTAGTAGACTAAGTGATTTGTAATAAAATAATTTAGCCAACTAGCTTAAATTATTCCAAATCACTTTTACATCAAACTCGACTAAAACACTAGGACTCACCTAAGAATTTGACGTAGAATTCCACCCTAGCTTTGGGGTGAGGATGGAGGGAAAAAAATATGTTGACCATCTATGTTTAGAAATACAAATGAGTCAGTGAGACAAAAAACCACTTAGGATGAAATTTTCCGCCAAAATAATAGGCTTAACTAGGTTTTTACATATTTTCAAGGTCTTACTAGCATCATTTACATTACATAACTTGCAGAATGGGTTTACAATGACACATGAAACTGTTGATAGATGATTTGATCATGTTGAAAAAAATTTACTTTCGCTTCCTTAGAACATTGAAAAATGCTGTGCAACAAATGTCATATACTAAATTGTCAAGATGTGGTCAAAATTGCTTGGTGCCAATGCACATGAGACTATAATATTGGGATTTTGCTAAAAAAATATGATGAATTCAATTTCTAAGATCTTGGATAAAATTTAACCAAGTTTTGAACTCTGCCTCGATTAAGGAAATACATCAAAAAATATACATCATTATTTCTCCTCCTCATATCCAATCACCCAAGAAAACATTTTATAAAAGATATCTCAAAAACCAACACTTTGCAATCAAAATTATGCCGCTACCTATTGAGACATTTAATAATTCCAGATATATAATCAACTCTCTTACAAATTCATTGTCTAAAAAATATGCATACATGCTGGAAGCACATGCCATTTAAGAAGAAACAACCACCATTAATATAACAACTCAATCAATACTCTTTAATAATAATACACCTTTAGAATCCTTAGTAGAAGTGGCAAAAGATGGAATCAAATTATCTAGATGTAAAGGTTTGTTCACTACCATATTTCTATTACTTGAACTCTATTATATATATTCATAGATTCATGAAACTACTCATCTTCCTTTGAAGCTTTGTTTTCTTTATTTTTCTCCACTTCAATCCAGTCCCCTTGGTATTCCTAGCCTAGTTGTTTGCATTATTTATTTTCTTCACTTCAATCCAGTCCCCTTGCTATTCTGGACTTAGTTGTCTGAATTCTTTCTAGATCATCCAAGTTTAAAGTGGGATGATAGAGGTCACAACCCCTCCTGTTTTTGGGGTCATTTCTTCCCTTGTGTATTTCGACAATGGATTGGTATACATAGTAAACCAATATCACTGGGACGCTCGTTAACTTTCTTGTTCATTTTTTCCATATGATAATGTCACAACTCTGCAATCTACTACCGTTGAATAAGAACAAAAAAAATAGACATTACTTCTGTATTTTATCATTTCCTTCTGATGATGATTTGGAAAGTGTTATAGCGAACAACCATACCTCTTTAAATTTAAAAGATCTACAATTTCCAAATTATTTCATGAGGTTATTAGAACATAAATAATTGTGGACCTACCAATTATCATGTTATTCTTTTTTTTCACCTAGCATATGATTATTTCGGCTATGTTTAAATTATATATTTTAATGCATGTTTACCAACATTGGGATACACGTCTTGATTTCAACCTTTGGTATTGTTTGTTGAATTATGTCATAAAAAATTTGGTTATATGAGGATGTACCTCACCAAGATTGGAAATATATATAAATATTTTGAGGCTGTTAATAATCCCCTAGCTTAAGTGAAATTTTATCTTGTTGGTATTCCATCATTCTCGACCATTGATGTTACAAATTCCAACATTAAGGTTTAATACTATTTGCCTGACTCTTCATTATGAGACCCTATGAGCAATACTTTTACACCACGTCCACCTCCATCACATGGAGTGCATGTGACCTCCTTGACAGTGCTTCAACACTTGGGATGCATGCTCAACCACCAAGGGTTGAGATTCATTTACATAACCCTAGATGTATTCATTTGATTTGGTTTCCATTTCCTCTGCGGCTTTATATGCTTGGTGTCTTTGCCTTGATTCCCCTCAGCCATCTTTAAGCTCCTGGTTTTCAGTAAGCACATAGGGAGATTATTCAGACAAGGTGGTTTGCTACCATCACCCTAGTCTATGGTTCCTTCCACCATTGCTTACTACCAGTGCCATGGCCACTACCACCTCTGGTAATTTTTTTTTCCCGCATTCGTCATTTAAATGAGGGTGCAAAGATACAACCACAATCCCCCCCCCCCCCCCCCCCACAAAACATTCCAATTTTGTCTCTTCTCTCCTTCTTTAGTCTAAGTGGAACATTTCCTCTAACTATTTTGAGAAGCAATTCTCAAAGTATGTTTTGAAATTGAAGCCAATGTGAAGCTGGCAGTGACCTGATTAACGATACCTCCTCCTGTGTTTTACTCACTTAGTGCCTCTGGTGCTGCAAAGACTATGGCTCCGATGACTTCAAGGCCATTGTGTTAACTAGTAGGAAGATTTGAATCTCTCAAGTTACTTTGAAAAGGGTTGTCCTAGATCTCTATCAAACTAGCTAATGCTAGGAGGTAAATTTTAATGCAATCTAGAACTAGGTATGCTTGTGCAAGGGATTATGAGTGAGATTACCTTGAGTTAATATTGATTATGTTACTTAAGTACTTATTGTAAATTATCCTAAAATAAGAGTACTCAAATAATATTGAGATACAATCTTAAGCAAAATAGATGCAAAACTTCAACAAATTCCCACAAGATGTGAAATTCCAAATTTTCAACAATGTTCGATACTTAAGATAAACCAATCACCATTCAAGTTAGCCAATGAAAAATTTAGATGCCAAAAATTGGAGTGATTATTCAGTTATATACCAAACACAAAGATGCCAATTGTCACAAGATTAGGTCTAAAGCCAAATTCTTGAAATTTACACACTTAGAGTAAGCCACACTAGTGTTAGATCTCAATATTTAAACAATAACACTTTAGAAAATTCAACATTCATTAATTTTATGACAACAGTAAGGAAATACCGAATCAATAATGCTTATGCTTGCCCAATATCACAAAAATATGCCCAATTTCCAAGTAAAATTAGTTAATTGAAAAATCAGATGTATTAGGGCCTTTAAGGGATGTTTTCAGAAAAATTTTCAGATCTGATATATTTATAACAATAGTAAATAAATCATAGATCAACAAGCTAATGAGGCCCAAGACAGTGACCAAAATTTCCAAGAATAGTAAAATTTTGCTGGAAATTGAAAATTGAAAGTTTTAGCCTTCTTTAAGTTTAAGATTCAGAAAATTGAAGATCTGATATGCTTATTACAACTGTGAAACAATGATAGATCAACAAGCTAGCCAAGCCTAAAACAATGCCCAATATTTCTAAAAATAGCAAAAATTCACCGACATTGAAAATTTTAATTTTTTTTATCCAATTTAAGTGTATGCTTCAGAAATTTTTAGATCTGTAATTTTCAGTTATGCAGTAAATTCTAGCAATCTTAAAAATTATATTTAGGCTAGATCTGAAGTGCCCAAGTGGCCAAAATTCATGAAAAATTGGATTATGCAATTTTAAGTGATTTTGACCATTAAAAATGTGATTTAAGGGCTTAATCATTAATTATTTTATTTTTGTAATAAAACATGGATAAATTTAGGGTTTAAGGGTCAAACCCTAGGCCCAAGACTTGAAGATCCCTTGGTCGAAATTTGTTGAAACTTTAGGATCAAGTTGTTTCCTGAAAAATACAGTTGTTGAGACCTTAAACCTATAAAACCACCAAGTATTCAGTGTTGGAAAATCATAGAAGGGTTTTAGGGCATATTAGGTCAAAAGAGGTCAAGGAAGGGCAACACTAGGCCAAGGAATTCCATCGTTTGGGGATAAGGAGGCTATGATGATAGATCGGGAGTCAACAAGACTAGAAAATGCCATAAGAAAGCAACACTGAAGGAGGAGGAGCCTCAAAAGCTTGATGTAGAGTATAAAAGGCTAAAAAAAGGAGGACATTAGGGTTTTGGGGCTCAAGAGTCCACGATAAACCCTCAAAGGGCAGCTGTCTAGCCCTCAAGAGGGAGGTCGAGACCAAAAATAAGCACAAATAAGCCCAAGAAGGCATAAAAGGCACAACGCAGAGGCTGGGGATCTAGGCAAGGGCCTCCAAGCCTCATGGCCAACCCAAAAAGGGACGAAAAATTATGATGAAGAGGGAAGAAGGTTGACGTAGAGGCTGTAGGGGATGAGGAAGTCATATCTAGGCCTGAAAATGAAAACCCCTGTCTTGAAAAAGAAAATTATTCTTCAGATCTGGATTTTTCCATGAAATCTTCAGTGAATATGAAGGCTTAAAATAGAAAATATTTGACTTATGATGATGGCCAAGAAAAAAAATATGCAAAGGAGGATGTCAACCATTTAACTGATATGCTTGAGGAAGCTGCGAATAAACGCAGTGAAGATTTTCTGAGTCTTGAAAGAGACTTAGAACAACAAGAGGAAGATTTGGTGACTGAATCATCAAATAAGACCATTAGGTCTTGTGATTTTGAGATTGATAATTTGACTGTGTTTGCAGGTGTTAAAGAAGGCAATCCATCTCTTGGAGTTGTCTTGAATGAAGTTGAGAATTGTCAAGCAAGGTATGTTGAGGAGTGTCTTTCTGATGAAGACTAAATTGAGTTGTTGCAGCAGAAGGAACTCATATATTTCTTACTTAATAAGGGCATCATCTCCAAGGAAGGTGAGACAATTATGTATCATATGAAGGAACCTGTTATTGTTGAGGACAAGGAGGAATTGGCTTATCCGATTGGGCAAGAGAAGACCATAGGACATACCTTTAGAATTTTCACAGTGGTGGAGAATCAAAATTCTATTCTGATAGAGGATGAAGAAGTAGTTTCATAGAATGATTGGAGTTGTGACAAAGAAGAGGAAAATTGTGAGTATTGCACAGGGTTTTCAGGAGAAATTCCATGTGAGATAACTGATTTGTGGATTAAGCTAAGTCTTTTGGAGGATAGACTAGAAAATTAGAGAACGGATATTATGAATGTACAATTGAATTTGGATGAAGATGAGGCAGACATGTATCAAGTTAAAGGAGAGTCAATTTTAGAACTAAAGAAGATCGGAAGTTGCCAAGTAAGGCATAATGATGAGGAAGATGTAAAGCATGAAGATACAATTTTTTAATAAGTTGAATTGATTGTAGAATCAGTCAAGGAGGTGAAGGACAATCACTGAGGGTTCTCAAGGAAGAAGAAGAGGGTTATGTTGAAACTGAAATGCAGAATATTGATGATGTGTTTGAGATGACATAAGTACAAAGGGAATGGTTGAAATTATTTCTAGAAACATTTGAGCAAGAGGAAAGAATTGTAGACAATGATGTGGAAATGTCTCAAGTTGTGAAAGAGGCAGGAGCAGATACTAGTTTTCCAAACTTGATTATGTTTGCTAATATACAAAGAAGAGTGAATTAATATATTAATACAGTCAAAGAATCAGAAGAAAATTTATTTTTTGAAAGTAAATTTGTAGGTAGTGAGTAGAAGAGGGATGTTGCAAAGGGGGATATCTTAAGAGATGTTCAGGAAGTTTGGTAGGTAGAAATGTCCAAAACAATATTTGTAGCAGTAAATGGAGTAATTCCAAGTGAAAAATTAGAAATTGAAGCAAGAAGAGCTGAAGAAATAAATTAATAGTTTAGTGATGAATGGATAAAGTGCAGCAAAGTACAATGGAAAAGTAATGAAAACAAAATTAGTTTGCAGCAGCAGACTGAATTACAAGAAGCCATAGATGAACTATGGAACCTAATGCAGATACATAAGATGAGTTGTAGCAGAATGAAGAAAGAAGTCCACTGTGGAATTTTTTGGAAAGTGAAGAAAAATTAAGGTAGAGACAATGGAGCACTACAGTACAAAGTATGGAACCTTGGAAGATTGTAGCTGAAGAATGATGAATACAATGCAGCTTATGGATAGCAGCAAAATAAAGTTTGGGATCCAAGAAAGATGAGGGTTTAAGGTACGTGATCAGGTTATCATGTCTTATTTCTACTTTGGGAGTATGATGCAGGAGCATTGGCTTTCAAGGTCAAGTGTAAATGCCTAGTTAGACATAAAGTTCTAGACATTAGCCAAGGAGGGGCTTATTGTGAGGAGACATTGTAAAACTCATGTAAAAATACTTTATTTCTTAGTAAAGTTAGATAGGGAATACGCTTAGTTGTTAGGTGTCAATGAATGTTTTCATGTGACAAATACCTTGAGAAATGGGATGACTCGAGAGGTTAATGGCATGTTTCTAGTTAGTTGTTGTGTGAGTCATGAGTTAGAATTAAATCTAGTTTTCGAAAAATAGAAATTTTTCCAAGAATCAAAGAACAAATCTCTGATGTGTAAGAGTTAGTTGTAGGAGAAAATAAGCTCAAATTTGAAAAAGGATCTGAAAAATTAGTCTAGAGGGGGAGAGAGACAGAGTAGGGTGTTATCCCCTTATAAATTTCTTGACAAGCAAGCAAGGGGCTAGTTTGTTTTGTAAGCCTGCAAGGAATGCATTTCCATTGAAAACACGTCATCCTTGCAGCCTTTTCATGTTCCCTGCCTTGTGACTATTTCCCTCTGCTGTTCTGAGTAAATAAGCCTTGCTGATAAATAATTATGCTCCAAAAGGCTTTATTATACCCTTTATACCCTTGCAAAATGCTTCATTTTCACCCTTTTTTTCCTTTTGTCAAAGTCCCCTTTGTTCCCCCTAAATTTCCCCTTACTCTCTTAAAACTTCCCAAAATCCCCTTTAAACCTAGCACACTCCCTTTGTTTATGCCTAAATCCCTTCATTCCCCTATCATTTCCCTTGGATAGCCTTAAAATGCTTTAAAAACGAGCCAAAAACCATATTTTCTGCACAGTCTGGGCCTAGCCCCTTTTCGGCCTAGCCCCTGCACCTTCCCCCCACAGAACCCTGTGCTATGACCGAGCGCTGGCCTGAAAGGCGCTAATCTCCAATGTATATCAGGAGCATTCCTGACCGTTGATCTTTATAGATCAGATGGCGATCGTTAACTCCGCAGTGTCCGTGTTTCCCCCGTTCATCGCCCGATCGTGCCATCGTCGTCCGTTTACCCGCAGATCCGATGGTTCGGACGCTACCTGCCCCTGTGGTCCCCGCTGCGCACTATGCAAAATCCAGTCGGTTTCTATCGCACCACCTTTCGGAGGAAGGAGGTATTTCCCGATTGGCCAGTGATTCCATACATTGTTCGACATGTGGCTCCTGTACGATTTCAAAACCGCTATTTCATCGCGTGTTATCGTTCGGTACAGGACACAGAGCGATATCGCCGTGAGCCGTTAGATCTGGGGTAGCCCATCCAACAGTTGTCGCTCCCCGAAGCTGCGCAGAGGTTAACCCATGGTCTTCGTACTCCTGGCCCATCGTCGTCGCCCTCTGCTGCATTTTCAACCGTCGATCTCCTTTGAGATCTGACGGTCCAGATTTGTTTCCCCGCTGTTGACTTTTCCGTCATCGCCCAGTCCCGCCACGTCACCCCCACGTGTATCCACCGTACATCCGCCCATTCCATTGCATAAATTCATTCAAAAGGTCGATGTTTATAAGGTTTTCACGTATAATTTGCTCTGCATTCCGCCAACCTTTTTCCATCTCTGTTCTCTACCATTCCATAGAATTTTTCTGCCATTTCTCCGCAGTTCCACTATCACCCATGCTGACATCCACATCATCTGACCCCATGCATTGTTTTCTTAGCAAGTTTCGTGTTTTTTCAAGGCTTCAGAGAGGCAGAAAACTGCCATGGTTCATATGTACTACTTTAATGGCGTGCTGCGCAGACAGAATTAAATCTGGAAGCTGGTACTACAGAGAAATGCCCGGAAAGGTAGCGGCGGCATAAATATTATCCCAGGACAGTTCAATCTCCGCAAAAAACCTATCTGGTGCCATTAAAGCCCATATTTTGCAGATCGAGACATTTATGGAGTAGTGGAGAAAAACCAGCTAATGATCAAGGATTTCAGCGTTCAGTATTGAAGGTTTTGAGCCTTAATACAACGGTTTAGAGGCAAAGCACCAGATCAATGATCCCATGAATCATGCAGTAGGTACAGCACGTAGAAATTCATGTATAGCAGGGTTTCACATCAGCAGATTTTCCTAAAGGACGAAGCGCCCGTATCAGTTCCATTATTTTCCGTGTTCCTGAAGATTTCCGCCTTAACCACAGTCCAAAGGTACCAGGGCATTTGTTTCACAAGCATGGCAGTCCATTCAGTCATTTTGTTTATGCACCAGAGTACTACACAGTACTGCAGTCAGAGTACATGAGTGTCATACTAGAGTAATCTGAAGTCTGAAGAAGATCATTCGTTCACCCGAAGAACAACAGAGATTAATGCACAGGATTTATACAGAGTGGGTTTCAGCCTTCTTCCTCTTCTGGAGTTTTAATGCTGCATTTATTTTTCACCTACCTCCTCAGCCCATCTTTCTGCTATAAAATTGCATGAAGAAACATTGTAATCGTTGTTGATCAGTTATCAGAGCACTGCAAGTAGTTTCTTTTGAGACACAGTCTCTGTGTAAAGTTGTAAGATAGGATGAGGAATATGATTTCAGACTGAGTATTCAGCTATTGGCAATGTTGTACTTGATTGGTATTGTTGTTTAATATGACAAGCACATTTCTTTGGATCCTGATCTAAAGCAGCGGTGATGTTTTCCTATCTCTGTGTTTAATTCATTTCATTTCGTTTCTACTGGCTTGCATCAGAATATTGGCATAGGATTTACCCTTGTTAGGTACCCTATGTTTGTTCTCTCCTTTCCATTGATGTTTCTCTTCTAAATGTATTATCTAAGAATTGATTTCAGATAACTTAACCAGTGTAGTGGATGTTATTGCCTACTCTTTGATGTATGAATTAAATGTATTTGTTCTTAGATGTTTCTTGCTATGGATTTAGTTGGAAGATTTGGGAACACTGGGGATTAGAGTTAGCCCTATCCACTAGGATCCTTGTGCGACCAGCTGATCTTTAACTTTGTGCTCTGAATATGTGTTATCTCCTTCCCTCCTACTTTTCCATATCATACAATAATCTTTAAAGATCCTATGTTTTAGATGACTAGCCCAATTGAAAGCCTGCCTATTGATTAGCAAGCATATCCTTTCCTGACTCCATTGCCCAATGGTTTGAATATCTCCTGGAATATTTCACCTCTGCCTTTTTCCTCTTTGCTCATCCTTGTCTTACATTGAACCCTTCCTTCCTGATAACCAGCAACCAAGCCAAACAAATCAAACAAACAAACCTTGTGCCTATAACTAGCCTAACATCATAACATTTGAGCCTCAAAGACATATACCTTTGACAATCATAGAGAGATCCCTCTCTGGACCCAGGAGGGCTAGATCCTGAGGTCTGAAAGTGGTTTTGATGTTGTCTCATCTTTTGGTCTTGCCAATCTGGCCAAAACCTGGGAACCCCAACATAATGGCGACTCCGCTAGGGAAACCTTGAGTGGATTGCACCTTAAACATTCTTAGGCATTCAAAAAACCCAGAAACCCTGGTTAGGTTGGCAGTTAAACATTCCTATTCACACATCAACCTCTGTACCATTGTTGTGTTTTCCCCATACTCTTGGATAGAGTCTGGAAAGGGCCAGGTAGCCTCCAGATCTCACACTCTTTCAGAGGTGACATATCTGGTAAATGCCCTCCCAGTCAATCTCTGGTTAGAGTTTGTTGTGTTTGGGAGATATCCCTGAAAAGGGATATTTCACAAGCACTGTGGTGGATAGTGTACCCTCCAAAACATCCTAAACCTTTCCACCTCGCGACTCCATTTTCCCTAAACATTTTAAAGACTCCACTGGTGATCAATAGGCCTGCTGATTATCTTGGTTCACATTAGACTCCACTGGGAGACCAACCTCCATTACAACATCAACCACAGAAGAAGTAACAAGTAGGGTTAAGCTTCTTGGTTAGAAAACAACATTCTGGCTTCAAGAACCATTCACACAAGATCTTATCCCAACCCAAATCCACCTGAAATAGTTGACAACCTTGAGAGTATCCTCAAGGGAGCTCCTACACCTAAAACATCAACTATTTCCAACCACATCCATAGAGCTAACTCCGCACCAGAAGATCTTATAGCTCTATCACACTTTCACCTTGACCTAGACCTACCTAATAGATTACCTAGAACTAGGTCATTTAGTATCTTAGACCAGCTAGACCTTGAGCTTCTTGGTTCACCACCCCAAAGTGGTAGACACCTTGGAAATAGACATACTCCTCCTTCTACACCTCTTGATATACATTTCATACAAAACTTGGGGCTCAGTCACCCTAGATATTCTCATCAGTCTTCTGCTGGTCATAATATTCCGGTCATCCATATACCAGCTGCTCAAGTCAACCCTTTACCTCATCAAAACATCATCATGGCAGCCTGGTATGCACCTCTGGTTTTACCTCAGCCTCTAGTACCCTTACCAAATGATTATCAATCAAAGATCCCACACTTCACTGCAAAAGAGTCCATCACAGCCCAGCAACATGTGGATAAGATGGAAGATTCTTTTGACTACATGGAGATAGATGATGATACAATCAAAATGAGAATCTTTGCCCAGAGCTTAGGGGGTGATGTGAATAAATGGTTTAAGGGCCTACCTACAGGTAGCATCAATGATCTGCCAGCTTTATATCAGAATTTCATAAACAAATGGGAAGCTAAGGCTAACCCTCGCCAACTCTTATCAGAATACATGAGCCTTAAAAGAAACGTAGGAGAGAGTGTTCATGATTACACGACAAGATTTAACAGCATTTAAAATGCCCTCCCTCCACATATGAAACCTCCACAAGGCATGGCTTTAGCAAAACACCCTGAAGGCTTTGATGCTGACATGAACTATGAGCTTAGGGATAAAGAGTACAACACATTGGAGGACATGCAGAAAGGAGCAGTGAACATAGAGGCAAATATGATTGAGAAAAAAACAAGATTGAGATCTGAGAAGAGGGTAACATACAGAGATGACAATGTAGCTTCCTCATCTGACCAAAATTATGATAAATTGTCTAAAAATGTGGAAAATTTACAGCAAATGATGGAAAAAATGGTTGTCACAGTCAGTAACCAAAATAGAAGCCAAAACCAGAACCAAAACTTTAGAAGGAACAATAACACTCCCAACAGAAAAAGAGAATCATATCAACAAGTCATTTCCCCATTTCAAGAAAACTTTGTTGATGAATATGAGGGAATCATAGAAGAGTCTGAAGGGAACACAATAAACATGTTTGAAACAGAGGACTCAATCCATAACTGTTCCACAGAAGAAGATCAGCCTTCTCCCTCATGTTGGGATGAAGAATGGTTTGAAACTGAGGATTACAGGTTAGGATTTGAAAATTCTATGATGCAGGTCAGAGAAAAATATGAACTCAGACGCAAGAAGAGTCAAGACAATTCCAAAACAAAGGCCTCGGAGGTTACCATCAAGAAAAGACTTGAGAAAACTTCTAAAGCAACTGCTGAAAGTAACAAATCAGCAGCTGAGAGTTCTGGAAAGAACAAGGAAAAATACAACCAAAACACTGATACACAAGGTAAACCAGCTAGCAGCACTAGCACTGCAGTTAGTGCTCCTGATAAAACTGTCACAAACACTATACATAACGAGAATCAACACACTGATTTAGCCACTAAAGTAGTGGCTAACAAAATAGAGTTGAACATTCCAAAGAGTCAGTTCACTTTCAATTTGGAGAGTGAGATTGCAAAAATTAAAATCTTTGTCCCACTCTCTGAGCTGGCCACTCAAGATTTATATAAAGGCAAAATTTGAAAGCATTAAATTTAGGCGAGAATAGTGACACTGTAAATCTGAGTGATGACCAACCTGCCCTTCTGTTTGGTCCAAAGATAGAAGGAAAGTTTCAGGAAGGGGTAGTGCCCCCTTTTTATATCAGTCTTAATGTCCATGATAAGATTCTCCACAATGCAATGCATGATTCTGGGGCATCACACAACCTGATGGCTAAAGTAGTGATGGAAAGATTAGGCCTAGAGATAACCCGTCCCTATAAAGACCTATATTCATTTGACTCTAGTAGAGTAAAGTTTCTTGGCCTGATCAAAGATTTATGTGTGAGCCTTGCCCAGATTCCAGCAAAGTGTATGGTCATGGATGTTGTTGTGGCAGATGTGCCACCCAAATATGGCATGTTATTATCAAGATCACGGGGAGCCAAGCTGCAAGGAACAATGCAGATGGATGGGGCTTATGCTACAATCCCAATCTTTGGCCAACTTAGAAGACTGTACAGGGAAGCACAAATGAAATTCCTGGTTAGTAGCCCTGAAAATCCTGAAAAATCTCCTCTATACTCTGTACATACAGACCTGGATTCCTTTATCTTCTGCAATGATGAGTTTTTGGGGGGACCAGAATTTGAAAACGTAGATACAAGTGAATATACACATGATGAAACAGAGCCCATGGACTTTAACATAATGGCTACCCTAGACTCAGAGGAGGAATACGTAGAAAACTTTGAACAGTGCGCTGAAACAACAACGCTAAGTGAACCAGAAATAGAATGCAATCAGTCAACTAGTCACCTCTCTGACATCCACATGCATAACGAAAAACTAAACAACCCACAGCCTAGTGCAGACCCTATAACGCAACATAATGGCGAACCCAGCCATAGGGAAAAGAATGATAACAAAAACGAGAGTGAACCCCTGTGGGAAATGAGTTTCGATGGGTCCTGCACAAGAAGAACTGTTGGGGCAGGAGTGTGGATACATAACATAGAGAGTGATTACGCAGAGAGCCATGCCTGCAACCTGCACTTCAAATGTACAAACAATGTTGCAGAATACGAGGCCCTTATCCTAGGCTTGAAACTGTTGAGAAAATTAGGAGCCCGTAGGATAACTGTGCATAGGGACTTTGAGTTGATTATTAAACAGGTGAATGGTGAATACACAGCGAAACATCCTAGATTGAGAGCTTATAGGAATGACACTATGGATTTATTGAAAACATTTGTTGAATACGAATTAGTGTTTGTTCCTAGGAGTCAAAATGTCATTGCAAACGGATTATCTTGCCTAGCTAGTTCATACCCTAAGACTCCAATCGACCAACGAATTATCATACAGACCAAATTCAGACCTGCAGTGCCAGATAATGAAAAATATTGGCAGGTCTTTGAGGGGGATAAGAAAATCGAAGATTTCCTGATAGGCAGGAATGAGTTTGAATTTCCTGATTCAGACTCTAAATCTGATAGTAGCTACCTAAGTGAAGAATCCTCGGATGAGGAAGAGACACCATGTAACATAGAGATAAATGCTTTAAACGAAGAAACTGGAAAATCAATCACAGAATGTGAAAACGCAGATAGTGAAGAAGTAGAGGTGCTGCAGGCCAAAGATAAGAACATACCTTGAGGTCTGGCACCGTTAGAAGATCTTTTTGACTTTGATGATGTGGCAAAAAAGCCTACCATAGAGCATGCAGACTCTGACGTAGAAGAATGCAATATAGGCACAGCAGATAAGCCAAAAATGATTAAATTGGAAAATTCCTTGCCCACAGAAATGAAAAATAAATATATAGACCTTTTTAAGAAATTTGTGGATGTCTTTGCTTGGAGTTACGAAGACCTAAAGGCTTATGACACCAACATTATACAGCACAAAATACCTTTAAAAGAGAATCAGAAACCTTTTAGGTAGAAACTTCGTAGGATAAATCCGAAACAGTTGCCTGCAGTGGAAAAAGAGATTAAAAAGATGTATGAGGCAGGCATAATAGTTCCCGTAAGGTTTTCCGATTGGGTTTCGAATTTAGTGGCTGTAAGAAAGAAAACATGGGAAATTAGGCTGTGTATAGACTTCATAAATATTAATAGATCCTCACTCAAAGACAATTACCCTTTACCAAAAATGGAACACATTCTTCAGAAAGTAGTAGGCTCCAAGAGAATCTCCCTGCTAGATGGTTTCTCAGGTTACAACCAAGTCCTAGTCCTCCCAGAAGATCAACTAAAAACAGCTTTTACCACTCCATGGGGCACCTTTCTGTATGTAAAAATTCCCTTTGGACTGATGAACGCTGGGGCAACCTTCTAAAGAGCAATGGATATAGATTTTTCAGATGAGATAGGACACTTCATTGTTATTTACTTGGATGACATAACAGTCTATTATAAGACTGAAGAAGAACACCTAAAACATCTGAGGAAAGTGTTTGAAAAATGTAGAAGGTTTGGTCTGTCATTGAATCCTAAAAATATTATATTTGGGCTGCAAGAAGGAAAGCTTCTTGGCCACATTATATCTGAAAAAAGGAATTAGGATAGACCCACAGCGAGTTGAGGGAATACTACAAATCACACACCCGAGAAACATCAAATAATTACAGTCCTTCATTGGGAAAATCAACTTCCTTAGGAGATTTATCCCCAACCTGGCTGAACACCTTAGGAATATGACTAACATGCTAAAGAAAGGTGAGGGGGTTAAATGGACTGTTGGAGCTAAACAATCTTTTGAATCAGTAAAACTTGCACTCACCCAAGCTCCTGTTTTGATCAGCCCAAATTTCTCTAAAGATTTCCTGATCTTTTCATTTGCCTCTGAGCATACAGTAGCTGTAGTTCTACTGCAGAAAAATCCAGAGGGAATGGAGCAGCCCATTTCTTTCTTCAGCAAAGCACTAAGGGATGCACCCTTGAAATACAACATAATGGAAAAACAGGCCTATGCCTTAATTAAGGCCTTAAAGGATTTCAGGGTGTACATATTGCATTCTCACACCACAGCTTATGTGCCTAACATAGTTGTCAAAGATATATTGTCCCAAGATCCTGATGGAAAGAGGGGAAAATGGATTGCTGTGATTTTAGAATATGACCTTGAGATAAAACCCACCAAGCTAATTAAAGGTCAGGGCTTAGCTTGACTAATGGCTGAATCAAACTTACAAGCCCTCCTTGGTATTCTGACATTTTGTATGTGCTTACACACCTCAATGCCCCACCTGAACTGTCAAAGACTAGGGCCAGATTCTTAAAGCTAAAAGCCAGGAGCTATTGCATATTGAATAACTACTTATACTGGAAGAACCCAAATGGCCTATTGCTTAAATGTTTGCCTGAAAACAAGGCAGAAAGGATTAAACAAGAATTCCATGCTGGAGAATGTGGAGGTCACCTGAGTTGGAAAGCCACTGCAAAAAAAATACTCAGATATGGCTACTATTGGCCCAAACTCTTCAATGATATCCATAAGATGATAATTGCCTGCCACAAATGCCAGATTTTTGAAGGCAAAAGAAAACTCCTTCCCTTACCTCTACAACCCATCAATGTTGAAGGTCCCTTTCTGCAGTGGGGCCTAGATTTCATAGGGGAGATCCACCCTACTTCTTTTGCACAACACAAATGGATCCTAACAGCCACAGACTACTTCACTAAGTGGATAGAGGCCATACCCACTAGGACTGCTACAGATTCAGCCATCATTAGTTTCCTAGAAGGTCACATCCTCTCTCAGTTTCGCTGCCCAAGGAAAATAATCACTGATAATGCTACTGCTTTCGGATCCAAGAAAATGGTTGATTTTTGTCACAGGTATCAAATAGCACTCGGTCATTCAACTGCCTACTACCCTCATGGTAATGGATTAGCTGAATCATCAAACAAGAGCCTGGTGATCATCATCAAGAAGCTATTGGAAGAGAACAAAAATTCATGGCATAACAAGCTAGTACATGCTTTGTGGGCTGACAGGCTTACAACAAAGAATTCCATTGACATGTCACCATTTCAGCTTGTCTATGGTACAGAAGCAGTGTTTCCTACCAGCCTTGGGGTACCAGTGATTAAGCTGGTCCAGGAGATTCAAATGGAAGAAGATAGTATGATGAGAAGAATAAACCAAACAATTCATCTCCAACAAACAAGGGAAGAGGTCTACAACAGAGCAGTGAAAGTTCGGGAAAATATAAAGAAATTGTTTGAAAAAAGAACCAAAGCTGCTGATTTCAAAATTGGGGATAAATTTCTGAATTGGGACTCAAGAAGATAGGATAAAGGAAAGCACAGCAAGTTTGACAGTTTGTGGCAAGGTCCATACATCATCCAGGGCACTGTGGGTCCAAATGCCTTCTTCCTACAAGAATTAGATGGTACAGAGCTGTTTGGGGGTCCTGTCAATGGCAGGATGCTCAAACACTACTTCTGATGATTGATAGTTTCCAGTTTCCATTCCCATTGTACATACCATTGCAGTTTTTATTTTCAAGAAAAAGAGAAAATGTTCCAAAAAACAGAGGAAAAGCGAGAGGTTCAGACATGCTTAAAACATGAACCTATGTAGTGCAAAGGATTGGCTCTAATATGATCAAAATCTGAGCCAAAAGAAAGCAAAGTAGCTAGTCCTAACATGCTCAAAACCTGGACCAGCAAAGAAGAAAGAGGAATCAGCTCTAACATGCCCAAAACCAGAGCTGAAATGAGGAAAAGAAGTGACTCTAACATGCTCAAAACTTGAGTCACAAAAAGAAAAGAAGGATACTTCAATATTTCAGATTTCAAGCCTTCAAAGTTTTGTTTCAATTTCCTACAAATTTTTTCCATGTGCAACTGTCTTTATTCCTTGGACCCACAGCAAGTCAGACAGTCTAATCCTGGCTTGACTATTTTTCAATTTCTGTCTTAGAATGTAGAGAAGAAATTTTCTAGACAGTTTAATCCCAACAGATATTAGATTAGATAGAGAAACAAATGAGGCCAACAGTCTAATCTGGTCTCATGGAGCAATAAGGGTAGATTTAGAATAGGTTTATTTTCTGTTATAAAAATAAATGATGTAAAGGGTCTGCTAGCTCAAATGCACCCTAGAAGAAAATGCTAGGACTGTAGGATGGGTAGGTAGATTGTTGGGATGTTGTGCTGATCTAACATATTTGCGGCAGCTGAAAATCACAAAAGAAAGATGGCTTAAGCAGCAGGCATCTGGCCTACACCAAAGACCAATTTCTAAATTCTTGACTCCTTCAATAAGAAGCCATCCCCATGTGGAGCCACTGTTAGCCCCTTATAAATTTCTTGACAAGAAAGCAAGGGGCTAGTTTGTTTTATAAGCCTGCAAGGAATGCATTTCCCTTGAAAACACATCATCCTTGCAGCCTTTTCATGTTCCCTGCCTTGTGACTGTTTCCCTCTGCTGTTCTGAGTAAATAAGCCTTGTTGATAAGGAATCATGCTCCAAAAGGATTTATTCTTCCCTATATACCCTTGCAAAATGCTTCATTTTCACCCTTTTTTTCCTTTTGTCAAAGTCCCCTTTGTTCCCCATAAATTTTCCCTTAATCTCCTAAAACTTCCCAAAATCCCCTTTAAACCTAGCACACTCCCTTTGTTTATGCCTAAATCCCCTTCATTCCCCTATCGTTGCCCTTGGCTGGCCTTAAAATGCTTTAAAAACGAGCCAAAAACCATATTTTCTGCATAGTTTGGGCCTAGCCCCCGCACCTTCCCCCCACAGAACCCTGCGCTATGACCGAGCGTTGGCCTGAAAGGTGCTAATCTCCAATGTATATCGGGAGCGTTCCTGACCATTGATCTTTATAGATCGGACGGCGATCGTTAACTCCGCAGTGTTCGTGTTTCCCCCGTTCATCGCCCAATCGCGCCATCGTCGTCCGTTTACCCGCAGAACCGACGGTTCAGACGCTACCTGCCCCTGTGGTCCCTGCCGCGCACTATGCCAAATCCAGTCGGTTTCTATCGCACCACCTTTCAGAGGAAGGTGGTATTTCTTGATCGGCTAGCGATTCCATACATCGTTCGACACGTGGCTCCTGTACGATTTCAAAACTGCTATCTCATCGCGCGTTATCGTTCGGTACAGGACGCGGAGCGATATCGCCGTGAGCCATTAGATCTGGGACAGCCCATCCAATGGTTGTTGCTCCCCAAAGTTGCACAGAGGTTAACCCATGGTCTCCATACTCCTGGCCCACTGTCATCGCCCTTCACTACATTTTCAACTGTCGATCTCCTTTGAGATCTGAAGGTCTAGATTTGTTTCCCCGCTGTTGACTTTTCCATCGTCGCCCGGTCCCACCACGTCACCCCCACGTGTGTCCACTGTACATCCGCCCATCCCATTGCATATATTCATTCAAAAGGTCGATGTTTATAAGGTTTTCACATACAATTTTCTCTACTTTCCGCCAACCTTTCACCATCTCTGTTCTCTACCATTCCACAGCATTTTTCCACCATTTCTCCGCAGTTCCACTATCACCCACACTGACATCCACATCATCCGACCCCATGCATTGTTTTCTTAACAAGTTTCGTGTTTTTGCAGGGTTTCAGAGAGGAAGAAAACCACCATGGTTCATATGTACTACTTTAATGGTGTGCTGCGCAGACACAATTAAATCTGGAAGCTGGTACTACAAGGAAATGCCCGGAAAGGTAGCGGTGGCATAAATATTATCCCAGGACAGTTCAATCTCCGCAAAAAACCTATCCGGCGCCATTAAAGCTCAGATTTTGCAGATCGAGACATTTATGGAGCAGTGGAGAGAAACCAGCTAATGATCAAGGATTTCAGCGTTCAGTATTGAAGGTTTTGAGCCTTAATACAGCGGTTTAGAGGCAAAGCACTAGATCAATGATCCCATGAATCATGCAGAAGGTACAACACGCAGAAATTCATGTATATCAGGGTTTCACATCAGCAGATTTTCCCAAAGGACGAAGCGCCCATATCAGTTCCATTATTTTCTGTGTTCCTGAAGATTTCCGCCTTAACCACAGTCCAAAGCTACCAGGGCATTTGTTTCACAAGCATGGCATTCCATTCAATCATTTTTTTTATGCACCATAGTACTACACAGTACTGCAGTCAGAGTACATGAGTGTCATACTAGAGTAATCTGAAGTCTGAAGAAGATCATTCGTTCACCCAAAGAACACTAGAGATTAATGCACAGGATTTATACAGAGTGGGTTTCGGCCTTCTTCCTCTTCTGGAGTTTTAATGCTGCATTTAGTTTTCACCTACCTCCTCAGCCCATCTTTCTGCTATAAAATTGCATGAAGAAACAATGTAATCATTGTTGATCAGTTATCAGAGAACTGCAAGTAGTTTCTTTTGAGACACAGTCTCTGTGTAAAGTTGTAAGATAGGCTGAGGAATATGATTTCAGACTAAGTATTCAGCTATTGGCAATGTTGTACTTGATTGGTATTGCTGTTTAATATGACAAGCACATTTCTTTGGATCCTGATCTAAAGCAGCGGTGATTTTTTCCTATCTCTGTGTTTAATTCATTTCATTTCGTTTCTACTGGCTTGCATTAGAATATTGGCATAAGATTTACCCTTGTTAGGTACCCTACGTTTCTGCTCTCCTTGCCATTGATGTTTCTCTTCTGAATGTATTATCTAAGAATTGATTTCAGATAATTTAACCAGTGTAGTGGATGTTATTGCCTGCTCTCTGATGTATGAATTAAATGTATCTGTTCTTAGATGTTTCTTGCTATGGATTTAGTTGGAAGATTTGGGAACACTGGGGATTAGAGTTAGCCCTGTCCACTAGGATCCTTGTGCGACCAGCTGATATTTAAATTTGTGCTCTGAATCTGTGTTATCTCCTTCCCTCCTACTTTTCCATATCATACAATCATCTTTAAAGATCCTATGTTTTAGATGACTAGCCCAATTGAAAGCCTGCCTATTGATTAGCAAGCAAATCCTTTCCTGACTCCATTGCCCAATGGTTTGAATATCTCCTGGAATATTTCACCTCTGCCTTTTTCCTCTTTTCTCATCCTTGTCTTACATTGAACCCTTCCTTCCTGATAACCAGCAACCAAGCTAAACAAATCAAACAAACAAACCTTGCGCCTATAACTAGCCTAACATCATAACATTTGAGCCTCAAAGACATATACCTTTGACAATCATAGAGAGATCCCTCTTTGGACCCAGGAGGGCTAGATCCTGAGGTCTGAAAGTGGTTTTGATGTTGTTTCATCTTTTGGTCTTGCCAATATGGCCAAAACATGGGAACCCCAACATAGGGTAAGAGGACTATGATATAATGTGAGAGTTCTCTGAAATGCATGCATAGTTTCAATATTCAATGAAAAAAACATATTCACAAGACTGTGTGTTATTGTTATTTACATTCTATGTAATGTGTTTGGACAACATAAGTGAATAAAAATAGTTCTATGTGTTATCACCAAAATAAATAAATAAATTAAAACATGGTATGTCAACTCTGTTTTGATCATGGTCTAAATAGTTTTGAAAGTAATTTTAGCATGGTTAAGGGTATGTCATAGTTTTAGAGGTTTAGTGTTCACCATCAGAATTCAAATAAAGTATTTATAGGTCCATTCCATAGTCAAAAAGTTCACATTTTTCATTCAAAGGTCATCTAAGTAAGTTTTGGGTTAATTTTCTGCAATTAGCCACAAATCCATAGTTTCGTAGCACCATTAGTTCAAAAAAGGAGTTTTGCGCTACGAAAGTGCTGCTACTTTTGTAGCACAAAGTGGGAAAATTACACTGTGAGCGCTATCAAAGCACGGTTTCTTAGTTATCTTGTCAAATAAGCCGAGATCTGTCAGTTTCAATTTGGGAATGATATGATAGGGGTATGGTGAGTTAGTTAGTTACTAGATTCGATGTACTTACATGTCCTACAGTCATCATAGTCATGATAGGATATCAGTCAAACATCATTTGGTCATGAGGTGACATATCTAATTCAAATTTTTTGCCTAATTGAGTCATCTCTGTTTCATTTACCTTCACATATGTTGTCCAAGCTCTGAAGCAGTAAGGATAAGTTTGTGTTTGTTCTATTCAAAGACAACTCTCACCATTATCAAGCGAGGTTGTTCATCAAATCAAGCGAGACAGTTCATCAAATCAAGAGAGGTTGTTTTACAGGTTTTAGAGAAGATAAGAAGTTTTCTTTACAAGAAACATGGCAGAGGAGAAGAAGGTCCATAGAGGGGGACATTGTCTAAGATACGAGCCTTAGAATGAAAATGTTGTTATGGAGGATCAAATGGTAATGGAGGCTTTTAGCAAATCTGGCTGTCTTAAATTTTGTGAAAAGCTGCAGGGTTGCCACACTCAGGTGTCCAAAGAGTTTTCTTTACATTTCAATGGAACCACTACCAAAGTTGGAATGATAAATATGCTAGTTACACCTGAGATCGTAGTTGCTGTGACAGAGATACCAAGGGGACATCAATCTTGGTTTAAAGGCTTTAGGTTCGACATAGAGCCATGCAAGGAATTTATGAAACCTGAATATGTAGACATTGTTAAGAAATCTACCGGAGAAATAATAAATTTCATCGAGAGAAATAAATAAACATAACCATGAAAGAACCCAGCAACAAATCATGAACATAAACACAATGTTTATCCGAGAAAACCCCAAATCCGGGGAAAAAACCCATCCTAATGAAATTTCATTAGCATTGGCCAAAACCCTGGCCAATCCGGCCAAGTGAGCCTTCACCACTCACCTCCAGGCCTGCATTACAATGAAGTCTTTCCAGCCCTTTTATAGGTTCCATCACATGCAATACCATGAGTCAAAACCATGGGTGCACAAAACCATGTGCCCCAAAACCACCACTGTTTACCCTAGTCCACATTGACTCTACCCCGAGTCATGTTTACCTAACAATTCCCCCCTTAAACTTGACTTGGGGCTTCTTGACTAAATCCAGCCAAACCTGCTAAGTGAGACAACCCCGCTCACTCTAGCTCTTCCCCCCTCAAATTTTTACCCAGGGTAATTGTTAACTTGACATCCCCCCTATCACCTAGGTCTAACCCAGACTTTACCAGTGATTACCTAGGGGTACGCATGCCATACCAGGTCTTACAGCAGTATGCCCATTTACATGTAAAACATTAACTCCATTATAATAATTTTTTGTTTTTTTTTGTTTTGTTTCATTGTTGCTGGTCTTTGTATGACCATTCTCTACATTCATACATGATGTCCTCTCCAAAGAGGACATCATAGTTGTACATAAATGTACCTTCTACTTCTTCTTCAGTTCTTGAAGGTAACTCCCTTTTTCTGTCCACAATAGTAGCTAGTGATGGGCTACATGTCAACACACCCAATTGCCTCAAAATAGCTGGAACAATATAGTGAGCAAAAATTGTTATCGAACCAATGTCATGAAAAACTCCATATCCTTGGCCTTTAAAGGCCCCCCACAGATCCGCTACAAATATATGTGCCCTTTTGTAGACGGAATGGTCGCGAAAGCCAGGGAAGTGACGTGTGACTAACTCTACCAGACACACTACTGAATTACCAACAACAGTCACAAGGTTTGATGCTTTTCCTCCAAAGCTCTTCTCCAACTCTGTCCCTACCTCATGCAACAATCGTACACGCTCATCAAGGAAGAGGACGTGACCAGTTAAGAAATTTCCTTAATTGAGGACTTGAGTAACTTTTCAGACGATCTTCATCAAACACCGCATTATCATTGAGCTGCTTTTAGACCAGCGGCCAGATGATTTTGAACGATTTTGAACCGCCTCCACGGCTCTTCTTGAAGCCAGAAGCGGCCCACAATGCCCACCATTGTTTTGCATAAGCTGCTCGATAAGCCGATCGAGACCAGAGCCCATGAAATAATCAGTCAGATGGGTGGGCAAACGCCTCAACCCTATTCCAGATCCTGTTTCTCCCATGCAATCGATTATAATCCTCCTCCATCGAGAACTCCACTGCCTCAGATTTTTCTTGTGCACTTTTCATTCGACATGCCATTTTTCCAGCAGATCTGGAAATTTCCCACGCATTGCCTCAGATCTTGACGTCCCGTAACACACCGTCTTCGACCCTTCAAAATAGCCGGCATCAAACAGAGCCTTGGACCACACCTTACCCGCGCTCATCCTCCGCCCTTCCACCGCCACAGCCTCAGTGCCGGACGAGCAGGGCGTAACCGAGCTCTCGAAATACTGGGGCTTCGAGTTCGAATCCTGCCCCTTTCGTGTGCCAAGCCTACAACCCGCCAAGGACGCCAGGGGACGCCTGGATTCCAGCTCTCGACACAGGAGCGATCCGATGGAACCCGTGCTGCCAACATGAACAAGACCTTCATCTTCCACAATTTCAATGCTATAGCTCATCTCTCCAATTACCGAGCTACCTTGTGCCCAGAACTGCGAATAGATTCTGCAGTCAAATAAACCCTTGACAACAGAGGCGTCCCTCTGAAGCCAAAATGGCTCCGATACCAAATGTTAGGAAATTTACCGCAGAAATAAAATATTTACCAAGAGAATAATACACATACAAAACCCAGCAACAAAACACAAACATAAACACAATGTTTATCCGGGAAAACCCCAAATCCGGGGAAAAACCCAACCAATGAAATTTCATTAACCATTGGCCAAAACCCTGGCCAATCCGGCCAAGTGAGCCTTCACCGCTCACCTCCAGGCCTACCTTACAATGAAGTATTCCCAGCCTTTTATAGGCTCCATTACATGCAATACCATGGGTCAAAACCATGGGTGCACAAAACCATGTGCCCCAAAACCACTACTATTTACCCTGGTCAACTTTGACTCTATCCCGAGTCAAGTTTACCTAACAGACATTGACTGGGACAACTATGCAAAGCTGCTATTCAACATTCAAAGATATTTCACATGTCAAGGCAGGTACCATAAATTTTACATTTATCATTTCAAACTGTTGTTGCATTTCACAGGTATGATATCATTAGATTTACCATTTTACCTGCATAGAAGCCTTGCTAAAATGGCTGACAAAGTCCAAGCTAAATCTGATGGCTATGAAACATCTTTGTTTCATCATGGTTTTATAAAGTTACTGGTTTTGAATGAGCTTCAGAAAATAAATAGGGATTGGTCTTCCTTTTTATTTATGAGTGGATTTGAAATGGAAGCCCTAAACCCAGCTAGAAACCCTAAGATTAAGGGGAATCCTTCACCACCAGTAGCAGAATCCAGTCAGCCAGTGGTTACAAAAGAAAAGAGGTTTGTAAAGTTGAAACCAAGAAAATAGGTTGAAGATAGAACTGAGAAAGCATCAGTGCTTGTTTCAGAAACCCCATCACCTGCAAAACAGAGGGTAGAAAGGGTCAAAGAAACAAAACAAAAATAGGTGGCCAGTAAGCAGGAGATCTAGAGAAAGACAAGAAGTCAAGAAGCAGCATCAAAGGGAAAAGCAGTTGTTTCAGTGACAGAGGACAGCCCAATGATGAAAGGAAACTTGGATGATATACTTCATGCAATTGATATAGAAGAATCACCTATTGTGAAAGCAGATTTCATTGAAGTGGATGAACCCCAACAGAGAAAAATGAAATCAGAAAAGAAATTGGAATTTGAAGGTGAGAATGCAGCTTTTGTTTTTCAAGCTAGGAAACCTTTAACCATACATGGAAAGGAAACTCCAAGAAGGTAGTAAAGATATCCAAGTAACTATTGAAGCAGCCAAAGTACTTGAAGAGGTGGTTGATCTCTCATCACCTATACTGGAGCACGCAACCAGCAAGATAATGAACGGAAAGGAACACATGACAGTGTTTCAAATATTGGAAGAAAGGTTGAAGCTACCAAACCAAGAGATGGAAATGATGATAAAGAGGGCCAGAAATCACAGCATTGAAAATATAGAATTCAAGAGGATGAAGGTTGTTTGGGAAAGTCAAACAGTTGCTAGGTCAGAGATCCCAAACAGTGCAGAGCAGTTATTTTACATGGACAGTTCCAGCCATTAAAGAATAAAAATTTGTTAATGATCGACACCCATTTGAGAGCCAGTAATAGAAATCTAAGAGGCCAAGTGGAGGATTTGGAGCTACAATTAAAACAGACTCAAGATGAACTAAAGAGCAGAGATACAAAATGACAAATTCAAAGCAAACTCAAAATGGAAAATGAGGATTAAATTTTATGAAGATTATGTTTTTAGCTCATATAGTTGATGGTTTTGATGAGACCAGTGATTTTCTAAAGTTGTAACATATTTTTGTTTCAAATTTTGAAGAAAAACTGCTTAAAACTGCTTACACAGCAGTTTCGTAGCGCATGTAGTGCAAAAAGGGTTAAATGCGCTACGAAACTACTGTAGCAGCTTTTTCACCCTTATCTTATCAAATTTTGGAGGGAAGACCATGTATTTTGACTTGAAATTTCTAAGGAATCTATGTCAAGTGAATATCAAAGTAACCCTGAAGGAAAGGAAGCTAAATTTTGAAGGAAAATAGGTAAAAATACTACGCTACGAAAAGCGCTACGAAACTGTGTTGCTTTTGTAGCGCATGTCTGTTTTCAATGTTTTGAGAAGTTCAAAGTGGTTTTACATAGCTGGCATGAAGGGAGACTTGAGACATATGCTAATCATGTTCCTGACATCAATTTGCCTCCAATTTATGGATTAGAAGTGGTCAGAATATCTCAAGAAACTAAAAGAATCCTAAGCCTAAAAATAGGGGAGCAGTTTCCTAATTTGCAGGAGATCAACATCATCAGCATTATGGTCATAACAAGTTGGAACTCATCATCAGGATTCAACTTAATGGAAAGATAGGTGGCAAATGATTTAATTAAGTATAGATAAAGTTGTTTTGAGTAGAATCAAAAGAGTTCTAATTCTATTTGTAATAGGACTCTATATTAGTTTTACAGCTATGTTTCTAATAAATACCATGTTTTATGGTTAGAATAGGTGTCAAGGCATAGGAATTCGATGTATCTAGTTGTGTATAAGCTTATCTTATGATGTAAATGATCTATAAAAGATCGAGGAGTCGAAATAGAAAGGTTTGGACATTTGTTAGCAAAAAGACTCTGTTTATTGTAAGTGACTATTTTCAGCTTAATATAGAATTTCTACTTAGACAACTCAAGATTAATAAGGAGTTCTTGTATGTTCTTGTTCTGATGGCATATTTTAAATATTATATTGTAGTGGTGTTTGCTTATGTTACTCAGAATTCATCAATGATACTCTGACTTCCTTCATAGACAAACTGACTGTGTGTTTCATTGTTCTACATGTGTATTGCTTGACTTGAAATCTAATATGCCTTGAATTCCATGCTAGGTAGATTATTTTGGTTTTGTTGAAGCTATTATGACTCCATAAGCCCAATGTAAACTTGCTAATGTGATTTACAACCAGTTTATATCATTTATCTGTTTTTATCCCATATAGAGTTAGCCATCTACATATTTATCAAAAAATCATAAACCCTTGAGAGAGCCCTCTCAGGTTGAGGAGGCTAAGCCTCAGCCAAAATATTGGTCTGAAACAGTTACATGAGATTAACTTGATTGGCAGCCTATCAGGTCTGATTTTGTGATAAAACTATGTATAGCTACATTGCAAACGCAAAACCTGACAGAAAAGGATTGGTAGAATCATTAGTTGATTCCAATTCTGGGAAGAATTGCAACTGGGTAGAATATCAGTATATGAGGTTCCAGTTATTGAAGCTTGGGTAGAACCTCGAAGGTTCCAGGTTTCTGTAGAAAGTCTTATCAGACTTAGTGTAATCTAGGAATGCTAATAATGGTGATTGGGTTAAATGACCTCTTGTGCAGGTCGAAGTTGAAATAGAGCACAGGCTCTGAGCTCTAGAAAATGGTAGAAAAAAGTGAAAATTCCTTGCACGCAGAGAATAATGATCTTTTGATAGATGAGATAAAAGTTTTGAACTAGTGAGAATGTAGGAGGATCAGTCCAAAATTGGGGCAGAATTTTGAATAATTCTTGTTGAATTTATGTATTATGATTGTGTTAATGCAAATATGAGTGATTGATAAATATCTACGGATATTTCACATGGAATTTCAGACTGAGTCTAAGTACATGTGCACAGAGATGAATTAAGGATTTTGGAAAACGAATCCGACAATTTGGTAGCTATCCATATGGTTTTGTGCAGAGGAAACCTGATCAAGAATGGATGATAGTTGTGCAATGTAATTTGATTGAATGGTGAGAAATTGTTGGTGAGTGGTCAACTAAAGATGTGGAGTGTCAGAGATGGTCGTTGGGCATATGTTATAGTCGCATGATTTGTGAAGGAGCGCCCAGGCGGTGTGTTGGTTATGTTAGTCATCATTATTTTTCACTATCTTTACATGACTATAGGATGTTTATAGATTTTTGAAAACAATATTCCTTGAATATATTGAGTTTCAGAAATCTCATTGCCTTCATTATCCTTACAAACCTATTTTCACTATTCCTCAGCTGGTCTTCCCAAAGCCACCCTGTTGCTCCTAAAAGACTCATCATGGGCTTATACCTATCATTTTCATCCTCTTTCCCTGCTTAAGACCTCATTGCCCTATTTTCCCTGTCAATAGACTCCATCCTCCCACTAGGGTTTCCTATAGCCAAATCATTCCCATGTCCTTTTGACATAATAACCCATAACAAATACTTTGTTTTCACTTGGCCATCTCCAGGTCCAATTTCAAACAAAATCAGGTCAAAAGACCCTCCCACTAGGTCATTAGGGTTTTTACATGCTTTAAGGTCATCATTGGATGTTTCAGGCACTGCTTTTCCTTTTCTAGAATATGGCTCAGATGTAATAGAATGTCAAGACATGGTTATTCAAGAAGGACCTAAAAGTTTCCAAATAGGATCATTTTCTCAGTTCAAAGTCTGCATATGAGAAAAATTGAAAAGGTTTAGCACTTCTGCAGGAGTGTTGAAAGATTTATCAGCAAAAGGTACTGATGAGGCAGACTTTCTACTCCTAAATGAGGACAACTTACATCAAAGGAAAGGGAAACACTTGTTCTTGTAGAAGACTAGGGTTTTGAACCTGATGGTACAGTTGAGTGCAAAACAGTGATCACTTGTATAAAATGACATAGAGGAAGCACACAAGGCCAAGAATAAGGAAAGTCTATTAGAATATATTGAAGAAATAGGGAAAAAGGTGAGGTGAACTAGATAGAAATGAATGAACTTGAAAGGGCTATAGAGGACTTAGAAGACAACACTGACGATTGCTGTGAAAGATTGCAAACCCTTAGGGTTTTGAGAAAAGTGGCCAGACAAGGTGGAAAAGATGAGTTGATTTTTATGATGGAAACTACACAAGAATTTGAAGATTCTAGTGTGTGTGATTAAATCCCAAAGGTGTCAAAATAAACTTACATTGGCTTCATAATTTTCCAAGAATTCATTCCAAGAGTCAAGCCATTTGTCACTCATAGGGCCAATTTCGCTTCAAATTGTGTTTCTGAACAAACAAAGGTGAATTTGACAAAAGTGAGAGAGTTTTTTTTCCATCACAGGTCCAATAAGAAAATGTCCTTCATATTTTACACAGGTATCATGGTTTGGGAGAAATGTAAAATTTACAGGTGCTACAAGAGGTTTGCTGCACTTCTGGAGTGACCTTGGGAAACTCAAATTCTCTCATAGCTTGGGTGTCTAAATGGCTTTCTTGATGAGTGAAATGACAACTATACTGGAATATATTTCCACTGAGCTATCATGAGCTTAATTTGGAGTTGAGGAAGGCCTCCACAAGTTGCCTGCACTAGCACTCTACATTTTTGCACCATCATTCAACACTTTTTGACGAATCTTGGGAGAATAAACTTTTGACAAGTCAAATCAACTCAAATCAGAAAAAAAAGGTATATTTGGAAATTAGACTTCAAGATATTTCCAACGAGCTATCTTGGGCCCAATTTTGACATCGGGAAGACCTCCAAATATTGTCTGCAAAACGGCGTTGCGCACTTAGAAACTGGCACTGCGCGCTCAGAAACTGGCACTGCGTCTTCAGCACTGGCGCTGCGCACTTGGACAAAGACGGTTTCTCACTCTTCTAACCACTCAAATCACTCCAAATATCCTTCAAGTATTTTTCAAAGGTTCTCTAAGTACTGATAAGGGTAATTACATGACATGAGCTCATCTTCAAGCTATTTTTGTCATCATTTATCGAATGGAAGGAAACCCTAAT
The DNA here is from genome assembly GCA_034641835.2 of Pinus albicaulis. Taxonomy (NCBI): domain Eukaryota; kingdom Viridiplantae; phylum Streptophyta; class Pinopsida; order Pinales; family Pinaceae; genus Pinus; species Pinus albicaulis. The sequence continues at coordinate 44,854,173 of MU968363.1, forward strand.
CAAACGCTAGGTTTTAAGCTTAATATCAATGTTTCATGCTTATTTAATTCTACTAGATGGAGTATCAGTGATAAACAGGGTGATTACACAACTGGAGGTTTTTCATTGATTGGGTTTTCTCCTCACTCATTCTCATACACCTATACCCATTCACACTCATCCCCTTCATTTGATTCAATTGCCATTTCATCACCCTCCTTTCCTCTTATTTCACATCAGCCCTAGGGTTTCCAAAAATAGAGTTTACAATGTCAGAGGGTGAAGACAGTGGTATGGAGGCCCAAATTCCAAAGAGGCATGATCAAGAGAGAGGCAAGATAAATAGTTTTTAACCCCTCAATACAAGCGAGCTCATGGCATTTACCCTTACTATTTCTTGTTTCAAGCATGTAGGATGCTTTGAATTTTGTGAAAAGGTTGCAGAGTAGGTCATTATTGAAGAGAAGGATACACATGAAACTGAGCAAGAGTTTCAATTGATTAACCTAGAGGATGATGATGAGGAAAGGATCACAAATATGCTGCTCAAAAGCAAGGATGCCAATATCAAAGAGCTCCAAGCTAATATTGGTAGGGAAAAGAATGTGATCAGTTATTTGAGTTGGAAAACCAGCAGTTGGAGGAAAAGAAGGCCATTAGTGAGATCATGTCAATTAGAGCTCAAAAAGAGGCCAGAAAGGCCAAGGCATTGCTAGATGAGACATTGGTCACTTTTAGTGACACTGATGGTGAGGAAGAACAACTTTCTAGGAAGAGGCCAAGGACAATTGTGTTGAAAAAGGCCTTAGCCCAATAAAGGAAAAAAGAGGCAGAGTTGGTAGAGTAGCTCACTCCAAGTGAGCTACTTTCCATAGAGATTAGAAATGACAAACAATCTTGGCTAGAGAGGGCAAAATTGCACTTAGAGGGTCAGCTAGAGAAGGCCACAAGAGACATTGACTTGCAAAAGAGGATGGCAATGTAGGTTTTAACCCTGTACAGAAATTATCTACAAATTAATCTTAAAACATAAAATAAAAAATAACGAGAGCATAAAACATAAAACAGATAAACATAGAGATTTTCCCCTGGATCCCAAATCGGGACGACCAGCTTTATTTTTCATTATAATCCTTTTAGTGTTAAAACACACATATATATATATATACATGTCGAAGCATACATAAACCCCAATCCATTAACCATGGATTAGAACATAACCGTAATTCCATTAACCGGATCTACAAAATACCAGGGGCTGAAAACCATCATGCCCCAAAACCATGTGCAAACCCATGCACAAAACCATGGGTGGGTCCGCCCACTGAAAATAAGGACCAAAAAAAAAAAAAATCTTGGGGCGCTGCCCCGGACCCCGAACACGGGGGGCTGCCGCCCCCCTGCTGCGCCCGGCGCAACGTACAGGGGGAGCTATCGCCCGCCCCCATGACCCCCCTGCATGTGAATAGCCGTGTAAAGAATATAAAACATACCCAACATTCTCCCACTTGTTGTTTTCTTTCCGCAAGGGGCCACAGGAGAGCTTAGTCATTAGCCCAGATTTGCAACACCCATTGTTTCTCTACACCAAGAGAACTTTTGAGTGCTCACAGACTTCATCAATGCATCTGCAACATTCTTCAAGGTGTGCACCTTTACCAGCAATACCCTTTTAGCCTCAACCATATCTCTCACAAAGTGAAATTGAACATCAATGTGCTTTGTCTTTGAATGATAAGCAGGGTTCTTAGCCAAGAAAATTGCACTTTGGCTATCACAGTCTATCCTTATATCTTGCTGCATTAACCCCATACTTGCAATCTCTGCAACCAAAATTTTCTTTTCTTGCATGAGTGGCTATTATGTATTCTGCCTCTGTAGTTGAAAAATCCACTACAGACTGCCTTTTACTCATCCAACTGACTACACCTCCAAATAGGCTAAACACATACCCACTTGTATATCTTCTTTGGTCCAGATCTCCAGCCCAGTTTGCATCAACAAAACCATGAATTTCCAACATTCTTTCCAACCCTGGTCTTCCTTGGTAGCACAAGCCATAATCACTAGTGCCACACAAATATCTGAAAACCCGCTTCACTATTGTCCAATGCTCCTTCTTTGAGTTTGACATAAACCTGCTCAATATTCCCACTGCATGTGCAATGTCTGGTCTAGTACATACCATTGCATACATCAGGCTACCTACTGCACTTGCATATGTAACACGAGACATATCCTCCTCTTCTTCTTATGTCTTGGGACACTATTCAGTATATAGATTTGCACCTACAGGAATCATAACATTCATCGGTTTACTATCCTGCATATTGAACCTCTGCAATATAGTCTTGACATACTTCCTTTGGTTTAACCAGAGCTTCCTCTTTACCCGATCTCTCTTAATTTCCATGCCCAAAATATAGTTTGCAGCACCAAGATCCTTCATGTCGAATTTAGAGAACAGTTGGGTCTTCAAATCTTGGATAATTTCTTTGTCATTTCCAATCAACAACATATCATCCACATACAAGACCAAATAAATAATATGGTCACCAATTAATTTAAAATAAGCACAGTATTTATCCTCCTTGCTTCTAGTGAAGCCAAGTCCTCGTATATAGGTATTAAATTTCTGATACAACATCCTTGGTGACTGTTTTAACCCATACGGAGACTTCTTTAACCTAAATACCAGTTCTTTCTTCCCCTTAACCATAAAGCCTTCAGGTTGTTTCATGTAGATCTCCTCTTCCAGATCCTCCTGAAGAAATGTTGTCTTCACATCCATCTATTCTACCTCAAAATCAAATGCAGCAACAATAAATAAAAGTAATCTAATAGAAGTGACTTTGGCAACAGGAGAAAAAAATCACCAAAGTCAATTCCCGGCACCTGGGAATAACCTTTTGCTACCAACTGAGCTTTGTATTTCTCCACCTTTCCTTCTACATTCATCTTCTTCTTAAACACCCATTCGCTCCTAATGGGCTTCCTTCCAGCCGACAACTCCACTAGATCCCATGCCTCATTTTTATGCAAGGATGCCATTTCATCAACCATGGCCTCCTTCCAGAGTTTTCCATCCTCTGAATCTACAGCCTCCCTGATGGTTCTGGGATCATCATCGGTTATAGTTAAAGAAAAATTTGAACAAAAAGTAGATGGACTATAAATTTCTGGTTGTCTTCTTTCCGAACTGATCTTCTTACAGCTGGAGTTTGTGGCTCTTCCTCGTCTGAGTCTTCTTCTGTTGTAGAGTCTGATTCATCCTCTTTTAGCTCAAACTCTATCTTTTCAGGTTCCTTTGGAAGGACTTCATGTTTAAAAACATCTTTCACCTCTCTAAACACCACATCTCAGCTATACACAACCTTCCTTATTTCCGGGTTCCAAAGCTTTTAACCCTTTAAACCATCCTTATACCCAATAAAGATGCACCTTTCAGATTTATTATCCAACTTGCTCCTTTTCTCCTTTGGAACATGTACATATGCATCACATCCAAATACCCTCAAATGTGAAAGAGAGGGTTTCTTACCAGTCCATACCTCATGTGGAGTCTTATCCTCCAACGTTGATGAAGGTGATCTGTTAACCAAGTAACATGCAGTCTCCACTGCCTCTGCCCAGAATTCTTGTCCTAACCTGGTACCACTAAGCATGCTTCTTGCCTTTTCCATCAGCGTTTTGTTCATTCTTTTTGCAACTCCGTTTTGATGAGGTGTGTATGGAGTAGTATTCTGCCGTGCTATACCACACCTCTTACAGAACTCTTCAAATTCCTTCTTGCAGAACTCCCCACCATTATCTGTCCTCAACACCTTTATCTTATTCTCTGTCTGGTTTTCCACCAGAGCCTTAAATTCTTTAAATATGTCAAAGACTTCATATTTCTTCCTCAATAAATATATCCATGTATTCCTTGAGAAGTCATCTATGAATGAAACATAGTACACAGACTTACCCAGTGATGGAACCGACACAGATCCAAACACATCACTGTGCACAAGCTCTAATATCTTGTTCACCCTCTTAGCACCAGAAGGAAAACTCACCCGATTCTACTTCCCATATACACAATGTTCACAGAAATCGAAATTTAGAGAGTTATTAGACATACATTCTACCATACCATTTCCATGCAGTATCTAAAGGCCCTTCTCTCCAATATGTCCAAGCCTTTGATGCCATAGCATGGTCTTTTCTCCAGAGACCGCTAGGCTTTCTGCTCCACTTTCGGGAACCACATAATTATTTCACCCATAAATAATAGTGCGGCCCTAAATCTTATAAATATTTCTAATCCGAACTCTCCGCATTAATACCAATGCTCCCCAAACCAACTTACAGGCATATTTCTCAAACACTATTTTTACACCTACATCATCCATATTGCTTACAAAAATCAGATTTTTGGCCAATGTAGGAATGTGCAGAACACCAGGAAGTGTTTTAATCCTTCCACCTTGAAGCTTCAGCTTGAATTTTCCACATCCGAAGATTCTGGCCTTCCTATCATCACCTAAGAAGACATCACCGCCATCATATTTCTCATAGTCGCAGAACCACTCCCTATGATGAGTGAAGTGAAAGGATGCACACGAGTCAATCAATCATGACTCATGATCTACATGTGTATTTGAATAAGAAGCCAAATACACATCCCCACCTTCATCCGAGGTGGTTTTTTCCTCTGCAGAAGGAGCATCATCAGATCCCTTTCCTTTCTTAGGAGCTTTAGATCTGCAGTCCTTTTTGTAGTGCCCTTCCTTTTCGCATTTCCAGCACACCTTTACAAACTTTCCAGGAGATTTAGATCTCCCTCTAGATTTAGATCTTCCACTCAAAACCTTATTCGTGTTTCTATTTTGGGACCTTCCTCATACAGATAAGGCATCTCCATTCTGACCCTCCATATTTCTCCGTCTCATTTCATCTGACAGCAAGGCTAAGAAAATTTCATCAAAATTCAAGGTAGTTGTATTACTACCTATTGCAATAACCATATTGTCCCATGAGTTTGGTAGAGAACACAAAAAAATGTTGCACTTATCTTCATAGGAGATTTTAATATTAACAGATGACAGCTAGATTACCACAGTATTGGAGGCGTTTAGATTCTCTGTCATTGAGTCTCCATCCTTCATCCTCAAGTTATATGGGTTTTTCCGTAGGAAAATTTTTTTCACTAGAGACTTAGATTGGTACAAAGTCCCAAGTTTGTCCCACAAATTCTTCAACATAGCTACCCCAAATACATTCAACAATACTGAATCTGAGACACACAACCGCATTGTGCTCTTTTCCTTCTGATCAAACTTCTTCTAGTCTTCATCTAACATTGTTGTTGGTTTAGAACTTGGATCTACCGTGATCCACTAGTCTTTATCCACCAGCAGATCCTCCATCTTGAGCTTCCACAACTCAAAAATCTGACCATTAAATTTATCAATCCCTATCTTTCCACTGCTCGCCATCTTCTTTAACTGCAAGAATCAATCCCATAGATCTCCCACTGAACAGGGTCTACCACAGGCCCGAGCAAAAAACCCTCAGCAGCAAAGGTGTCCCCTTGAAACTGAAACAACACTGATACAAAATGTACGTTTTAACCCTGTAGAGAAATTATCTACAAACGAATCTTAAAACATAAAATAAACAATAGCGAGAGCATAAACATAAAACAGATAAACACAGAGATTTTCCCCTGGATCCCAAATCGGGACGACCAACATGATTTTTCATTATATTCCTTTTAGTGTTACAACACATATATATACTATTGGAAATATTGAGAGGGGGGTGAATCAATATTTCTTTTCAATTGTTAATTTTTTTCCAGTTAGATTCTTCACAATTAAAAAACATAGAGGTGTGTAATAATCATATTATTAAGGATTAATAATAACTTTGTTGATCAGCGGTTGTCATTGATGTCAACCCAAGCAGCACCAGGGGCTAACCCAATATTTAATGAGAATTTTGACCTACCAAATTAATATATTCTGGGTCAATAATGCTTTTGATGGTTTCTACTTGCCAAGATGTTTCCGTTGATATATGGCATGCCATGTAATTCTTCACGGTTTGAGAGATATTCATGTTTGAAGTTTGTACCCCAGTTAGTGGGATAAAACCCCATGGGGTTTGGGAATGGGTCATTGCAATGTCATAATTAATATTTTATAAGCTCCTAAAATCCCTCCCACGTTCACCTGTTGAAGCCCCTCTCAACTTAAGAATTCATATATATTGTGATCTTCATTTCCTCCTTAGGCAAGGGATTCGGCCATTTGAAACAGGTCATTGTGGAATTTTCGCTCTAAATTTTTTTTCTACGAAGGCTCAGAAGCTGAAATTTTTATGAGGTGAAGCCAAAATCCTGAGGAAGCTGTAGTAAAAACTACATATCAAGTTGCGAAATATTTTTGGAGATATAATCTGTGGAAGTAAGGGTTTTTGCAGGCTCCTGAAATTCATCTCAAAGAAGTGACCTTGGTAAATTTGTCATAAATATCTCTCTGAGTATCGGATTGGAATTCTATAAATAGTGACAGATAGTTCACAGTCTGCACCTTTTTTCTCTATCAATTTCAGAAGCAAATGAATACATAGTGACACGTGGCATGTCGTACAAGTGTGCTCTGATGAAACAGTCCATAATTAGGATAGTGTGAGAAATTGGGTATAACTCTCTCTTGAAGAATCCAAATTGGGTCAGACCTATGGTATTGGAAAGAAGACTCAGAGGACTACTACAGGACCGAAAAATCAGATATTGAGGATCTGAAATAACAGAGATACACCAGATTCAATATTGAGCTCCTAGAAGGCAAGAAAAAGCTAGATCATGTGTTGTCAAGGGTTGCAAAGGACCAGACTTTCTACAGCAGCAAAGCAAAGCAAGGTGCAGAAGAGGGTAGCATGACAAGAGTAGCAACCAAGGTGCATAATAGAAGCAAGAATTTCATCATATGAAGTCTTCAAGTGGGCAGCACTGCATACAATCATTGTAAAGGTATCATTGTACTTAGTCATTGTAAATACATTATTGTACAAATTGTACTAGTGTCTATCTGCCAAGGGTTGAAGAGGCAGTGTTGGGAGGTCTAGGATCATCATTAGGTGGTTGTGTCAAAGTTGGGGTTATGGTCTAGTATATCTTCTTCTACATCATTCTATATCATTGTAAAGTGGACCATTTTCCCTGGTACGGGAGTCCATTCTTCTTTTATTCTTCTATAGGGTGGTAGGGTGGTACTAGGGTGAGTTGTAGCTCATTGGGTGTTGGTGCATCCATTCAATCTTGGGCGTTGGAGCGTCCATCCAGTGGGAGATGGAGAAGAATGCTTTTCTAGATTCTAGGAAGTTGGAGCTTTATTTTCAATTGGAGTTGAAAAGAATTATTAGAAAAGCATTAGGTGGTTTTTGTCCCGGAGTGGGTTTCCACCTTAAAAATTGTGTGCATTTTCGTTCCTCTTGTTTGCTGCTATCATTGTACAAACACTGATAATAATTGAAGATTAACTCATGCTCTAATTGAAAGAAATACTGATTCACCCCCCCTCTCAGTATTTCCAACAATTGGTATCAGAGCTTGGTTTCTTCAATAGAATTTTAACAGCTGGAAGGAGGTCATGGAGCATACCAAGAATGGTGTACCTCTATTAAATGAAAATAATTATGCACTATGGAAAGGAAGAATGGAGGTCTATCTCTTGGCGCAAGGTTACGAAGTATGGGACACTGTTCAAAATGGATTTACATCAACCGCGGATGAACAAGGTAAGAAGAATTTGGTAAATGATGCAAAAGCAAAGAATATTATTATCAGTGGACTTATTGAATCTACTTATCATAAGGTGTTGGGTTGTAAAAATGCCAAAAATGTATGGGACAAGCTTGAGAATATATATGCAGGTGACTCAAATTTCAAAGAAGCAAAGCTTCAAATCTATAGAGAAAAATTTGAGCAACTTAGAATGAAAGAAGATTGCAACATTGCTACATACTTCCAATATGTTGATGAAATAACCAATACTCTGGAAGGATTGGGAGAGCCAGTTGACGAGAAGACTATTATACGGAAGATTCTTAGAACGTTACCAGGGAGATTCAACCCAAAGTTATCTGTCTTAGAATACAGTGCAAATCTGGACAAACTCAGCAAGGAAGAATTATATGGAGTTCTCATAGCATATGAAATGAGACTTGATGAAGAAAAGGGTAATTCAAATCTAGAAAATGTGTTCGTTTCATCTAAGCAAACCAATAAGGACAAACAACCTTCAATTGAAATGACATGCACTTGCAAGTGTGAAGAAAAGGGAGATGATGGAGAAGGTCTTTCAGATGAAGAATATGCTTACTTTATGAGAAAACTAAAACCTGGTAAGGGAAAATTCAAAGGTAAACTTGTAGCAACTAAGTTGTAGATTTGAGTAATCAGAAAGGTGAAGACTTTTATGCTTGTAGACTTGATAGCAGAAATAGCTTTAATTATAAAAATACACAAGAGGTATTTATAATAATAATATTTTATTGATAAGATATGACATGATTGAATGATTACAATGAGGTCCCGCTTTTATACCCATGCAGGTACCTTTTCACGAATGGGCATGTCTTTTAGACATTCCTTTTCATTAACCTAATGACTATTTAACATAATCCTAATTGATTAGTTAGTAATTACATTTATTCTATTAATAACTATATTTATTACTTTAGTTATGAATTAGATTCATAACAAACTTCCATTGATATGTTTCAGTTGTGGTGAGTTTGGGAATTTCGTAGAAAAATGTCCAAACAAAAGTGATGGCAACTTAAAAGGAAAGAAAGGCTTTAAGAAATTCAACAAGCAAGGAAAAAATAAAGGATCCAAAAGGAAATTTCTCTCTAAATAAGATAGCTCCTCATCTGATGAAGAAAGTGACAGCAAAGAAGAAGCCAATGACAAAGTATTGTTTATGGCCAAGCACAATAAACAAGAAGTATCAAACAATGAAGAAGAAGGGTTGACCATAGAAGAATTTCATGAGGAGGCAATCAGGCTTATAAAAGAGCTCAATGCTGAGAAGATCCGTTCCAACACTCTTGAAGAAAAATTTCAAGGTCTCAAAATTGAGGTTGAAGAACACAAATGTATTGAAGAGTCACTTCAAAAGAAGTTGGAAGAAAGCAACCAAGAAAGGGAAGCATTAGAAGCCGAAGTAGTCTCGTTGCGTAAGGAAGTGAAGAAAGGAAAAATTGTCCAAAACTATGCCAACAGCTCAAGGGCATTGGAAGAACTCATCAACAATCAATGATCTTACAATGATAGAACTGGCCTCGGTTACAAAGAAGAAGAAGCAGGACCTTCTACAACAAAATACAATGAACCTATGAGATCTGACATACATGAAGACTTCATTGGACAAGATTCACAAGCACATCCTTGGAAGATGATTCCTCGACGAAGATTTTCATCCAGGTACCAACATATTTTTCATGGCTATTATTATTCATGTGGAAAATTTGGTCATAAAGCTGTAGAATGTCGCACGTACCCTATGAACCAATACAATTCCAAGAGATTCTTCAAATATGAACCTCCCAGGGCTCAACAAAACATCAATAGATTTGAAAATTTAAGAAATAATATGGAATGTTACAAATGTCAGAACTTTGGACACATAGCCAGAGACTGCAAACTTGAAAATCCTCCAAAAGAATCTTCGAAGCCACAGAATGAACGAACATGGAAGAAGAAGAAGACTGATAATTGTGCTCTCGCTCTCAAGGCTCAAAAAAAGAAAGATGTGTGGTATGTTGACAGCGGTTGCTCAACACATATGACTGGAGATAGAAGGAAATTTGTATCTCTGAAAGAGAAGAAGGATGGAACCATATCCTTTGGAAATGATGGATCTTCAAATGTTATAGGATTAGGTACCGTCACTCTCGGAAGCAAAGATGTTATAGCCAAGAATGTTCTATTGGTTGAAAACATGAATCACAATCTACTCAGTGTTGGAAAAATGTGTGATCAAGGACACATAATGCTATTCAACTCCACAAAATGTGAAATCAGGAAAGGCAGGTATGGTAAAATTGTGGCTACAGCAAGTCAAGCTCCAAACGACATATATGTTCTGGATGAAGCAACTAAAGCATGTCTACTAGCTAAAGAAGATGAAAGCTGGTTATGGCACAAACGAATGGGTCACATAAAATTTGACAATCTTGTCAGGATAAGCAAAAAGGAAGCAGTACGAGAAATGCCAAAAATCTCAAAACCTTCCAACACACTATGTGAGGCATGTCGGCATGGCAAGCAGACAAAATTCCAATTTAAAACAAAAGAACACTTTTCATCACATCCATTGGAATTGATACATATTGATCTATGTGGTCCTGTGAGAACAAAAGGCTTAGACGGAGAATTATATTTCATGTTGATGATAGATGACTATACCAGGATGACAACCGTCAGTTTCCTAAAGAAAAAATCTGAAGCATTTGAGTGCTTTAAGATCTACAAGGAGTTGGTTGAAAATGAAACTAATTTGAAAATAAAGTGTTTAAGATCAGATAATGGTGGAGAATTCACTTCCAAATTATTTCAGCAATACTGTGACGAAAATGGAATAAAAAGGCAATTTTCAACAGCACGAACACCTCAGCAAAATGGAGTTGCTAAAAGAAAGAATAGAACTGTACAGGAAATGGGTAGAACAATGTTGAAGGACTCAAAATTGGATGAAAAATTCTGGGTTCAAGCAATTGATACGACAGTCTTCATTATCAACCGAAGTCTTCTCAGAAATAATTGCAACAAGACTCCATATGAATTATGGAAAGGAAAACCAGCTAATGTAAAATATTTCAGAATCTTCGGAAACAAATGTTATATCAAAAGAGAAGATCAAAATTTGGGTAAGTTTGAATCATGTGTTGATGAAGGTATCTTTGTTGGTTACTCATGCAAAATAAAGGCCTATAAATGCTATAATCTAAGACGAAAATAGATAGTGGAGAGCATAAATGTTACATTTGATGAAGATGGTGTTCTAGCGAGTAATGATGAGGATCTAGAATCTTTGAAACTTGAGACAGAGGCTAAAAAAGACACAGATAAAATTGTAGAACAAGAAGCAAATATCAACGAGGAAGAAGTAAACAATGATCATCAAGATATACCAGAACAACAACAAGAAGCTCCTCCAAGGAGAACAAAAGAGTGGATTCAAAAGAACCATCCATCAAATCAAATCATTGGTGACATAAATGAAGGTTGACAACTTCGTTCATCACAACAATCTCACGTTTCTTTTCGAGCAACCTTTGAGCCTAGTAGTTTTGAGGAAGCCAGCCAAAATGAACATTGGGTAGCAGCTATGAATGAAGAATTGGATCAAATTGAGAAGAATAACACCTGGGAATTAGTTCCACGACAAAAATATAAAAATGTAATTGGGACTAAATGGGTGTTCAGGAACAAATTGAATGAAGATGGGCAGGTTACCAGAAACAAAGCAAGATTGGATTGTAAAGGCTATGCACAAGTGGAAGGAATTGATTTCAACGAAACATTTGCACCAGTTGCCAGAATGGAAGCCATCCGAATGTTTCTCGCCTATGCATGTTCAAGAAAAATCAAAGTCTACCAAATGGATGTTAAGTCAGCATTTCTAAATGGAGAATTATAAGAAGAAGTTTACATCGAGCAACCTGAAGGTTTTCTACTATCACAAAAAGAAGACTATGTCTGCAGGTTAAAGAAGGCTCTATATGGTCTCAAGCAGGCTCCCAGAGCATGGTATGCTCGTCTTGATGGATATCTACGTCAACAAGGGTTCAAGAAAGGTACTGTTGATAGCAATCTTTATGTACAAATAGATAAAGATAATTTAACAATTGTTCAGGTATATGTGGATGATATAATATTTGGTAGCAATGATCGACTAAGTAAGAATTTTTCTACAAATATGCAAAGTGAGTTTGAGATGTCTTTACTTGGTGAGCTGACATACTTCTTAGGGCTTCAAATATCTCAGCAAGAGAAAGGAATATTTATATGTCAAGCCAAGTGCATCAAGGAAATGCTCAAGAAATTTAAAATGGAAGATTGCAAACCCATCCTTACTCCAATGGTAACAGGTTGCAAATTGAGCATAGACGACTCATCTAAGGATGTGGATCAGAAGTTGTACAGATCTATGATTGGTAGTCTTCTATATGTAACAGCCTCTCGACCAGATGTTATGCAAGCAGTTGGACAAGTAGCAAGATTCCAAGCAGCACCAAAAGAATCACATATTATTGCCGTCAAAAGAATTCTTCAATATCTAAAGGGCACAAAAGAATATGGCTTGTGGTATCCCAAGGGTAACAATCTCATTATTCAAGCCTTTACAGATGCAGATTGGGCAGGAAGCATTGATGATCGTAAGAGTACTAGTGGAGCAACATTCTATCTAGGTGGTTGTCTCGTATCATGGTTGAGAAAAAAGCAAACTTCAATCTCGTTATCTACAACGGAAGCAGAATACATTGCAGCAACATCATGTTGTACTCAAGTCCTTTGGATGAAACAAAATTTGCAAGATCTTCAAGTACAATTCAGTGAGCCTATTCCCATATTCTGTGACAACACTAGTGCCATCAACATCTCCAAGAATCCTGTCATGCATTCAAAAACAAAACACATTCCGATCAAATATCATTTTGTTAGAGAACAAGTCGCTGAAAAGAATATCAAACTTGAGTATGTTTGTAAAAAAGAACAAATTGTTGATATCTTCACTAAACCTTTACCTCATGAAGCATTTGAATATCTTCGTCAAAAGCTTGGGATTCTCCCAAGTTCTCATTAAATTACAGGTCTGCAGGATAGTTGTGTGTCAGCGAGAGTGGAAGTGTGTACAGGTCCGCAGGATATTGTGTTTCAGGGGGAGTTACCCTTTGCCATTGATGTCAAAGGGGGAGAGAATGTTGTAGGAAGAGGTATCATGATCGTAGGGGGAGTACTTGTGTTGCCATCAATGCCAAAGGGGGAGATTGTTGATCAGCGGTTGTCATTGATGTCAACCCAAGCAGCACCAGGGGCTAACCCAATATTGCATGGGAATTTTGACCTACCAAATTAATATATTCTAGGTCAATAATTCTTTTGATGGTTTCTACTTGTCGAGATGTTTCCGTTGATATATGGCACGTCATGTAATTCTTCACGGTTTGAGAGATATTCATGTTTGAAGTTTGTACCCCCAGTTAGTGGGCTAAAACCCCATGGGGTTGGGGCATGGGTCATTGAAAATTCATAATTAATATTTTTAAGCTCCTAAAATCTCTCCCACGTTCACTTGTTGAAGCCCCTCTCATCTTAAGCATTTATATAAATTGTGATCTTCATTTCCTCCTTAGGCAAGGGATTTTGCCATCTGAAACAGGTCATCGTGGAATTGTCACTCTAACGTGTTTTCTACGAATGTTCAGAAGCTTAAATTTTTATGAGGCGAAGCCAAAATCCTGAGGAAGCTTCCATAAAAATTTTAGATCAAGGTGCACAATATTTTTTGGAGATATGATCTGTGGAAGTCATGGTTTTTGCAGGCTCCTGAAATTCATCTCAAAGAAGTGACCTTGGTAAAATCATCATAACTCTCTCTCTGAGTATCAGATTGAAATTCCATAAAAAGTGATAGATAACGCACAGTGTTTAGTTTTCTTGCTATCAATTTTAGAGCCAAATGAAGAAACAGTAACATGTGGAATGTCGTACAAGTGCGCTCTGCTGAAACAGTCCATAATTAGGGAATTGTGAGAGATTGGATATAACTCTCTCTTGAAGAATCCAAATTGGGTCAGACCTATGGCATTGGAAAGACAACTTAGAAGAATACAACGGAATTTGAAAATCAGATATTGAGGGATTGGAAATAACGAGAGATACACAGTAAATGTCGAGCTCTAGAGAGCAAGGAAAAGCTAGATCATGTCTTGTCAAGGGTTGCAAGGACCAAACTTTGTATGGTAGAAAAGAAAATCAAGGTGTAGCATAGGGGTAGCATGACAAGAGCAGCAACCAAGGTGCATAACAATAGCAAGAATTTCATCATATGAAGTCTTCAAGTGGGCAGCACTGCATACAATCATTGTAAAAGTATCATTGTACTTAGTCATTGTAAATACATTATTGTACAAATTGTACTAGTATCTATCTGCCAAGGGTTGAAGAGGCAGTGTTGGGAGGTCTAGGATCATCATTAGGTGGTTGTGTCAAAGTTTGGGTTATGGTCTAGTATATCTTCTTCTTCTACATCATTCTATATCATTGTAAAGTGGACCATTTTCCCTAGTACGGGAGTCCATTCTTCTTGTATTCTTCTATAGGGTGGTAGGGTGGTGCTAGGGTGAGTTGTAGCTCATTGGGTGTTGGGGAATCCGTTCAGTTGACTATTGAAGAATCTCAGGCATTGGAGCGTCCATCCAGTGGGAGCTGGAGAAAAATGTTTTTCTAGATTCTAGGAAGTTGGAGCTTTATTTTCAATTGGAGTTGAATATTAAAGAATTATTAGAAAAGTGTTAGGTGGCTTTTGTCCCGGAGTGGGTTTCCACCTTAAAAATGGTGTGCATTTGTGTTCCTCTTGTTTGCTGCTATCATTATACAAAAAATGATAATAATTGAAAATTAACTAATGCTCTAATTGAAAGGAATACTGATTCACCTCCCCCCCCCCCCCTCTCAGTATTTCCAACACGATAGAGGTGGGGATGACATGGAAAGTGGAGGTGGGGCTGATTGCAAATCGCAATTGGCGATTTCAAACCTTGTCGCATTTTTCATTTTGGCATTTATAGCTTATTCCTTAGTGCCATTCCTCTTGAGATTTGCAATTTTTGATGTGCGATGTGTGAGAGGGTCCCACGGTCAAACTTTAAATACTTTAGATCAAGCTCTGAACTACATTGCATCCATCCCTCGTATCGCATTTCGCATTTTGGCATTTATAGCTTATTCCTTAGCGCCATTCCTCCTGAGCTTGTGATGTGCGATGTGTACTTGGCGAGAGGGTCCCACGGCGGGACTTTAAATACTTTAGATTGAGCTCTGAACTATATTGCATCCGGCCCTCGTATCGCATTTCAAATTTCAACATTTATAACTTATTCCTTAGCGCCATTCCTCCTGAGCTTTGTGATTTTGATTTGCGATATGTGGAAGACCTTCCACATGTGATTGTGATTAATCCTCCGAACACTATTCTACACGTATATTTTCATGACTCGGCCCTGACCTATGTGCAATGTTCTGAACATGTCAATGAGCCTGAGTCTTGAACTTCTCTACACGTGAATAAGCTTGACTTGACCTTTGCTACACACTTTTCTTCTTTGCTGCTCCTCTAGCTTAGATTACACTTCCAATTTTGTTGCTTCCCTGATTTTGGTTCCAATGCACATGTGATGATGAATCCTTGTTGAGCTTGTGTTATCCTTTCGAGCATATTACAGGTCTTCTTGGAATTTTAACAATTTTTCCTCAACAATTTTGAATTGCTCATAACCTCTCTTTACTTTTAGCTTAGTCAAATTATGCTACAACATCTAGCTCCAATTGGGGACAACACTTTGGTAGCAAAGTGCTGAGAACTTGTAGATTAGTAGCCTTTATTGGGCATGGAGTCAAAGAGAGATTGCAGATCAGTAGTTGTTCTTGGGCATGGATTCAGTCCCAAATGGGAGCTAATCCAGTATGAAATCCTCCTGAAACCTACTAAGCTTTGGACTTCTTCCTTTATTCTTAAACTGTAAATACTGAACTAGAAATACTACAACTAAAAATTCTCAACTTCTAAGCTTATTTATGCACAACTTCTATATATGTATTCATGTCTAAAATTAATTAGGTGGAGTCAACCTTCCGATGGAACCAATCCAACATCTTCATGATATAACTGATGCCTCCATACTATTGAAATTTTAAGATCATAATAGGGAGGTATCATGAATTTTTTTCAGATACAAATTTTTGCACATACCTTAACCTTGGATTCATAGGTGGCTTGAAGGTGATAGTTGCAACTACTAAAGAATCTTCCAATTTATTCTCCTCACTCGAAATAAACTAAAGATTGAAGGCTTCTAGCGATATCAACAAGAATCCATCTCCTATGCCTTCCTTGGAGTAGGAACCATCAGAGTAGATTTAACAAATATTTTTTGAGTGCAGCTCATTATTTAAAACTACTGAAGAGAGTTTATTATGTGTGTCTTTAGCAAATTCTGCATCTTCATGCAACATGAAACATGAAATATCTTCTGTTTCTTGACTATAAATAGGGGAATTTCCTCCATCTTTATTGGTAGTGGTCTTAAAGAAACTTGTTTCCCTGTAAAATATCCTTTATTTCCCATTGAAAATAGGAATGATGGCATAAGTGAAATCCAATTTTAGAACACCTCCCATCTTTTCTCCCTAAGATCTTAACAGGGGCATTCCAAACTTGGCTGTAATGCCAGCAACAACTACATCCATGACTATACTCTTTGCTGAAATTTGTGCCAACGAAACTAATACATATTTAATTAACCTGACACATTTCACACTTTTGGAATCAAATGAATATAGATCCATGTAAGTTTTGGTAATCTGCAAGTTGATTTCCTTCATAACAGACAATGGCATGATATTTTGGATGCACTTGATTCCAGCATACAATTATGGAGAGTAAAATCATGAAGCAACATAGAAATATAGAATGGTGTAATAGAAGGATCTACTTCTTCTACATGAGGACCAAAGGTGACGATTGGATTTTCTTCTTGTATGTTCACAGTGTCACTTATATCTTCAATCTGTGTGAGATTAATAAATTCTAAAATTTCTTTCTTGTAGACTGGTATTTTAGCTAATTCTAGAAGAGGTACCTGAATTTTTACCTTCTCCAACTCTTTTGTCAAACTAAAAGCATGAGTTTGTTTAACATTATTTTTAGTTTTTTCTTCACTCTTTCTAGAATTTTCCACTCATTCGAGTACATAAACAACTCTCTCCCAAATATTAGTATCAACTTATTTTCTCTGGGAAGGTTCACCTTGCTGCACATCTATTCTATTAACTAAATTTACAAGTTTCTTCCCATTATTGACTTGTTTTATAGTGTCCTTTTGTTGTGGAGTCGCCATTGGAGGAGGAATAGAATCTTGTTGTTCACCTTCATTATCATGCACTTTCGATCTCTTTCTAGCCCTTAAATTATAATTTTTATGTAAATCAGCTTGCATGAAATCTTTGAATTGTCTACAATATTCATCCCTTTCATCTTGATCAAAAGATACTTAAGCTTGAGCATATTCTCCCTCACAATCTTCCTCTTCATCCTCTTCTATTGTGTACATAGCAGGTATTTGATCTTCAGCTTCTTTTTGGTCATCTTCTGCTAACTCTCCAGGTGTTGCTTCTATTTACAATGGTGCTTGAACCTGGTCTTGATATTTTCTTTCCCTCTGCAAAATTTGTAGGGGTTGTCTTATGAATTGAGGGTTAAAGCCTCCTCAGTTTTGTTGCACTTGTATTTTGGAGTTTTTACTTTCCAATTCCATCTTAACTAGCTTATTTTACAAATTTTTAATCACCTTTGTCATATATTCAATTTTTTGATCTTGTGATGATTCTTCTTTTTCTTTCCCCTTCTCTTGGACTGGTTGTTTCCCTTTCACCTTCCCAACTGTAGTCATATTAGCTTCAATTTATAAAGCATTTGTCTGTATCTACTCTACAGTAGGGGATCTCCTTTCTCTAAGCGTGAAACTAAAATTGGCTTCAAAAGCCCCAAAAAAACCACCTTTGCTGCAAAAGGAGGGGGTTTCATTTCTACAGGAAAACTATTATACAATTTATTGAATCTTTTGATAAAATTGTATATATTCTCATCTAGTTTTCTTTTGATTGCATTGAATTATGTTAGTGAATATCCATGATCCCTTTTTTCACCCCATCTCTGAGTGAATTTATTTTCCAGTTCTTCCAATGTATTAATATAATTATTTGGCAATCCCTTAAACCACTTTCTAGCCTCTCCATCCAGAATCTGAACAAAAACCCTCATTACAACATCAAGATGTTCTACATTCAGATTTTCAGCAAAATTACAAAACACAGGCAAGTGATTTTATGTAGTTAATTATCTTCTCCAGCAAAATGTGGGAGTAATTTAAGATACTCTTGAGGCATTGAATTCATTGGTTGTGGAAGTTTATGTGGAGCATATTTGTTCAAAAAAAAGGCTAGTGTTCCCATGCTTGCACCTTGATTGATTGTTCCTTGATTAGATGTAGTCGACGAACCTTTCGTGAAAATGAATGGAGGTGGAGGGAAAACTACTATGGGACTGGGTTGATGGAAAATTGTAGTGGGACCGGAAACTAGAGTTTGTTCAACTTGAGTAAAAGTAAAAGAAACGGACTCAAAGGAGTGTTCTTCCAACTTAGGTTCTTGAAAATAAATTGGTGTGAAAGGTGAATCTTGTTCCAAGAAAGGAAGTACTTTAGAGATATATTCAAACAAATTATTACTAGAACTACTGTCAGGAGAAGACAGTGTAGGACTAAGTGTTGAGGGGGTTTTAGGTTTCTGAACCCTTTTAGAAACCAATCTTTCAGGGTCTGACAAAGAAGGGACCTTCTGCTATGATGTATCCAACGTCGTGTGAGGCCTCTTGTGAGCCAAAATTTTGAGAAAAACAAACACAGCCACGTATTTCTTTCTCACTAGAAAACTAGAGGAAATAATGTGAAAAACCCAGGGAAAATAAACTTTGTCTCTTCGTCCCTGGAAACGACGCCAGAAAATGTTGTATCTTAAAAGACAATTCCTTAGCTGTGAAAAGGAATCAATGCTTAAGAATTTTTTTTAACAATGTGTCATAGAAGTAATAATATCAGGTGTTATTCGTTCAATCCCTTTGGAAAATAATTATTTAAAACTCTTAATAATCTGGTATAATGAAATACTCTACAATGCCATTAACTATTGATATCTAAATGGAAAAGAAGAACTGTAGAAGAAACTCAAAATGAAATGCTGCAACACAAAACCTACCACTTTAAATTTCAGAATGAATTTATGGAGAGAGAGGAAACTCAAAATAATATGTTGTAATTACAGAATCTATTACTTTTAAGTTTCAAAGAGAATTTGTGAAGGGAGAGGAGTTGGAGTGAAGGAGCGTGAATTAATGTTATTTGACTCTCACTCATAGATGTAATTAAGAGATTAGTAGCTACTTTACTTCACTTCATTCCAGGAAGAAGGGACACAAAATGGCATAGGAAAAACGAATCACCATCAACAATTGCGGGAAAATTGATTCTTCTTTCATTAATTCCTCAAAAAAGTAAGTATCAAAGTTTTAGTCTTCCAGAGGTCCAAAACTTAGAGCCCTTCTTCTTTCTTTTTGTCTTTCTTAAATACATCCAAAACAGTTTGTAACTGCTAGAACTTATTGAAACTACTTCAACTACCTAAACTGTTAAAACTACTTATTACATTGCAATTGAGGACATCACTATAGCTTCCATCTTAACAAACAAATAAAATGAATTAAAACTTGAAATATTATCCTTTTTTCTGAATCTGATTTGTTGCTAATGCGTCTCCCTGAAATGTTGATGCGTCTCCCTGACAGATCAGACATCCTTTCCCTACATTTATTCCATAGTTCGATATTTTTCTTTTCTGCTTGCTGTCATATCTTTTATGTTTCTGATGTGGTATTTGAAAAATTATGCAATAACGCCTCTTTGCCTGACTTGACCCAGCTGTTGTGTTTCCAACAATGCCACCCTATGCTCTTTTTCCTAACTCTGCCTATGCCTCTGTGCTTCAAACAATGTTATCATGTCCCCTTATGCCCGACTCTGCCTCTTCTTCTCATGCCCGCAACATTCAGTCTTCCATTTATTTACAAGGCACCACCGCATACAACACTGTTTTGCACGAGGTCAGGTGTTACCCGAGTATACTTCCTACGTTCACGTTTCTTCTTAAAATATGCAACTAAAAATAATCCTAGACTTTAAATAAATTTAAATTAATCTTTGAATGGTATCGCTTCTGCCTTTCCATCGCATTTTGGCTTTCCATGCTGCTCCGTTATAAGCCTCCTCTTTTTGGACCCTAATGTGATTTCTCAAAGGAAAGGCCCTTCCTTCCATATTTGAAATCATTTTCAATTTAACTTTGAAACTACATCACATCCGCCCCTTATCACATTTCGGCCTTCAGCGTTTATAACATAATCCTTAGTTTCATTCCTCCTGAGCTTGCGATGTGCGATGTGCGATAGAGGTGGGGATGACGTGGCAACTAGAGGTGGGGCCAATCGCAAATCGCAATTGGCGATTTCAAACCTTGTCGAATTTCACATTTTGGAATTTATAAATTATTCCTTAGCGTCATTCCTCCTGATCTTTTCAATTTACGATGTGAGATGTGTGAGAGGGTCACACGATCGAACTTTAAATACTTTAGATCGAGCTTTGAACTATATTGCATCTGGCCCTCATATTGAATTTCGCATTTCGACATTTATAACTTATTCCTTGGTGCCATTCCTCCTGAGCTTGCCATGTGCGATGTGTGATTGGAGAGAGGATCCCATGGCTAGACTTTAAATACTTTAGATCAAGCTCTGAGCTATATCACATCAAGCCCTCGTATCGCATTTCACATTTCAACATTTATAACTTATTCCTTAGCGCCATTCATCCTGAGATTTTTAATTGCGATTTGCGATATGTGGGTAGGCCTTCCACGTGCAATTGCGATTAAGCCTATGAACACTGTTCTGCACATATATTTGCAGGACTCGACCCTAACCTGTGTCCAGTGTTCTAAACGTGTCAACCGTCCCGAATCTTGAATTGCTCTGCATGCGAATAAGCCCGACTTCACCTTTGCTACATGATTTTCTTATTTTTTGCTCCTCTGGCTTAGATTACACTTCCAATGCTACTGCTTCCATGATTTTGGTTCCAGTGCACATGTGATGATGAATCCTCATTGAGCTTGTGGTTATCCTTTCGAGCATATTGCAGGTCTTCTTGGAATTTTAAAATTTTTCCTCAACAACCTTGAATTGCTCAGAACCTCTCTTGACCTTTAGCTGAGTCAAATTATGCTACAATAGGTTCATTCGTCAAACAATTACAACCATAGTATATAGAAAATGATCTTTGCCTTCAACGCTGAAAAGATCTCTTCCTTCAATGCTCAAGAGATAAAATGATCAACTGCATTTATTTTCCCAATCTAATATTGTGATAACATTCTAGCTTTATAAAGTGCATAGGGTATGTTTTCTCTACACTGCAAATTTGATCCCATAGTGGGTTAATCACACTAATTCTTTGACATACTTCATGCACATGCACGTAAATCACATCGTCTCTATTTAGTCATTAAATTGCACAGGTTAAATGCATGAACAAACTCTTCATCACCTCTAATTGCACCTCATCTAAATGGAACTCACACACAACTGTAAATCGCACACCTTCCAGGTTTCCTTTTGCTCGCACGCACCATTACTCAATAGGGATATGTATTCAGGTTCTAGTGAGCATTTTTCCAACACAAAACTATCTTCAACTCGGATTAATCAATTGTTCTAAAAGTAGGTTGATGTAAAATTTAACCCATGATTTCACATTCCAATGTACCAAGTGTAGGTTCTCTTTTTCCCTTGATTTACATTACTCAGGTGCTCATAGGTTATTCACTCTAATGCTCAAGTCTCACATACACTATACTTGGTTCACTCTTTGCCACACACTTTACTTTTGCATATCTTTTTTTTTCAAAAGAATTTACCTTGACATATGCAAAAAAACAACATGCAGACACATGTAGTAGTTCTCTCCAATATATTACATTCAAATGACCCCATCTAAGATCGATTTTCTACCTTTTTAATGCCAATGACATCACCTAAAAAATGTATGCGTGTCATAAACCAAAAACACATAAATTTCCTTGTAACTATGCGCACTTCATGCAAAATTAATCAGTCCATAATTGCACCATATAATTGAGCCAAAACCATTATGCATTGATCATTTTGGACCAGATCAATAATGCTTAACTGACATTTATTTCATCTATAATGTGTATACTAGATCAACCAATTACATTGATTGCATTCTAATCACACTTGTGACCACATCAAAACAATGATTTCATTCACTACGTTCACAGCTCCTTGATGACAATATCGATAATGTGTTTTACCATTTGAAATCACTTTAATTACAGCCAAAACCTGAGGCAATTTCACTGGTAAAATCCCATCGTATTTTCTTTTGCGAGCCTAGATCTGCGAACACTGGTTCTTCATCTATAGGCTCACGGACATAGTTTCTCCACAACATTAGGGGAATTTTAAGGTCTAAAATGGGCCTCCTAAGGAAATTATAAAATAATTGTGGAAATAATAAAATAATATTTGATTACATCATCAAATTTTAGAGGGAAAAAAGAAAAAACTACTTTTTAACTCGTATTTTGAACTTATCTCCCTAAATTTTTACTCAAATTTCGAGCAGGAATACTCATTCGATGCAAAATTTAATTCCCCATCCAAGGAGTACCCATGTTGCATACTTTTGATGGACCCTGCTACACTAAAAATGAGAAATACATGAAAAAACATGATTTCAATCACGTTTTTTTCATGTATTTCTCATTTTTCGTGTAGCAGGGTCCATCAAAAGTCTGCAACATGGCTACTCCTTGGATGGGGAATTAAATTTTTCATCCAACGAGTACTCCCGCTCGAAATTTGAGTAAACCCTTAGGGTGACAAGTTTAAAATACGAGTTGAAAAAGTAGTTTTATTATTTTATTATTTGTTAATATTTTTACTTTTTTACTCCAAAAATGGTGAATCATCTCCCATGGTTGAAATCATCATCTTGAATCCTATTGGTTCTCATAAAGTTTATTTTGGTTGTACATTTTTCTTATGAGGCCCATTTTAGACCTCAAAATTCCCCTAATGATAACATGGGCTACATACACGGATTTCTAATTGGAAATCTAGGATATCATTACTGCAAACGACTCTTTCTCTCCCTTTAAGTGTGTCCATCTCTAAACTTGGGGAAAACTTAAATTTCTCTACCCATGTCTGCTACCACCCATTAACACTAACAAAGACTCTAAAAACAATATGCCACCTGCAACATCCAAGTATATACCAAGATCCACCAAGTTGAAATCAATGCCAACAAAATCCCCAACCTTTTAAAGGCTCAATCACATATAATCCATGGGATCTAATATCGCAGACTATGAAACCACCACTATGGACCTAAAAAATTTGGCTCTTTCATTGGGTCAAGTTTACCCTAATATTGCCCCCTTTAAAATTTAATGAGGAAATATGCATGATGTCCTCTCCTATCACCTAGTTATACTCCAAGACATTACTGGCAGGGGTACACATTCCTAACCAGGTCTTAAATTTGTATGCCCATTTAAAAACTTCATCTTTAAAGTAATTTGTTTCTTTTGGTTATTATTATCCAACACTTATGCCACCATTCTCTTTCTTTTTCACAGCTCCTCAAAGTGGGTTCTCTCCTCACAATATATTTCTTCCATAGTTACATATCACCCTTTATTGGACTCTATTTTGTCTCAAGAAGTATTCATCCATGCAATCACCATCTCCTTCTATAGGTCATAATCCCTCGGTTGTGATACCTATGCAAAAAATAAAATCAATGAAAGATAAAATAATTATAGCAACAACAACACATAAAATACAAAAGGTTTATCATTGAAACCCAAAAACTAGGAAAAATTGGTAAAAATAGATTTATTATAATCTTATGGCTTAAACACATCCATGCTTTGAATAAAAAGTAGCCTAGCCAGCCAACATCCTAGCCCATCCAAGTGAGCCCTCTTCTCAACTCAACCACATAACAATGAAGAATCCTCGTTCTTTTTAAATGCTTCACCACAGATAATCCCATGGGCTCTTGTGCCACAGGCCACCAAACCCATGTGATTAAAACCACCATTGTGGACCTAACAACTTTGACTCTTTCAATAGGTCAATTTTACCCTAACACTAAAGATAAATTCCCTACTCCATTCAATGGCCAAGTGATCGACAAGTGTGCTAGCCATGAATTTTTATTGTTTATGGAAATTTTTTAGGGTATTAATCATATTCAAATCCACCTGTATGAACAACATAAAATTTTCTTCACTAAACCTTGGGGAAAATATGCTTATAAGGGCATGCCGTTTGGGATTCGAAATTTTGGAGCTACTTCCCAACAAGCCACTTTTTATGCTTTTCTTAAGATGATGCACATCATTCTATGCTACCTTAATGATGATCTCAAATTTGGATCCAAGCATTAGCTACATCATTTAGTTAGTTCATTTGTTATATTTCTTAAATGTTGTTGATATAACATTTTATGAACCCTCTCAATTCCATATTTTGTTATATTTCTTCATTGTTCCCTTAAATAATTCATGCCATCCATGAGTTACCCCAACTTGGCAACCTTAGCTAGCTTAAAATCCTTTAAGGTGAAACCAAATTTTCACAATGATTTGTGCTTTATTAGACCATCTAATTGTTTTATATGACATTTACAAAACAAAATCCCATTTATTTTGTACAAACAATATCAGCAATTGTGGATTCTCTAAAACGAGATCTCGGGAAAACACCCCTCATTATACGCTTTGATTTCCAAAAGGATATTATCCTTTATATTTCTACATCATATTTTTTTGTACACATAGCTTGATCCAATAGAGAGATTGAATTGATATAAGCATGTCATAAATTATTTTAATAAAAACCTCCAATTCCCATTTCAAATTACAACCATGACCACACAAGAAGTTAGCATTAATTGTAGTTTATTCAGTTTGCAAGTTGTGGCAATACATCCTTCTTCACTTCAATAATGTGGTGGAAAAATTTCTCCTTACGAAGCACATCTTAAGTTGATGAATTATGATGGTGAGTTACCATAATAGATAGTTATTATTCACAAGTTTGAAAATGATATTTTCACCCCTGAGATTAATAAGGTTCCCATTCTTGTCAAAGTATCACAAAATTACCAATAAAATTGGTTAATACACCTCTAAATGATGCCTTTGTAGATGAATTTTTATTCATTATTTCATTAAATGATCCTTTGTGCAATAATATTCTAGACTAGCTTTGTATGGAAAACATTTTCCTGCATTTACCTCATAATCATGATTAACATATTCATCACCAAGCACCTCATCATCTCCTTATAGATGGTTTTAGCTATCAGTGGGGCATTGGAAACATTTTGAATTTATTCTTATCTCACATAGAAGTTGAATGGGTCCTTAATAAATTCCATATTAGAGCTTGTGGTGGTCATTTATCTGAAATAGTTATCACCAAAAATATTCTTTGTGCTAGAAATTTTTGGCTAACCCATTTTCGTGACTTTGTCTAGGTAGTTAAGGGACATAATAACTACCAATTATTCACATAAAAAACTCAAGCACCACTTGGACCCATCATTCCTATGGTCACAATTGGTCCCTTCTAAAAATGGGGGATTGATTTCACATAATGTTGTCCTCCTTCATGAAATCACCATAAATACATTATTGCACTCAATTACTAGTTTAACAAATAGGTGGAACTAATTCCTACATTTTATAAAAATTCTAATATAGTTGGTTGCTACATTTTTTAACCATGTCATGACCAATTTATGTATTCCCAAATAATTGGTGTCCATTCATGGCTCTCAATCCCATAATGCAGTTTCCCAAACACTAGGCCTGTGATGGATTTCAAACATAATTTTTCACTATTTATTATCCTCGACCTAATTTTCAATTTGAGGCCATTAATAACATAATCAAAGTGATACTTCAACAAATATTTAACACTCATAAGACTAATTATCACCACCAAATATTCCCAGATTTATGGGCATATCAAATGTTCACAAAAATGACTCTAGTTCACCTCTTTGAACCTCATTTATTTCATTAAAGGTGTAATATTCCAAATTAGGAAAAACAAGAATATTGAGCATAAATTTGGAAAATGCAGTAAACATAAATCCATAAAAAATATGAGCAGATCATTGAGAAATTTTATTATATATGATAGCAGAAATGAAGTACAATATCTTGAGGAAAAGACACTCAAGCTAGGCAAAACAAGCCTGAAATGGCCCTATACATCAAGACATAAGAAACTGTTGTCACATAAACTGTTGGGAGGTTATGACTAAACAATATTGCTAGAAATAAATATTTTTGGAAACTAGGAATGCATATATCTGCTGATAGAGTGCTTAGAAAATTTTGGGATCAGAGATCTAGGCTTTCTAGCACAATTCCAAGATAACCCAGAAAGGGTTTCCGGAAATACCCAATATGAAAAATGCAGCCCTAGGGATGAATTATGCTCTGCAGTTGGGTAACTACTAGAAGGTGGCTGATCTGATGAGAAAATAGTTGATACTCCTCCCCACTAACTTTCTGGATGAAGGCATGCTGCCCTCACACGAAAATAAGCTCAAAGAATTGGGTTATCAACCCTCCACTGAAACTGCCCTCCTGGATTGCACAATTCCTGTAGGAGACTGCACTACTGAAGGTGGATGAATATTTTCCTAATTCTAGATGATGGAATGAATCTCAAATAAACCTCTCTTGAGTGGGCACTCAAATTCCCCCGAGGATGGGGGTGGGATTTCTGCCCGGAAACACCCTTGTGCTAAACAGCACAGGAGACTCCGCTAAAAAGCTAAAGCGTGAAAAAATTCATAAAATACCATACATAAACAATATTCATAATGCTCTCTATGGATGCCATCCCCTTCCTTATATGCTTTGTGAGCCTCCTCCCCCTTGGTCCCACTCAATAATGATGCTACTACCTTGGATACTTCCTCCCATTATGACTACGTTGTCCTCCACTATCTCCACTACCTCCATGACTTCATTTTTGATTTGGTCAACCTTGACCCCATCCACATGCATTGGCCCCCATTCACACAAAGGAGTGATTTATTAAACTAGATACAATGATCCACATTCACATTAGAAGTGGTTTTATTCCTACTAAAGAGATTTATGGGTCCCTCTACCCTCTTATTCATCTACTTTATTAACAAAAACAAAATATAATATTCCAACTAGCTAAAATATAATTAGGAATATTACAGTCCTCCCCTCCCAAATGTTTCTTTTCCTCAAGAAACTGTAAAAACGGATACTACAAAATATTCTCTCCTTTCTAAGCAACATTCTCATCCAGAATATTCCTCCATTGAATCAGATATTCTTTAATCACCCCGTTCCTTAGATGCCCCTCCCAAGTATCCAAAATCCATGCCCAAGTACGACAAATGGATCTCATCATCGATAGGTGAGAATCAACGGCGGTATGTTGCTGTTGTCCATTGGCCTTCTTGAGGCATGAGATGTGTTGGAAATATGATGCAGTGTGTTGTCCTTGATGGCAACCCACTGAATGAAGATGAAGACGTGCGACTGTTGACATGTATTGTCCTTGATGGCACTCCACCTGATGAAGTTATGCTTGACTTGATAGACTTGTTAAATGATGTAAATCTGAAGTGATATGATGATTGTTGATGATATGATGTTGAGTGTTGTACTTGAAAGGAAACCCACTTGATGAAGATGATGACAACTTACTTGATGAAGTTGTGTTTGATAGAATATGTCCTTGATGAAGGAAATCTGATGTATCTACAGTATTTACAGTAGGCAATGAAGAAAGGATTTCAGAATGTACTCAGAGAATGATGAAAAATAGCATGTCTCTTGGTATACGCGGATTGGCCTAGGGGAAGTCGCGTATGCACGCGGAAAGGAACGTTACAAGTCGCGTATGGGCTAAAGCGCTCAAAAAGTACAAATCCAAGGGTAACCACCATGGTATTGACCCATAGTATTGGGTAATGATCCGCCTAATTGACCCCGTCCAGGTAGTTTTGGGCTTATGGTATTGTTTTGGTCCATGGTATTGAAAAAGGGGCTCATGGTATTGAAAAAGGATAAACATATATAAGGAGAAGAAATTCATTGTGCAAATCATGAGTGTGGGTGCAAAATGTCTGAGCTTGAATGAATACTTCTCTCTGAAGTAGATCTGAATGGAAAGGGTTACACTTGAAGATAAATCTGAATGTATGATGCACCAATGATGAAGAAGGGGATCTAGATCTGAAATGCACTTGTATCTACTAGATCTGCTTATGGAAGACTTAGATACGTTGATAGCGAACATCGCACGAAGTAAAAAGGTCGAATACGGAAGCTGGATAACAAGTACGAAGAAAGTATGCGTCGGGACGGTCGGTCATACGCTGCGCGCGGAGCGCGTATATACGCGGCTTCGGGCGAAGAAAGCGCGTATGCGCAATAAAATATACCTTTGAGGTATCCTCATTTGTGTGGACGGAAGGCGCGTGTATACGAAAATCGATGGTAA
Organism: Pinus albicaulis; assembly: GCA_034641835.2. Taxonomy (NCBI): domain Eukaryota; kingdom Viridiplantae; phylum Streptophyta; class Pinopsida; order Pinales; family Pinaceae; genus Pinus; species Pinus albicaulis. The sequence goes on from MU968363.1 coordinate 44,882,705, forward strand.
AGAGCGTGTACAGAAGCTTCAAGGGTTTCTTGAAGCAAGGGGATAAATATACGAACATTATAACGTAACTATGAAGTACGATACTGTGTTGATAAGTATCTGTTGGTGATGTATGTTTGTGCTTAAAAGAATGGAAAGGGTCCAGTTTGAAAATATGATGAAATGTGGCCTGCAAGTGGTGATTTATTGAAGTTGTTGGATCCAGTGTGAAAATTGATGAAACGTGGTCCAAGGTGGTGCTGAGGGTTGTAGCCTTCAGTCAGGGGGTCGTATCTCCCTTCCAGGTGAGGCTGGTAAACGAGATCGGGGGGTTGTAGCTCCCTTCCAGGTGAGGCTGGTAAACGAGTCAGGGGGTCGTAGCTCCCTTCCAGGAGAGGCTGGTAAACGAGTCAGGGGGTCGTAGCTCCCTTCCAGGAGAGGCTGGTAAACGAGCGTAGGTGGGTGCCTGCGTGCTGGTCAAGTCTGCGCCAGCACATATGTTGTAAGATGTTTTCTCTATAATAAAATATTGAAGGCTGAGCAACTGCAGCGGTGGTTTTCTCCCGACTTGGGTTTCCACCTAAAAATCTTGGTGTTCATGTGCGATGCTTTGTGTGATGGTTTATTCTGTTCTTACTGCACATGTTTACTGTTTATAGAACATCTAATGAATGAATGATGGAATGATATAAGTGAAGAACTAATGGCATAATTAGATCTCTGTGTATACGCGAGTTTTATGAAGGATATCCACGTGTATACGCTACTTGGCTTCAAAAAAGTAGCGTATGGGTTTTAAGGAATAAAAAGGTGAAATGTTTTGAGTATGTAGTAAATACTGATTCACCCCCTCCCCTCTCAGTATTTTTCCCAACAATTGGTATCAGAGCAGGTCCTTCTGCAGAAGCTTGATCGCTTGAAGGAGATCCGTCGCAATGGGAAGTCAAGAAGGAGTAATGTCTATAAAGCCAACTCTATTCAATGGAAGCAATCTGATATTCTGGAAGGTACGAACAAAAGCATATCTGCAAAGTCTTGGTGCAGATGTATGGGCAATCGTGGAAGAAGGTTATCAATACCCGGCAAGTATTCCTATTGATGCAGCAGAAAGGAAGAAGTATGAAATCAATGCCAAAGCAGTGAATGTCTTATTAGGAAGCATGTCTGAATCAGAATTTGCTAAAGTGATGCAGCTACATTCAGCAAAAGAAATATGGGACAAAATCATTCTAAGCTATGAAGGAGACACAAAGGTAAAAAAGTGCAAAACTCCAAACTCTTAGAATTGAATATGAAAATTTGAAGATGCATAGTGATGAGAGTGTTGCCAGTTTCTTTCTTCGTCTGGATGATATTGTAAATCGAATGAGAAATTTGGGTGAAACCATAACTGATACTACTCTGGTGGAAAAGGTCTTAAGATCCTTGACTTCGAAATTTGACTCTAAAGTTTCGGCTATTGAAGAAAGGCAAGATCTGCAAACTCTTACTATTGTTCAATTACATGGTATTCTGACTGCTTTTGAAATGAGACAAGGAGGTCCTTCCCAAATCAGAGAAGCTGCTTTTAAGGTATCTGCAAGAAAAGAAAAGGAAGTTGTCAAAGAATCCAGCTATATATCTGATGAAGAAGAAGCAAATTTCGTGAGAAAGCTCCAACTAGGTACTGGAAGATTCAAAGGTAAGCTTCCCTTCAAATGTTTTGAGTGTGGAAAAGTTGGTCATTATGCTGCTAAATGTCCCTATAGAGAAAAGCATGGTAAAGGGAAAAAATTTGAGAAGAGAAAGAGTTATTATGCAAAAGAAGATGATGATGAAGTGTCCGGTGAAGATGAAGAAGATTCTGACCAAGATCTAAAAGTGCTCATGGCTAAGAAGCAAAAGAAGAAGGTTACTCGAGGAAAGGAGATACCTCAGAAATCATGTATAGAAAAAATTGAAGAAGATGAAACAGATTCTGACGAAGATCTACAAGCACTCATGGCAAAGAAGAAAAAGGAGAAGGCCACGTGTAATACTCTTCTTTGTGCAAACAATAGTAAAGATAGTGAAAGTAAAGTTGTGGATCTAGAAGAAGCTCTCAAGATTAAAGAAGAAGAACTACAAAGTTCATGCAATAAGCAAGAAACTATCTATAAAGAGATGATCTCACAAATGAAAGATCAGATAGAAATGCTAAATGAACAGGTGGAAAAGTATCAAAGGTTTCATACTTATGCATCCAATCGAATTAAAGATCTAGAAGCAGATCTGGAAAAATCAAGCAAGAAGAATGAAGGACTTGAAGCTGCTATCATCTTTCTGCAAGCAGAGCTAGAAGCATCAAGTAAGGAGAATAAGGAACCTCTACAATCCTTTGAAAAGGAAGGCCTTGAAGCAGAAATCATCTCTCTCAAAGAAGATCTGGAAAAATCAAATAAGAAGAATGAAGAGCTGCAACAAACATGTGAAGAAAATGAAGATTGGTTGAAAGAAGAGATTCTAAATCTGAAGGATCAAGTTGAAGATGGAAGAAGAAAAGAAGAAAGCATGACAAAGCAATGTCAAGCCTTGGAGGTTGAGGTAAATATTCTCGAAGGTAAATTAGAAGAAAAGGTTAAACTTTTGAGGTTTCATGATAGTACTAACATTTTGGACAATATTCTGAGTAATCAAAGGTCTCCTGCTATCAAACATGGTCTTGGTTTCCATGAAACTGTTAAAGGAGAATCTAGCTCACAAGGAAGTGCTAAAAATTCAGATGAAGTCAATGCAAAACCCGAAGTGTTGAAAGAGACAAAAGATCGACCAACAATCATGAATTCTCAAAGGAATTCATTCAAGAACGTTGAATGTTTTAAATGTCATAATTATGGGCATGTTGCAGCAAATTGCAGGAGCAGATCATTTCAGCCTCAATCAAACAGTTCCTACATAGAAAGGTACTCTGGTTTCTTCGAGGGATATTGTTTTTCATGTAACAAGTATGGACATAAAGCAGCTGATTGTAAAAGGAGGAAGATTAGAAATACTCATTATGATTCTTATGCTTATTTCTCTGGACACATGAGATGTTATTATTGTAACAAGTATGGACATGTAGAAAAGGAATGCAGGTTGAACAGATATAAGAAATTGGATGACCGCCAGCACACAAATAGAAAGTTTAAACAAATCTGGAAAAAGATGGAGGGATGGAATAAGAATCAATCTAGAGAAGAAAAGGATACTTTTGTGGATGCTCTAGAAGACAATGATTTTCTTGAAGAAAACACTCAATTCAAGGACCGATCAGAAACGTAGGGAATTCTGACCCTACTGCAGTCATCCGCTTCTGAAGCTGACTTCTCTGATTGACTGCAGGAATGATGTGGGATACATTAGGAGATTTAGTAATGTATCGTCACAGGGGGAGCAATGCATGATGACTCTCATAGTTGATTTGATTATTCTGGTTAGATGTATTTCTGACAGTGCATCTGGTGTGAAGAAAAGACAGGAACAGAAGGTAAATTTGCAGAAGGAGATGAAGGTGTGAAATTTTCTATATTACACTTTCCATACGCGAGTTCCATTAACTAAAGTCGCGTATACACGCGAGTTCCAGAAGACGCAGTCGCGTATGCATTGATGATAAGAAAATTTATCTGATAGCTGAAGATCTGAAGCAGAGGTCCAGGGGGAGCATCAGTCTGACTGCTGATGATTGCACCGTTAGCATCATTCTAGTTATACTCATGATAATGAAATGATGCATGGGTTCTTGTGTTGAATATTATGGATGAAGCCTGGTTGCTTTATGATGAAGAGCATTCATTGTTGAGATGAAAGTCTTGTAGTTCAGAGATGAGGACAGATCATGCAGAGATTGTTATTGATGACTTGCTGTTGAAGGTATCTCAGATTGCAGAAGTTAAGGAAGAAGCACTGGTTTAGGGGGAGTAGCAGGTTGAATTCTAATGGTTGCATTGTTGGAAATATGACTGCTTATCCTTTGGTCTTGGTGATACTCATGCTCAAATGATGATGATTTGGTACATGGATTATTATGATAAGATTTTGAGCCCTAGTTGCTGATAAGTATCTTTGTGTGGATGAGTTGGATATCATTTGTTTGAGATCATATAGAGTTTGGTTGCTATGGTTGAGATCTTTTGCCTACATATGTTACTTCATGTTACATCTTGAAGATCATGGTGATTTTGGACCACATGGATGATTGCTTGACACATATCTGAAGATGCTGTTCTGATATGATAATCTTTTTTGGAAAGAATGTATTGATGCTGCAAAGGATCCGAAGGCTTAGTTACTAATGGGCTTATGCTACAACCAATGGATGACGCTTGAAGACACAACTACACTATTCTGTTATATCTGTAGTCCAGGGAAGCAGTCAAATATCTCAGAAAGAAGCTGAACATTGTCTTTTCCTTACAAAGAATCAGATCTGGTTGAAATTTAGAAGGTGTCTTAGGATACGCGGGGTTCCTGAAACACAGTCGCGTATGTACGCGCGTTCCTGCACATAAAACCGCGTATTGTTGGTTTCTGACAATTCTTGGTTGGTTCAGCTCTCTTCAGCACAGCTGCAGTACTGTTTGGTATCTCTGGTGGTGTTCCAGTTCTCATAAATCTGTTTCTAATGTTTTGATGAAGATGCCTTGATGATTTGTTGGTGAAAATGTTCAGGTTGCACAAACTAAGGGGGAGCCTTAGTCATATTAAAAGGATGCATGGTTGCACAGATTCAGGGGGAGCATTAGCTTTGCTGACTATAATGCAGTGTTGGCATTATTATGGTTCTGAAATATGTCCTCTTTCTTGAGGACTTTCTGGTGTTGGTCATAAATGGTCATATTTATTTTTTTGGTGAAAAGGTCTTGTTGAGACCCATGATGTAAAAATTGTAATATTCAGTCATGTAAGGACTTGTCATTTTTGTAAACCCACTTGGTTGGGTAGCTGAGTCAAAATTTTGTAAATCCACTTGGTTGGATATTTGATGTAAGTATGAGTCTTTGGTGATAGGAAGTTCATAGAGTCATGTACTTCATTGACAAATATGTTTGGAGATTCAGCATGGACTCAGGGGGAGCTTGGCCACTTCAGCACATATCAGATCTGTAGACTGTTTCTTCCACATGAGGAGAAAAGGGGGAGAATGTTGGTTTTTGATCCGCCCTTTGCCCTTGATGTCAAAGGGGGAGAGTGACATGGTGTTTGAATAAAGAGAAGGTAATGATGTGACATATTTGGGAGAGTGACATGGTATCTATATGCTGTGGTAACCAAACACCATCGTGGTTGCCATCAAGTCCAAAGGGGGAGATTGTTGGAAATATGATGCAGAGTGTTGTCCTTGATGGCAACCCACTGAATGAAGATGAAGACGTGCGACTGTTGACATGTATTGTCCTTGATGGCACTCCACCTGATGCAGTTATGCTTGACTTGATGGACTTGTTAAATGATGTAAATCTGAAGTGATATGATGATTGTTGATGATATGATGTTGAGTGTTGTACTTGAAAGGAAACCCACTTGATGAAGATGATGACAACTTACTTGATGAAGTTGTGTTTGATAGAATATGTCCTTGATGAAGGAAATATGATGTATCTACAGTATTTACAGTAGGCAATGAAGAAAGGATTTCAGAATGTACTCAGAGAATGATGAAAAAGAGCATGTCTCTTGGTATACGCGGATTGGCCTAGGGGAAGTCGCGTATGCACGCGGAAAGGAACGTTACAAGTCGCGTATGGGCTAAAACGCTCAAAAAGTGCAAATCCAAGGGTAACCACCATGGTATTGACCCATAGTATTGGGTAATGATCCGCCTAATTGACCCCGTCCAGGTAGTTTTGGGCTTATGGTATTGTTTTGGTCCATGGTATTGAAAAAGGGGCTCATGGTATTGAAAAAGGGTAAACCTATATAAGAAGAAGAAATTCATTGTGCAAATCATGAGTGTGGGTGCAAGATGTCTGAGCTTGAATGAATACTTCTCTCTGAAGTAGATCTGATTGGAAAGGGTTACACTTGAAGATAAATATGAGTGTATGATGCACCAATGATGAAGAAGGGGATCTAGATCTGAAATGCACTTGTTTTTACTAGATCTGCTTATGGAAGGCCTAGATCTGTGATGAGGCGAACATCTAGGCGAACATCTGTCTGAAGTGAAAGGGTAAATCTGAACTGAATATCTGATCTGAAGAAGTATGCTGCTCTGGAATAATTGAAGATCTGTACGCTACTTCGACGCGGAGGAAGCGCGTATATACGCAGCTTCAGCGAAGAGAAAGCGCGTATGCGCAATAAAATTAGCAAAATATACAACTTTGAGGTCTCTGTCGGTTTGTGTGGGTGAACGCGTATATGCGAAAGCATAGCAGGGGGGTAAAGACGTATGCAAACTAGGGTTTGCTGAAGCAAGGGGTATGAAATATCTGATCTGTTCTGCTGTGTTTCTGCTATCTGATCTGTGTTGATATGTATCTGTTGGTGATGTATGTTTGTGCTTAAAAAGTATGGAAAGATGGGTGAAAATATGATAGTAACAGTGGTGTTCGTGAAGTTGTTGGATCGATGTGAAACCTTAGAGTAGCGTGGTCCCGAGTGGTGCGCTGATTTGTAGCCGGTCGGTGTAGCTCCCTTCCGAGTGAGGGCTGGTAAATGAGATACGGGGGTTGTGGCTCCCTTCCGAAGGGTGCTGGTAAACGAGATCAGGGGGTCGTAGCTCCCTTCCAGGAAAGGCTGGTAAACGAGTCAGGGGGTCGTAGCTCCCCTCCAGGAGAGGCTGGTAAACGAGCGCAGGTGGGTGCCTGCGTGCTGGTCAAGTCTGCGCCAGCACATATGTTGTAAGATGTTTTCTCTATAATAAAATATTGAAGGCTGAGCAACTGCAGCGGTGGTTTTCTCCTGATTTGGGTTTCCACCTAAAAATCCTGGTGTTCATGTGTGATGCTTTGTGTGATGGTTTATTCTGTTCTTACTGCACCTGTTTACTGCTTATTGAATATCTGATGAATAAATGATGGAATGGTTTGAGTGAAGATTTAATGACATATCTAAATCTCTGTGTATACGCTAGTTTCATAAATGGGATCCGCGTATATACGCTGGTTTACTGTAGTAAAGTAGCGTATGGGTATTAAGGAATGAAAAAGTAAAAAGTTTGAATATGCGATCATCTTTGATTTCACCCCCTCTCGGTGTTTTCCCAACACTTGC